>CM060708.1:152826652-153410779 GCA_030686995.1 Artemisia argyi
TGCATATTCACGGTATCTCTGTACATGTTGTGGTCTCACTGCAAAACCATATGCATCTCTGTCCAACAAAATTTTCATCAGTTTCCAGTCGTATAACCATTTCAATCCGACATCTACTTTTAAGTTAGCAGACAATGTAGTCCGTAATATTATTAGAAATAATGAAAATTTTATAAACATTTCCTTTAGAGCATTGTGTATGATTAAAGCAGCTTAATCGTCAAATGCTACATTACTTACGAATTTAACCCATCCAAATTACACATGAAGCATTACATGAAAAAGTCGGAACAGGGAGTACTTATATCCATGGTGGCATCTACTTACAGAACATAACAAGTAATAAAAAGTTATATACAAACACGAATGCTATTCCTCCGTACTTATATCCATGGTGGCATCTACTTACAGAACATAACAAGTAATAAAAAGTTATATACAAACACGAATGCTATTCCTCCGTAAGGCTTCCTTGTTATCCATTTAGAAAGCTAATAATAGCAACATTGTATATTTGGAGTTTTCAATCACCTATTTAGCAATCAAGAGCCGTAACCGACACCAAAGGACTGAGAGTAAACTCTAAACTCACATAGCATATATATTGTTTTATCCGCTTAAAAAAATCTAAAAGTCCTGTTAAGTAAACTAAAATGGATAAATGAAAAGAGATTGAGAGTGAAAAGTGGGTGCGTGTCTCTATTATCCGAAAAGAGGAATCTAATTCCACTAGCAACAAACAAAATCTATTAACCGTAAGTTACAAAATGAAAAACAAAAAACAGCAAAAACTAGGGAAATATATATAGATCAAACACATTAAAAAAAGATGAGACTAGTAGTAGCTACCTCTTATGTTCGAATGCGACGATAGGGGTGGTGTTTGGATTTGATTTGGTCTTCATAATAATACTATTACTCGATCCACCGACAACTTAAAAGATGACTAGTACAGTGCAGTGAAGTTGGTAACTTGGAATGAAGAAGAAGAAGATCAAGACTGTGTAGATGTGAGAAAGAGGGATGGAGTCATGGGAGGTGATCACGTGTTAAAAGCCGAGATTAGCGACTCACGTTATCTATCAACTGTATGTCATGTACAAAGAAAAGACATGTGCTCAATGATTTCTTCACACGATACCTGACTACTTGTTTTTTTTAAGAGGAGGGTCACTCAGATCTATAAAGTTGTGACCATAATAAACTTTTGGATCAATTTCTTTCTTTGTTTTTTCAACTTTTTTACAATGGGACAGTCGTCTTCAATTCTTTTCAACTTTTTTTGGACAAAATTATTTTTTGGCTGGAACCCAAATGTCCTTTATAATACTAAAACTGGTTTTTTAAATTCGGTTTCAAATTGGTCAATAAACTTGTACTCAAATGGATTACGGAGTATTCATAACTAATGGTACAATTTTAAATTATTTTACTAGTTTAGGCTAAGAGTATTGGTCATCAAATTCACCACCTAAGCGTAATTATTATCCTTTAAGGAGATGCTCGCGGTTGATATCTCTGCCTGAGGATGCGAGTGAGTCTGTGACACTAACTCGAGCCAACAATTAACATCTAACAACTAACTCGCCGTTCAAAAAAAAAATCACCACCTAATCGTTAGTCTCTCACATAGGGCTGAGCACCGAAGGTTCAAAACCGAACCGGACCGACAAAACTTACCGAACCAAACCGACAGCCTGTCGGTTCGGTTTCTGTTTTAGGTTTTACATGTGTTGGAATAAACTTCGACAACAAACCGAAGTTCGATCGCGAAAAGCTAGATCGCGAGTTGTATCGAGCATAAGTAGCAAACATAAGAGACTACCCTCAACGAACCCTTTATTGATACCAATAAAGCTTTTACAATTGAGGAAGAAAAATGAATAACTAGCATCCCCTCATCTCTATTTATAGAGATGAGGAGGTAAAAACCTTAATTAAATAACCTAATCCTAGTTTATGTCTAACACCTAATCTGATTACAAAGTACACTTAAGCCCATAATCTATGTTTAAGTTCACTACTGATATATAACAATTTTCAAGTTAGGAGTAAAACTTAAACATAACCGATACTCAGCACCTTTTCCTCATGTTGGAACCTCGGACCGGGGACCACCTTGTCGACTAGGCATTGTACTTCAGTAATTTTCCAAGATTAGCTTCCGTAGACTCATTCACTTTCTTCTTTTCAGCAGCATTACCCTCTGCACCCTTTTGACCAGGTATTCCGGTTACCGTAATGTCCACCCCCACCTTTATACCAAGGTGTATCTTTTCCTGCTCCTTTACCAAGCAGTTAGTGTTTGTCTTTTCTTCGAGTTGCTTATCCTCCAACCGTATTTGAGCCACTACAGCATCATCGTTACTAACCTGAACAACCTCAGCTTCACGATTCTCCTGAGCTCCCTGCAGTTCCACCTCCAACCAAACACGTTTAGAAACATGTACTCCATGGACTTCTGTGTTAATACCAGAACCAAGTTGTTTGAACCCAACTTGTTTATGACCAAGTTGCATAAATCCAACTTGTTTTGAACCTCCATGCTTTTGTACACCACAAGTCGTCACTTTTGCTTCAAGAGTATACACACATTTCTCTTTCCTGATCCCAGTCATCATAACCCGACAAACTTTGATCACCTTGACTTTACCCATCTGCATCTCACAATATAACCCTCTTTTTCAAGAGTACCCAATGAAATCAAGCTTTTTCTTAACCCTGGAACATACCTGACATCTTCCAGTATAAAGCTTGAACCATCATTCAATTGTATCTTCACTTTTCCTATCCCTCTGATAGTGCATGTCCTGTTATCATCTAACTAAACTGAACCACCATCAACATCCTTGAAGTCATACAAGAAATCCTTTTTAGGTGTCTGATGACATCAAATAAGTATATATTATTGTCATCATTTATTCTATTTATTTGACTTGTTTTATATTATTATTTATGAGAATCTATACTTAATTGTTTACTTTAGTAATTCTCAAGTAAAAATAAACAATTGGTGAAAGTTAGTGATTTTGGACAAAATATGGAGCTAAATGATCAAGATTGAAAGAGTCTACTCAACGATGATTTAAAGACCATTGCCTGACTTTGAAGAATGCGCCGCATCTAATTTATATGATGCGCCGCATATGAAACTTTGGTCAACGAAGAAGAACCAACTTGTTTTAGCTCAGATACGCTGCATCACAGTTCTGACATACGGCGCATCACTATCCAGACTTCACCAAATACAATCCAAGATACTGAAGGACATGTGCCGCATTGTATTGAAGATACGCCACATCTGAAGGCGGTGTACGAATATTCCATAATATTTTAATCTTGGACCCTACGCGAAGTTAAGTCGATGTGTTGTATCTACTTAGTAGATGCACCGCATCGACCCGGATTTCATAAACTATAAATAGAAGACTCATTAACGAATTAGGGTATCATTGGGGACCCTTAGGGTTATTCCCAAACGATCAAAACACCTCCAAACAGCAGAAGATCAACATTGAAGACCCAATTACCCTTGAAGAACATCTCTAATCATTGTTATATTACTTAATCATTCTATTAGCGTATCGTATTCACTATGTTTCATACTCTATTCATAATGATTATGTTTATGTACTTTGTTAGTTGTTACAGAGATTATAGGCTAATACCCTTATGTGTTAGCCAAGTTTATGATTATTTGATGTTTTGATTTGTTACTAATTCGATTGGTTGCTCAGACTTCGTTTTGATTACTTATAATTGAGTAGTTTTGTTTTATTGTAATAGCAAGCTTTAATCCATCAAGATTGATGGGCTTGTGGCCGCCATACCTTAAAATTGTTTTCCCATCGATTAAAGTTTATATACTGTTTATTTGGTTCTTGCTATATGTGCTTTGATAACCTTTGTGTCTAGCCGTAGCAAGCTTGGGCCGCCATACCCCTCCTACGATTACTTCACTAGCATTATAAGTTAGTGTAAGCCTGTAAAAAGGTTAAATAATTCTTAGACATAAGTGATCATTAAGGGTTTACTCGCCTATAGTCAAGATCCAACGAGAGAGAATAGATTACGAAACTCATCACATAAAACTAGCAATAAAACAAGTGACAAGCTACTTAATCATAAACTTAGTAATTATTAAGCAGCTTTATGCGGACTCTGATTAATTGTGACAGGATTAATTTAGAATGGAATCTAGACTCTAGGGAAACGAGAGGTAGGATTGACCCCGCCTAGTCGTGAGCACCATCGCTGCAGGTCTTAGGAACTTATCAAAACTTAATCATATATGACTAAACTTGGTTAACACGTTCTTCTTATCTTTGGTGTCTTCATACTTCTATTGTTTGTTTAGTTTAATACAAAACCAAACCAGTGCCAGTCTCTCAGGCTGAACCCCCTTTTGTGTTAGTTTAGGTTAATTTAGTAGAGTAGAATACCTTTAGAATTAGTATATTAGAAATCCACTCTTAGTGATCGACACCCTACTTACCAACTAGGCTACATTGATCGGGTCTACTGCCCATTAGTGTTGTTATAGGTTAAGTTGGCATAAAATAAATATTAAAACTTGATCAACAAATGATCACCTATACAATGACACATCAATGTCATATGATAAGACCCACCTGAATCCATTACCAATTCAGTCATCTCATCATTCCCGACTAACACCAAGGCTTCTCCAAAGTAGGCGTTACTGTTGTCATCAGAAGAATCAGAATCCTGATCATGCTTACCCTTCTTGACGGACCTACTTGACTTCTTCATTGGACAGTCTCTTTTCAGATGACCCTCTGAATGACATATGAAGCACTTGAGTTTACTAGTTTCCCCCATTGACTTAAACCACGAACTTCCACCAGAATGAGCTTGCCTTGAATGATCCGACCCTCCCCTTACATATATCCCATCACCAGTTTCTTCCTTTGTACCTTCAGTTCTTTTCTTCAACTCCCTTGAATTCAGAGTTGCAAGAACATCCTCCATTGTCAAGGATTCCCTCCCATACAACAATGTATCCACAAAGATTTCGTATGACGATGGCAATGACGTAAGTAACATAAGTGCCTAATCTTCATCCTCAATCTCGACATCAATATTCGCCAAATCAAGTATCAACTTATTAAACTCATCTATATGATCACCCAGTTTCGTACCTGGACTCATATAAAATGTTTACAGCTTCTTCTTCAAATACAGTCTGTTTGCTAAGGACTTAGTCATATACAGACTAGTCAACTTCGACCAAATTCCTGCAGCAGATGTTTCCTTGGTAACTTCTCGTAAAACCCGGTCTCCCAAGCATAGAATCAAGGTACTGTATGCCTTCTTCATTAAAGAAGCCTTTTCACCTGCTTCCATGTCCACGGGTAATGTCTCTAATGCAGCATCACAACCTTCTTGTACCATTAAAGCACACATCTTTATTTGCCATAACTCAAAGGCATTCTACCCATCGGATTTCTTGATGTCAAACCTAGTGATAGAACTAGCCATTCTTCTTTTACCTTGCTAAAAACTTTGTCAAGTTGTTTCTTAACCAACTTTACCGACAAGCCTCACAAGCTGTGTGCAATATTCTCTTTGTTGCTATAAACCCTACTTGCAAATCGAATTAATTAGAATAACCCTAAACCCTCGATTTCGAACAAGCAAATCCGATCGTAAACTTGAAACCCAAGCTAACCACGATCAAACTTGAACCACAAGAAAAACCCGCAACAACAAAATCTTCGCTTTATTCATCTTTTTAAAATAGACGATAACTTTAATTCACTGTAATCGTCTTTTTTAAAAATACAATAACCTGAAGATTGCTTTAAACCTATAACTTTTGACTTTTAATTCCAAAAGACAAAAGTAACATCCTTTTTCTTTGTAGTAACTTCACGTGGGTTAGATAAAACAAGCCAATCACAATATCCATTTTTTTTAATAAAAAAAACTCCACTTCCTTTGTCATCAACCTCTCGTCGACTGTAACTACAAGTAAAAAAATGATTTAAAACCCCGAAATCGTTTTCTTTGCTCTAACCTCGAAACCAACTCAGCATCTTGAACTAGCACTCGAACTTCAAGACCACAATAACAGTGGCTCTTGATATCACTTGTTGGAATAAACCTTGACAACAAACTGAAGTTCAATTGCGGAAAGCTAGATCACGAGTCGTATCAAGCACAAGTAGCAAACAAGAGAGACTACAAAGAACCGACTAGAATATGCACACAATATATCATCAACGAACCATTTATTAATACCAATAAAACTTTTACAATTTAGGAAGAATAACGAATAACTAGCATCCCCCGTAAAAACCTTAATTAAATAACCTAATCCTAGTTTATGTCTAACACCTAATCTAATTAAAAAGTACACTTAAGCCCATAATCTATGTTTAAGTTCACTACTAATATAACAACATGATTTCGGTTTTGGGTCGGGTCAGTCCAGTTCGGCCCAATACCGACAAAAAACATACCAAAATACACCTAGACCGACAAAACCGAATCGAACTGACAACATTCAGTTTGGTTTTGATTCGCGCTTTTCATGGTTTTTGGTCATTAGTTTTCTCGGTTCGGATCGAGTCAGGTCGGTTTATGACCGATGCTCAACCCTAGTCTCTCATCACCAAACTTATTTTATTTCAATCAGCAAAATCATCAATTTTGATTATCAGAGAAAAATGGTTTGTGCCACGTTAGCTGGTTGTGAACACCACTAATGCCAAAATACCATCACCACGCGTATTGGTGGTCTTTATGTAATGGGGTCTGCGCAAGGTGATGATGTACGCCATCACGCCCAATCTTATGTGTGGGTGAATTACACCTCTTTTCATCTATATCAAAATGTTGTGCGTAGACCATAGACATTCGCGGAAGTAGTAGGTGTCATGCGGTGTCATGGAACCTCAATGAAATTTTGTTTCATAGTATTAGTTTTAAAAAAAAATGCCTTCTTACTTCTAGTTTTTGCTAATTGCACCCTATCAAAATCATACTTTTAATCAAAACTCTTATATCGTAGTTTGAATCTTTTTATGCACTCGTACTTTTTAGAATCTAAGTTTGCCACTGACCATTGTATTTCAAGTTAAGTTATTCTCAATTGGTATTCTTTTATACAATACATGACACGTATATCAATTGGAACCTAAACGCACAATTTCAATAGCGACATAAATATTTATCGGTAATACTTAATTTGTATTATTGCTTTCTCAAATAGATCAAATACTATGTATCATTCGGGTTTAGAGAAGTTAGTTAGTTTGAACCAGAGCTCCTTTATTCCAGAAAGATTGATCCAAGATAATTTGTTAATCACTCAGGAATTGTTGAAAAGTTATGATAGGAGAAACGGCCCTAAAAAATGTGCTTCAAATATTGATATTGCAAAAGCATATGATACTGTCAATTAAGAATTCTTAAAACAAATTCTTAAGCATTTGGGCTTCATGAGAAGATGATAGGCTAGATAATGACATGTGTTACCACTTCTGCTTTCTCAATTTGTATAAATGGAGAAAGATATGAATATTTCAAAAGTGGAAAGGGGCTAAGACAAGGTGATCATATATCACCCTACTTATTCACTTTAATCATCGAGATTCTTACTCTATTGATGAAAAAGAAAGTTAATTAAATGCTAGATTTCAAGTATCATATGAGTTGTAAAGAGTTAAAATGGATTGATTTATGCTTTGCTAATGACCTCTTAGTCCTATGCCATGGAGATTGTAAGCATGTAGAAGTGATGAAAGAGGGTTTAATGGAGTTTAGGAATGTATCTAGTCTAATTCCAAATTTGAATAAGAGCACAATTTTCTTTGGTAATGTGAAACCAAACGAAAAACATAAAATTTTGGAAGTTATGTCGTTTACAGTTGGGAAATTGCCTATGAAGTATTTGGGAGTGCCATTAATAACATAAAATATTGGGATAATAGAATGCAAGCGTTGGTAGAAAAAGTAAATAACAAGGTAAATAATTGGAAGAATAAGGTCTTTTCCTATGCAGGGAGAACTTATAGCTTCATTATTGTCATCAATGCACATTTAAGTAAACATTGAAGGATATTGAGAAGACATTAAAAGGTTTTATATGGTCTCTGGGAGAACGGAAAAATGAAGTAGCAAAAGTGGCATGGAAAGTAATTTGCAGTCCTAAAAGTCAAGGGGCTTTGGGTTTGAGGCTATTGGGTCAATGGAATGAAACTTTATTATATAAACACGTTTGGATCATCATTATAAAGAAAGACATTCTTTGGATCAAATAGGTAAATTTAGTAAAGTTGAAAGGTAAGAGTTTCTAGGAAGTAACTCATGAGATTTCAAATAGTGGTACTTGAAAACTATGTTGGATATGAGTATTAGCCGAATATATTATTGTGGCCCAAGTATAATTGTTTTGGGATTAGCCCATGTGTAAGCTTAATTATGAAGCCATCTTGTTTCCTATATATTGGGCACATTATTAGTAATATGATTATGTACTTTACAATATCTAATATGGTATCAGAGCCAAATTCGATCATTCCCCATCTCACTAAAAAAAATAGTCGACCTATCTTCAACCCTAAACTGCCGAACCCATCCTTTTGCATTCATGCATGCACTCAAATCATAAATATAAAAAGTACACAGTTGCACATTTTTTTCTTGTTTACTATTGTGTTTTTTTTTGCTTTTTGCTACTACCAACGCTTGCTACATATATATTGGTATCTCCTTTTTGCTTTTTGCTACTTTTCATGCCTCTTTGCTAAGCTATTAAGTTGGTGCAATTTGTTTTGCTTTGCCGAATATTACTTGCTCAAATAAAGTCATAGCATCATGATTCCAAACCCTATTTACCTACAGATGGGCCCAGGCCTGTTTTGTCAACCCACTGGACCAACAGTTTTTTCCCAGAGCCATTATTAACAGGCTCCCCTTGCAATACAAACTCCAGCTCAACAACTTATGCCGATTCAACCCGCTTTGTTGCCTAGCTTCACATGCCTATCTGGCCCAATTTGGATACCCGACTCAGCCCCAACTGTTACTCATGTCATACACCTATTTACCAGAGTTAGTTTTTTCGTCTGGTGGAGGTTGCCCGCATGCTCCTACAATGATTCCTCAAGCTTTTCAACAGATGCAACTACCGGACCCCACATGGAATATGGACACGGGAGCATCATCACATTTGGTAGACAACACATGTATCCTTACTTCCGTTTGTAACAAAAGTATTTATCCTTCTGTATTTGTTGGCAATGGCCAATCTATACCCGTTATTAACACGAGACATAGTTTTTTGCCTACTCCTCATAAACCTTTGCACCTTCATAATATACAAGGCCCAATATTATTAAGAACTTAATTTCTGTCCATAAATTTACTAGAGATAATAAAGTTTCTGTCGAATTTGACGAGTTTGAGTTTTCTATTAAAGATTACTGGACTCGCAAGCTCCTTCTCCGTTGTGATAGTAGCGGAGACCTATACCCAGTTCATCATATGCTACTGTTTTGAGTCTTGTAATTTCTAAGAATTGGCCTACTCATCAATTGGATGTGAAGAATGCTTTTCTTCATGCCCATTTATCGGAGAATGTTTATATGCATCAACCACCTGGGTTTGTGGACCCTGATCATCCTGATTATGTTTGTCACTTGCAACATTTTCTTTATGGGCTTAAACAAGCCCCTCGGGCATGGTTTCAGCGTTTTGCTTCATATGCTACACGAGTTGGTTTCTAGCATAGCAAAACTGACTAATCATTGTGTATCTTTCATCGTGGGACCGATATTGCATATTTGCTTCTTTATGTTGATGGTATTATCCTCACTACTTCTTATATAGGTTTTCTTCCAAATATTATTTCCTCGCTTCATAGAGAATTTGCTATGACTAACCTAGGCTCTCTTAATTATTTTCTTGGTGTGCCTGCTCAACGTTCTTCTACAGGTTTATTTTTATCACAGGAAACTTATACTGAGGAGCTTCTTGAGCGTACTCATATGCAAAAGTGTAATCCTTGTCGGACTCCTGATGACACTGATTCTAAGCTTGGTCTTGATGGTGACCTAGTTTATGATCCTACTTTCTATCGCAGCTTGGTCGGTGTTCTTCAGTATCTTACATTTACACGACCTGATTTGTCATATGTTGTTCAGCAAGTGTACCTTTTTATACATGATCCTAGGGAGCCGCATTTTTTCCTCTCAAGCGCATTCTTCAGTATGTTCGAGGTACTCTTGATTATGGTTTACAGCTGCATGTTTCTACTGATGATCAACTAACTGCTTACACGGATGCTGACTAGGCTGGTTGCCCTGTCACTCGACGTTCCACATTTGGTTATTGTGTTTTCTTTGGGGATAACTTACTTTCTTGTCTGCTAAGCGCCAAGTAACGGTATTTAGGTAAAGTGTTGAGGCTGAATATCGAGGCGTTGCCAATGTTGTTGCAGAAATAGCTTGGATTCGTAACCTTTTGTGTGAGTTACATGCACCTGTTTTTACTGCTACTTTAGTTTATTGTGATAATATCAGTGCTATGTATCTCGCTAACAATCTGGCTCAATATCAACGCACCAAACATATAGAGCTTGATATTCATTTTGTTCCATTCAGATTTCAATATGCAAATATTTTTACCAAGGGTCATCATAGTGCATTGTTTCAAGATTTTCTCTCCAGTTTGAACGTCCGAAGGCCTCCTACTCCAACTGTGGGGGTGTATTAGCTGAATATACTATTGTGTAATTGTTTTTGGGATTAGCCCATGTGTTAGCTTATTTATCAAACCATCTTGTTTCCAATATATTGAGCACACTAGTAGCAATATGATTATGCACTTTACAATATCTAATAATGAGAAGCAAAATAAAGGTCTTATATTTGGCATGAAGTTGGAAATGGGAGAAATACTAATTTTTGGTGTGATAAATAGCATAATTTGGGACCATTGAGTAATATAAGAGCATCCACAATGGGTAAGTTGTGAAAGACTTTTCACTATTCCAAAAAGCTTTTTGAAGAAGTTTTTTTCCATTGCAACAACTTTTTGAAAATCTTTTTACAAATGCTTGATAAACCTCAAGTCTTTTATAAAAGTTTTAGTCACTAAATGTGATTTGCATTAAATGTAGTAAATGCATCAAGTTTTCAAAGACTTGATCATTGTAGATGCTCTAATTCTATTTAAAAGTAGACTAGCAGGGTACCCGCACGTTGCAGTGGCGGGTATCCTGAAATAAAAATTTTCGATGAATAATGTATTTTAGTTTATTATGTTTTTTGACAATAAATTTACGGATATCAAGAATTTCGTATAGCCCGTGCCCGTTCGGGCTCGAACCCGTTGGCCCGTGCCTGTTTGGGCTCTAGCCTGTTTGGTCCGCGCCCATTCGAGCTCAAGCCCATTTGGCCCGTTGCCCATTCAGGCTTGAATATTTGTATAATGTGCTTTATTATTTGTGGTAGTGAAATTTAATGCAGGAATTGTGTTTAATTTGGCTGTACAATATGTTTGATAATTTGTATTTCTTGTGTAAGGGGTGTTTTAATAACTGTATTAATTGTGTTTATTAACCAGTTAAATAATTGACTACATTAAATAGCATTAATGTGGTGTTTTGTTGTACACTATGCTTCTTGTCTTGTACGTCAGAAAATTATGTGCATTAAAGTGTTGTACACTAAGTTTCTTTTCTTGTAAGTAGTAGTCATTATAGTCATTAATAACATTGACCACTTTAATAGCATTAATGTTGTAATTCTGAAAATTAAATCATGCTAATTTTGTTGTACACTATGCTTATTTTGTTGTAAATCTGAAATTTGGTTGCAGCTATTGTACATTGTGCTTAAATGGTTGTACTTTTTGGTGAAGTGGTATTTTTAATAGCATTAATGTTGTTTGATAGAATATTGGTCTTAAAATGACATCACGCTTTATTTTGTTGTACAATATGCTTACTTTGTTGTAATTCTGAAAATTGGGTGCATTAAAGTGTTGTAAACTATGCTTAATTTCTTGTAAGTCTTTAAATTTTGGATAGAGAGTCATTCATGCTTTATATGTAGTATAGATATGAAACAAGATTTCCAGAAAATATGAAGGTCGTAGAGATAATGGATAATGGTAATCGGTTGTGGCATACTAAGTGGAGAAATCAATTCAATGAGCTAAATAATGTAGATGTTTCAGTGCTTAATGATACAAAAAAATACTATAAGTTTGCAATTGATCTTGTAAAATAACAAGCCGGTTTGCCCGCACATTGCTACGGGGCGGCCATGTTTGTGTTTATTACAATTATGTTAACGTTTTTTGAAGTAAGCAATTATTATTTATTTATTCTTTTTTTGTTTGTAGATATTTTTATTTTAGAACACACATCAAAAACTAATTTCACTCTTTGTTTATTGGATATGTAAATGCTTATATGGAAATAGCACCTAAGAAAAGAAGAACCAACTATACAGTAAAAAATAAGAACTATAACAAAGGTTTTTTAAGCATAACAAAGTAAGGCATAGGCCAAAACAACAACCCAGATGACTACAACATCTAAAATACGCAACAAATATTGAAACCTGAAAACAAAAAAGCATTGCATAAATTAATCTAACCCTTGACACCACATCAGTTTGAGGGGTAAATTGCTTTTGCCGTGATCTCCCATGGATTAGTCTTCCAGGTAACCAAAATTTGAGGCAATACTTATGAAATGAGTAGAGTGAACTGGAACAAAATTGGCCAGCAACACACATCCTGCAGTTAACTATTGTTATAAATATTTAGGTTAAATAAGATCTTTTTGGCACCAATTAAAATAAGGCAATGTAAATTATCTTGCTCACAAACACTAATTGTCTATAATATCAATTAATTAATGTTTGAGATAGCAAAGTTATCAAACTGAATATAAACATCCATAAGGTTAATCTGGCATTGTTTCTAAAAAAGGCGGTAAACCTTTTTCAGCCCCCACTTCAGCTCCTAAATGCACCCATATCAGCATCCAAATTCATACACTTCAGCCCCTAAATGCACCCATATCAGCATCCAAATTCACCCACTTCAGCCCCCATTTCACCATCCAAATACACCATTTTCAATCCCCGTTTCAGCACCTAAGCAACCTGATTTCAACCCCCAAACCCACCCATCTCAGCCTCCAAACCTGCATCAACAAATATCCGAGCATATCTTCACACATCCCATGAAACTCGTCCCACAAACTTCTCATCCAAATTCTTATACTAATCCAACACAACACAAAAACATTGTATTAAAGAGCCAATGACTTAAATCGACCAAGAGGTTTTTTTTCCCACTATAGTTATTAACTCTTGTATTAATTACCCAATTTTTATTCAAGTTATTTAAAAGTATTATGATAAAAAGGATTTGGTCTATCAACAAAAGCGTTCACGAAACCATTATTTAACGTACCTCAAGGTACTGCAAGTGATTGGAAATGGGTTCAAATCCAGATCTTTTCTGATTTAATTTCTGCAACAGCATCTATAGAAGGAAAAGACGAAACATGTTCCACCACTACTTCAGCTATAAAATAAGCTTGCACCTATCAGGGGCCACGCATTGCAGATAAGCAGTTTTCCAAAAACTTCTCATCCGCTCTAGATTTGATTATTAGAATAATCACTATTACCAATAGATGGCTAATTCGACCCATGTATTCATTATTTAGGTTGTCTTATAAATGTAACGCCTAAAGACATTAAAAGCAAACAGAAGCCAGAATATCTCCAACTTTCAGCAAGTGACTCTAGGACCAACTGGTAAAAGATAATCGAAATTATCGAGCTGCATTATAAATTGATCAAAGAAAGTATAGTAGCTCAATTGGTATTTCAAGATCATTTTGTTAATATCTAAAGCTTTTTATTCGGTGTCCATATAAGTACCTATTCATTGTATTAAACATGATATTTGACTTCTGACCCCATAGTAAACACGATATTTGACTTCTGACTCATATTACAGTGTTAGCCATTTTGACCCTTCGACTCATGTAAAATGATCGTCACACTTTTGAAGCAAAAGTATCACATTTTTGGAAATCATGTTACAAAATTAACACAATGTTAGATAACAAACCTGATCAATCGGAAAAATTGCAATGGTTGTGATTTATTAATCTCTTTTCTCCATACATGAGGCCTCCTCACTGACAGCAAGCTCGTTTATATATATGGAAAATTAAGACCAACATATTGCAGACGACCAAAAAGGAGCCCATGGGAAAGTTCAAGGCTGTTCTTTGGCTTGTTATGCAACAATAATTTTGTAGTTACTAGCCTGCAACCAAAAGAACACATTGATTGTTACATTGTTAGTGATTTTTGAACTCTAGCAGAATCAGCTAACCACATGATAGCCTGCAACTTAAAATTATTTTATCGTGTGAGTGATTTAAGGAAAGATATTAGGTACTAACTTTTGACCATATGTTGCTATCATATAAGAACTTGGTAATCACTCTACAATCAAGCACTAGCTTATGAAACTATATGATTACATTCATTGGAAAGCAAATTCTTTTTTTCAGGTTTTGCGTAGCTTCCCAAGCGCCTGCCTTTCTTTTTGGGTTTCGAAAGGCAAAGTAGCTTCAGCATCGAGTAGGGTGTCGGATAGGAGTTTTCCTTCAGTACAAAAAACCAAAATCAAAAATTATAATCCATCTAAGCAACTAACTAACTAAAGATGTTCATTAGCCAAAACACTACTAACCTTACCTTCATCACTTACTCATGGGCTAAATACCATCTTCCAGTGGCACCAAAATTTTCCCGTTACGACACAAATTGAAAATGTAGAAATAAGATACCTTTGCCGTCATTGCTTCTTTACCTTATTTTGGAGCACATATTTCTGCCTGCGAACAATAAACATTCCAATCAACTCATAAAGAGTGCAACCTTTATTCTTTAATAAGTGAAAATCGTATAAGTATTTGCTCACCTGGAACTGCCAAATTAGAATATGAGTAAACACTTCAGTTATTTTAGAAGCTATGAGCACTATCTTTCTACCAACAACTGCAAATTCAGGCAATTGTAAATCATGTAAAGCCCTGGGAACATATATTAACGCAGTCAAAGATGAATTTTGGTCGAAACACGGCAAAAGCAATCTTGCATGCTGACCAATAAGGAAAAAAATAAACCACACACTTGGTAGAACTAAGACACTAATTAAGCTTCAAAGGTAGCAATAGTATTTCTAAAGGTGGCATTTTGACCCATTTACCTATATATGAGTCGAATTAGGTTGTGTTATAATGACGTAAGTAGCAATACTTGGATCTTAAAAAAATACACTATAAAAAAGCTCTAGTTTTACAGCAAGGTTAGTACTTTTAAGAAAAAAATTGGTTACCTTGTTGCGAAATGGCTGTGGAAACTCTATAAAGGTGGCTATTGCTTTCTTTTCCATGTATCCATTCCTTTTATAGAAGGTAATCTAGGTTAGGAGTAGTGCCCACGCGGTTGCCACAACCATACCATCAAACACATCTGACGTCACTTTATCAAAATCTTTAGCTTTGTTAAGATGAGTTTAACCTGTGCAAGTGTCCTTCTTATCCATTTGTGAAGTGTATTCCCTCATCCCCCATGAATCTAAACAAAAATAAGCATTCACAAAAATTAAATTAGGCTCACTTACAATTTAACCCTAATTTCATCAAAACCCCACAAATCAAAATAAAACTAATCAATTGCTTCCATTTTCCCATAACTTACAAAATCGAAATAAAAATAAAAGATACCTCAACCCTGATTGTTGGTGAAAAAAATAGAAGCAGAAGAAGAAGTTAAACAACAAACAAAAGGCAAAAAGTAAAACATACCTTATTGACATTAAGATTTCTTCATCATCTTCAATTCATCACTCGTAAAAGCTGATTAAAAACGCAATACGGAAATTTTTGCCAACCCATTACTATCACACCCCATAGGAAAATGTGTTTGGTAGTTGTGATAAGCTGGATAGATCAATGAAGGTTATAGAATTTTCTAGAAAGTCGAAGAAAGGCGGTGAGAGTGGTACAAAGATTAGGTGTTTCATATATCCTTAATACATTTGTATGGCTCATGTTGCATAGTATAACAATACAGGCTTAGGTTACACATGTATGGTTCATATTGCATACCACTTTAATCACATGTGGTTTAGGTCGCTAATGAAGGAGCAATTGGTATTACAGAATGCATTACGGTGAAACGGCAATGAATAGTTACAGTAGCGTTTAGCTTGGGCCAATGACAGCTGATGCGTGGGGATTGCACCAGGCTTTACCTCTCGAGGGATCTCGAGAAGCTTACAACCCCCACCAGGCAGTGTACCTGATCGATGTAGTATAATATAATGACAAGTACCGGGGGATTGATCGTTCAACTAGGAATAGTGTCGCTAGGATTAGAAAACCTAAATACTAGATCTAGACATGAGGGATGATCCTTTTTGTATTTTTATGTTTTTTTAGAAAGCAAGTTAAAATCTCGGGTTTGAAGGAGTTGGGCGGAATTAGTTGCTAGTCAACTAACCCAATACTAAAGATGCAATCAAAATAAAATACTAAAACGAAAATAAAAGTATTTTAAACTAAGGTTGTGAGCAATATGTGGGAGAAATGTGTTTACTTAGATTTCACTACTCCCTAGATATCTTTTACACGTTAATTACTTGTTATAGTTGCGTGGATGATGGATTTTATTCCTTAATACCATTCATGGGGTGGCGTACTTACTTCCCCAATCCTATGAGTGCCTACTTCACTCCTATGTCGAGCCTGCAAGAAGCTCCTAACATGGGATCATTAAAATTTACTCATGCATTAAATACAACCAATAAAACCTAGTACACATCGGCTCATGTTTCCTAAGACGTTCAAGCATGTTACACAATGGATATCTGCCAGTTTTCTTAAGCCTAACATTGAAATCATTCATCCAATACAACCATAAACAAGTAATCAACACATAATTAACATCTAGGTTTTATTAGATCTAAGCAAACACAAGATAGATCTAGCCTAGCATGTTGAAATCAAGACAAGCACAAGATATAGACAACCAACACATAGATATATTGATTGAATTAAGAGAAGACTTATCTCAATAGCACATGAAAGGATTCAAGGGTAACCCTTGAAAAGCTGTAAAATTCGTACAAGGTTCGGCCCTAGGGTTTCTCCACACAAGTTCCTCCTAATGAATGAAAATTAGAAAACTATATATAGATTTAAGTAGGTGACGGCGTCAAGAACAAATGTATGACGCCGTCATCTCGCCGCCCAATAATTCCTCGGACTGCCTTGATCTACATCTGACGCCGTCATGTAGTCCCCTTTTGCAGGCCGTCACACAATTAACTCTTGACGCTCTACTTGTGACGCCTTCAGGTTTCTTCTGGGTCGCCATAGTTTTTACTCTTGATGCCGTCAGGAATGTCTTCTTGACACCGTTATACACTGTTCCCAGCATGGAAAATTAAGTCTTTGGCGTTTTCTTCACTTTTATGCTCCAAAAACGTCCGAATTGCTTCCTTTTCCAGATTTCACTCCCAAAGTACCTAAAATCACAAAAGGAACGATTTAGGGTAATATTTGATCAAATAAATTCAATTCCGGGCATAAATGATCCCCTAAAAGTTGTTCATTTTTTGCCTCATCATATACCCTTACACTTGAGATTTGCTTGTCCTCAAGCAAATGCGCTTTTATTCTAATCAAAATACAAGTTAGGGGTCATTTAACACTAATATAAAAGTAATTACAACTGTGGAAAACTAGAAGGGGGGTTGAATAGTTTACCGCTTTTTCGATTCTTATTTAGCTTAAATATCCTTTTAGAAACTTTACGTTTGCTTAAAGATATAAACACAACTTTATATGTTTGATTCTTTGAAAAGCTTTTCATGTGAATAACAATTCTAACTTTACTTGTTTCATACTTTGAAAAGCTTTACTTGTGATGATCCTAACTTTGCTTGTTTTAGTTCTTTGAAAAGCTTTACATTTGTTTCAAGATATAAATACAACTTTACTTGTTTTAATTCTTTTGGAAAGCTTTATATGTGATTAGCAATTATAACTAAAAGACAACATGTAATAAGTAAATATAAAGAAAGAAACGATCAAACCACAACACGATTGTTTATCGTGGTTCGGCTACAAGGACTCTTTTTCCTTGCCCTACATCCACGCCCCGAGTTTCCAACTCGAGAGTTATAAGCACTAATCAACAAGCTCCTTTCACCGGCGGAGAAAACCTTTACAACGTCGCTTACACTTTTACCGACACTAAGCTAGATGTCGAGTTCTTTTACAAGGGTACAACCACTCCCATTCGTCGCTTACACTTTTACCGACACTAAGCTAGATGTCGAGTTCTTTTACATGGGTTCAACCACTCCCGTACGTCGCTTACACTTTTACCGACACAAAGCTAGATGTCGAGTTCTTTTCCAAGGGTACAACCACTCCCGTTAGTTCTTTTACAAGGGTACAACAACTCCCGACACACTACGTATTTTGAGGCCTAAAATACTAACCACTTACTTCTATATACATGACACATATGAAGTACAAACTATCAAAGCTCATACATGACCAAGCTATCAAGACTTGCAACTTTAGAGTTGAAGCTTGTAACTTCTTGAATGATCTTGTGAAGTCCCTTGCTACATAAGAGAATCACAAATCAAAAGGTTACTGAGTTAGTTGAGAGAGTATGTGAATATATGTCCTAAAAGGGTTACACAAAACAAACAAATGGTTTGGTATTTATAGCAAACTATTCTGCATGTCTGGCGGATCAGGTGGAACCCTCAGATGGGTTCCGCCCGTGTACCCCCAAGGTACCGCCGGGTCTGCAGTAGGTTTTTGCAATAACTCTTCAAACCAAACAAGGTCTTGTCTCATAACTCCTAGCAACCAAACAATGTCACATCTCATAATAACAAGTCAAATACAAAGCTTGCAAGCAACAACAAAGTTAGTCAAACACATTTCTTTCCATAAATGCATCATGACAAAACTTGCCCTAAATGTGATGTGACCTTACTATATAAAGAAATAAATATGATGTGACAAGACTCATTTTAGTTTAAGAAATAAACACAATGTTTTGTTTAAAAGGAAATGTTAACCTTAGTTAAACAAGACTTAAACACTTAGAGTGATGATTTGCTTATAGCTAAACTTCATACTTTGTCATTAACAAAACTTAGCAAAGATCGTAAAATATAAATAACGTTTTTAGGCGATATTTGTATTAACAATCTCCCCCTTTTTGTTGATGACAAAACATAAATTTTATTTATAAGTAAGTCACTAGTTTTAGTGTTAAGTCTTATAAAGTTAGTATAAAAACTTGTTTTTGCAAAGATGAGATGATAAGCACCAAAAAAAATGTTTTTGCAAATATGAGGTTGATAAGCCCAAGTTTATATAAATACTCCCCCTTTTTGTCAAAACAAAAAGAATAGTAGCGAAGCGGAATTAAGACTTGCTCCCCCTTGGACGATACTCCCCCTAAATGGAGTGCCAAGAGAGGAGACATGGATTTTGAACCTACAAGAAAAAGGTTAGTTGTTGCACAAGATAAGTCATGAAAGTATTTCATGTTTAAACACAACTAAGAGTTGTGAAGTGAAATAGTACAACACTCATGCTCCCCCTTGAATATTACTCCCCTAAATGGAGTATCAAGGAAGGAGAACATGGATAATGAACCTACAAAAAGAGAGGTTAGTTTCTAAGGCACAAGATTAATGTATGGTACCATATCAAAGTATAGTTCACACATCATACCTAAATGGTCATCAAACAATTCAAACATTGTTGTAGAATGAATTTCATTAAATTGTAAAATTTTGACTCTTAGAGAGTCAAAGACACAAAATTAACATGACAACATCCTACTTAAAAAAAAAAAAAAAAAAAAAAAAACTAAGACCATAAAATGCTACAAGGAAATTTTCATTTTCCTTTGTGAGAAACATTTTCCACAAACAAGGTTAAGGTTGTTTAAGGATGAAAATGTGGGTTGTGGTTGTAGCGGGCTTTATTTTGAAGGTTGAAAGGATGACACGGTTTTGGTTTGTTGGTTTAAATGGGAAACATTTTCCAAAAGAAACGGTTTTGTTTCATTTTGGAGACTCTAAACTTGAGGTGGTGTTGGTACTCTAAACTTGGTTTGTTGGTTTTAATGAGCAACATTTTCCAAAAGAAACGGTTTTGTTTCATTTTGGAGACTCTAAACTTGAGACGTTCCACAATGTGGTTTAGGATAAACCTCATTGCATTGTTTAGGGGATTATGGATCTCTTTGTAGATAAGGTGAGACAACAATTATTTTGGATGGTGATATTCTTGTTGGTGTTGGTGGAAGATCATTGAGATGCTTTTATTTTCTTATACGAAGAAAATAGAGATTCAAAGTGTTGGGAAGGTTCTTGTGGTGGTGGTAGTTATTGTTGTTGTGGTGGTTGTTGTTTGAACAAAATGGTGTAGGCTTGGTTATTTGTAAATGGTTACCATGAAGGTTTTTGTGAATGGGTTGAAACACAAATGATTGTAGGTGTGTATGACCTTGATCATTTGGAAAAATTTAGGATTTAGCATAACGGTAGGTCAAACTCTCAAGCAATGACAGTGGATGAGGTGCATCATCCAATGACTCATTTGGTTGAAATGTTGGTTGTTGTTGGGTTTCCATTTCGGCAATGGTGTTAAAAGGTGACAATGATGGAGGGCTTGATGGTTTAGGTGATAGGTTTTCAAAAGTTTCCAATAGTGGATGTGGTGATGTTGGTGGTGTATGGAGAAGTTCCATTGGTATAAGTGTTGAAGTAGCAAGATTAAGCAAATCTTGAATAGTGATCACATTGGTATTGAAATGTGTTGAGGATGGTGTTAAGGTAGTGAGGTTAAGGAAATCTTGGATAGGTGAAGAAATGTTAAGCGAAGCATCACTTGAAGATGATGAGCTTGACTTGACGGTTTTGTTGAAGCAACAAGGTTTGACACTAATCCTAGAAGGATTTTGATGGTTATGGTGTGATTTGAATTGTTGCAAAACTTTCAAATTTATAAGGTTGAAAAGGTGTTGAAATGAGTGTTTGGATTTGATGTTCTACCATTCAAAGAATGAGGTTTCAAATGATTTTTATGACCATGTCACATCATTTGATGTTAATTCAATGGAATAGGATGGAGTGAAAGATCAACATATGCACTCAATGCTTTGTGATCATGGGATGTGATTTGGTTGAAAATGTTTCAATGGTTTGGAGGATCCTTTAAAAGGGTTCCTTGGGTTAGTTATGTTTGAATTTGAATTTTTGGAGGGAAGTGGCTTCCTAATTGTTTTAGTGAGTGAGAGTTGTTCTAATATGGTTATTGGAGTTAATGGAAGATGTTTCTTACTTAGGATAATGGTTTTGACACATTACAAGTTTTGGACTTAAGAAAAACGGAAGAATTTTCTGCAGGTGTCTGGCGGAACCCTCAGAAGACACTGGCGGAACCCATTTGAGGGTACCGCCTGGTCCGTTGGGCCATTTCTGGAATTCCCAGAAAATACACTGGCGGACCCCAATTTTGGGTACCGCTAGATCCGCCAGGGGTAAAAAATTTGGCAGTCCGCGTTTTTGACCCGCGAGACGATTTTCAAAATTTTCGAAAACTCCTAAAATCAAAGAGATAAGGTATTTCTGGTTAGGCAATGCAAAAATTAGACATGTAAACATACATATCATGGGACTTTGACCTTGAGGTCGAGGATTTTACTATACTTAGTAAGAATTGCCATAAGCATAGAAAAAAATGACAAACACCTTAAACATTGTCATTATGCATAAAAGTTCATACAAACATAATCCAACAAACATAATAAACCATGAAAGTGAAAAACACATAATTCACGTAGTTTTAACACAAAGACAATTCTAAAGCATTCTTAAGCCAAACACTCCTTAATCGACTCATAACCGGTCTATCCTCTTATTGAGCTTGCTTAGGTACCTTCCAAAGCACTTGAAAATTCCTTTGGTTTGCTTGAACTCTTCGGATACATTTTCAATGATGGGGAGTTCTAGAAGGTAGTCTAAAGGAGGTAACTTAGAGTTAGGAAGTTTATCATCCTTTCTCATGTCAGATGATGATGATGATGGTGTAGGTGAGCGAGTACGTTTACCCTTACCTTTGAAAACTTGTTTATCACTTAGAGGAACGAAGATGTGAGGAATGAGAGAATAGTCAAGGCACATTCCGTTATCGTTAGGAGGAATGGGTGAGATTGTTCTAAAGAGGCGGGTGAGAAGCATTCCATAAGGAAGAGCGGTTGTTCCTACCAAAGGTATGTCGGCCATTCTTTTGGCGAGGTAATAGGCTAAGTTAAAAGGTTGACCGGGGGAAATGCTATAGAGCATGTAGCTAAGACAAACATTGATGTGATCCCGGTTTCCTATGGTGCTAATTTCATTGGTTCTAAGGAGTTCTTCCCATTCCTTTAATTGGGGCTTGAGTTCATTGAATTCCATACCATATGGGTCCTAGATGACCTCATTTCCGGTTCTAGTTCTCCTAGTGTTGGTGGTCCTAATGAAGAGGTGGTCACGTAGTTCATTTTTGGACACAAGAGGGGTATCATAGGGATAGATGCGGTCAAAGAGTGTGTCAAGAGTTGAGAGGGAGTGCAAGTCGGAGTAGATGCAAGTACCATGGTTTGAGATACCTAGGATTTGAGCAGACTCCTTGAGAGTGAAGGAGTATTAATGACTACTAGCCCTAAAGTTAATAGACATGCGACCGTACTCATCCTTGGAGAGGGTGACGGATGCATATAATTCTAAAATGAACCTAGAACAAATAGGCTCGTCGATTTCTAAGAGATACTCAAAGTTGATTGTGGCAAATTCCGTGTATAGGTTTGTACCTTCTAAGAAGGATGGATCAATGGTTCTACCCTTAGGGACATATCGTTTTTCTAAGGCTTTGAAGACAACGATTTGAGTTTGAGTGAGACCTTTGGTTTTGTGGTGTTTGGGTAGGTACTTGATGGTGTCCTTGTGGTCGTAGTGAGTTAGAAGAGGCATGATGATTCCTAGAAAATCAAAATTTCACATTTAAGTAAATGACTATTGTAATGTGTATGTTCTAGTGTGTGCCTATATGAAAACAATGTGGAGGTGCGGTTGACTTGACTCATTTTGATGCTTAAAAATGTTTTGTAATGCAAGTGATGTTTCAATGACGTTTTTCATTTGTTTTAACAATGTGGTGAACGGTGGTAAAGTATGGGTGACGACCGAGAGTGGATATGTGAAATGAGGTGGTGATTGTTTGACAACACTTAAAGCTTGGATATCTTCTTTGTGTTCTTCACTTGCTAGAAAGTGGAAGAGACGCATTTCATAATGAAATTCACTTGACTTTTGACGACATAGACAAATATGTTAATGAGAGTATGGATATGACAATTGCCCTTTGTTTCAAAGAGCGACACAAAGGTGAACATAGGTTTATGTATCATGAAAGGTGGTTTAATCTTAATAGGTTAGGTTACAGTGGGGATGACACACTTGTTTGGTTACATTGTGGAATCTTCTTGTGAAGATGACTAGGTAGAGTTATTGGTGAAGATGATATTGACTCTTGGTTTCTTTGAGGGCATGGAAGTGGTGGATGACTCGATATTGATATGTCAAAGGATAACTCGGTTTCTCATTTCACATTGGTTGTTTGAGGTTCGAGTGATGAAAGGTTATGAGGAATATGCTTGAAGTTTTGCTCATTTTGTGAATCTTATGGGCTGATGGTAAGTTGGAGTTGTGAGTAAAGAGGTGTTTGGTTTTGAAATTAAAAATAATACACTCTGAGGTTTGGCGGACCAGGCGGAACCAAAAAATGGGTTCCGCCCGTATGGTCTGAAGGTGCCGTGGGTTCTGCAGGGAAAAACTTAAAGGAAATTGTTTTGATTTTTGTGGTTTTATCCTAATGTTCAAAACTATGGTTTTAGGTCTTAAGAGTCCTTGACTAAGCCTAGGGATGATCAATGCTTTTCATTCAAGAGATTTTGATAACGCGATGATGAAATAGTTAACGTAGAAGTCTTTCTTAGTTAAGACGTTCCTCAATGAACAATCTTACCAAGGCGATGATGATGGATCACAATATGTCAATTAAGAACATAATGGATTGAATTGTCGCTGAAGTCTATGCTTCCTTTGTTGAAGGGATAACAAAGTTGATGAGATGAATTTCGTTGTCGACGTGAATTAGCTTGTTCAAGTGGAGATTGTTGATGTGCTTCTCCATCTGAAACTAATTTGAGAACCTTACGTGTTTTGGAGAATCATTGGGTAAGTAAGTATAAAAGTGCAAGTACCACTTGTGCTTTTCTTATCAACTTATTACCGACATAATTCCATTTTGCATACACTATGGTTTCTATTCCCGTTCTTTTGGGATACCATAATCCTAGTTGTGTAGTACCTTATGATGTATTCAAACAAGCTCAACTAAAGAGTTGTTATAGGATCTTCTTTAACACGAGCACATAGACAAAAGCTAAACATAATGTTGAATCTAAATGTTATAAGAACAAGTAGTCTTCCAAACATTTCTCTACGTTTAGTTTTACCTACGGATTTTCTAATCTCATTCTTGATAAGTCATCAATGACTTAACTATTGAGAACAAGAGAGAAACTAGGAATGTCTTTAAGTTAAAATCCCTTGCTTTTGTGGCTTGCTTTTATTGTCAAAAAGTCTTTCAAATATTGACACTATACTCACTTGATTACTTTGAAATATCAATTTTGTTTCACTAGTTGTTTTATTCTAAATTCCAAAAATTGTTTTTGTTGAATTTGTTTAGACACAACTATGACCTATAAATCGAGTTTTATAACTTATGTCAATTTTACTTGATTCAATGTTTGACTCAAGGCGAGAGGATGTTACTTTGTACTTTTACTCCATGCTTGTCTTGCCATCATTTGGACTTTCGACTAAGTCATCATCTACCAAAGATGATATCTTAGAAGGAGGAGATCACTCGTTAAATGTCATATTCAACGACTCCTCGACTCTTTGGGTTTTCTTACTTAAGACACTATGAACTCTATTTATTTTGAAAAAGTCCAAGAGGTACAGCATCATGAGACTATGTGTGACATTTGATGTGTAAATCCAAGATGTTGAAAACTCATTTTCTTTCACACATCCTAATATATGCTAATGTGATTTATTTCACCTTGTGTGTTTTATGTGAGATTATCATAAAGGAGTGATTGAAAAAAAAAACACAATTAAAGACTCAAAGTATGATGTTTGAGAAAGTTGTTTAACAAAGGTTTGTTTTGCAAGCAACACAAAAGTGTTAGACATTTTAACACTTAGGAAATTCTTAGTTAGCTTACTTGTAATCAAGAGTTGAGTGAGACTCACTCAAGAGTTTTTCGTGTTTATCTCTAGATGGTTAAAGAACCAAAACACCTTATATCTCCTACTAGTACTAATGACGAAATTCCCTTTTACATAGAGTCAAATCTTAGTTATTACTAATAGCAAGTAAACATTTTTAGAGTATTACTAATAACACATAATCCTACACATAATGCTACAAACAAGAGACAATAAAAGCCGAGTTGAAGTAATGCGTACCTTTTAAATTGCATAGAGATGCTATCAAGCGGATAAGCATTATGCGTAAAAACTTGGTTTGACGACACGCTTTGAAACTCAATAACTCATGTATCCAAGAAGGTTAGATAATCATATAAAGGCATAGAGAATGATAGTCTTAATCCTTTTATCATGAGTTTCTATTAGAGATTGAATTATCTCTAAATTTCTCTTCTAGGTTTGACAAATTTTACAAGCTTTGTTTTATTAGTTGATGATGCTTATGAGTTAAATCCTAATCTGGTTTTATCTTTAAACAACCTTTGACTCCTCAACAATCTTTCAAAAGATTTTGAGCTTTCATCAAATTTAACTAATAATTTTTCCTTTCTCATTTTGCATTTTAATCTCATGTTTGTAATCTAGACATAATTTACATTCTAGATTAATTTCAACATTACTCTCAATTCTAGACATTTTATCTTCTAATAAGATTTCCTTTTCAAAGTTATCCTTAGAGATTTTGAAGACTCATTCTTGAAGATAGTCTTTAGGTCCATGTTGCATAAACGTTTTGACTCATTTTCTAGTTTAGAAAACTCTAGGATAAATTAATCAAAGCAAAAGAGTTTGGTTTCAAAGTGTACCTTGCTTGATGTTTTATCTAGTTTAGAATCACGAACCGGATGATTGACTTCATCTTCATCCGAGTAATTCCATGAATCGCAAGCAAGACAATTACGAGCTTGACACGAGTAATCACCTTTACTTACACCTTGCTTGTTGTTTCAATAAATTGACAATCAACTACCGGATCATTGTTTTCGTCAACATCCATATCATTCCAAGATACGCAAGCAGGTTCATCAAAACACACGTACTCATCTTCACTTGTACCTTCATTTAAAACATTTAAACTAGTAGCACATGTATTAACTTCTACTAAGTGTCTATCAATTAGTTTTTCTAAAACTTCTAATTCATATGTAAGATCAAATTGATCATCTTTGACTTGACATATTCCTTGATGAAAGTTTACCATATTTTTCCAAACATCATTAGCCTTTTGACAAAAATGCATTCTTTCATATTTGGTACTAAAGCTTTGTAAAGCATTGTTTTAGCTTTAGTATTTTTATCAAGTTTAAGATAGTTATCTTGGTTTTCAAAAACTTGTTTTCTTTGGTTTGAAATTACCAAAAGAAATACTATGCCAAAGATCTTGATCAATTGATTTCACATAGTTTTCAAAATTACTTTTCCATTCAAGTAAGTTTTCTTTTTCTAATAACGGTTGGTTAAAGATCTTGATCAATTGATTTCACATAGTTTTCAAAATTACTTTTCCATTCAAGTAAGTTTTCTTTTTCAAATAACGGTTGGTTTTGAATAGGTTGCCCTTCTTTGAGATTTTCAAAATCCATGGATCGATCCAAGTTTTAAAATACATTCTATTTTAAAGATCTTGAGTAACGTAGCTCCTGATGCCAATTGTGGAAAACTAGAAGGGGGGTTGAATAGTTTACCGCTTTTTCGATTCTTATTTAGCTTAAATATCCTTTTAGAAACTTTACGTTTGCTTAAAGATATAAACACAACTTTATATGTTTGATTCTTTGAAAAGCTTTTCATGTGAATAACAATTCTAACTTTACTTGTTTCATACTTTGAAAAGCTTTACTTGTGATTATCCTAACTTTGCATGTTTTAGTTCTTTGAAAAGCTTTACATTTGTTTCAAGATATAAATACAACTTTACTTGTTTTAATTCTTTTGGAAAGCTTTATATGTGATTAGCAATTATAACTAAAAGACAACATGTAATAAGCAAAGATAAAGAAAGAAACGATCAAACCACAACATGATTGTTTATCGTGGTTCGGCTACAAGGACTCTTTTTCCTTGCCCTACATCCACGCCCCGAGTTTCCAACTCGAGAGTTATAAGCACTAATCAACAAGCTCCTTTCACCGGCGGAGAAAACCTTTACAACGTCGCTTACACTTTTACCGACACTAAGCTAGATGTCGAGTTCTTTTACAAGGGTACAACCACTCCCATTCGTCGCTTACACTTTTACCGACACTAAGCTAGATGTCGAGTTCTTTTACATGGGTTCAACCACTCCCGTACGTCGCTTACACTTTTACCGACACAAAGCTAGATGTCGAGTTCTTTTCCAAGGGTACAACCACTCCCGTTAGTTCTTTTACAAGGGTACAACAACTCCCGGCACACTACGTATTTTGAGGCATAAAATACTAACCACTTACTTCTATATACATGACACATATGAAGTACAAACTATCAAAGCTCATACATGACCAAGCTATCAAGACTTGCAACTTTAGAGTTGAAGCTTGTAACTTCTTGAATGATCTTGTGAAGTCCCTTGCTACATAAGAGAATCACAAATCAAAAGGTTACTGAGTTAGTTGAGAGAGTATGTGAATATATGTCCTAAAAGGGTTACACAAAACAAACAAATGGTTTGGTATTTATAGCAAACTATTCTGCATGTCTGGCGGATCAGGCGGAACCCTCAGATGGGTTCCGCCCGTGTACCCCCAAGGTACCGCCGGGTCTGCAGTAGGTTTTTGCAATAACTCTTCAAACCAAACAAGGTCTTGTCTCATAACTCCTAGCAACCAAACAATGTCACATCTCATAATAACAAGTCAAATACAAAGCTTGCAAGCAACAACAAAGTTAGTCAAACACATTTCTTTCCATAAATGCATCATGACAAAACTTGCCCTAAATGTGATGCGACCTTACTATATAAAGTAATAAATATGATGTGACAAGACTCATTTTAGTTTAAGAAATAAACACAATATTTTGTTTAAAAGGAAATGTTAACCTTAGTTAAACAAGACTTAAACACTTAGAGTGATGATTTACTTATAGCTAAACTTCATACTTTGTCATTAACAAAACTTAGCAAAGATCGTAAAATATAAATAACGTTTTTAGGCGATATTTGTATTAACAACAACAAATAATCGTTCCACTAAAGACCAAAGACAAGCACGGAGGTCATACGCTAGCACCTCACAAATAGTGTTTAGATACTCACATCTCTCGGGTGTAATAAAATATATATCACAATATGGAAATGGAAAACATCTCTTACTACCTGTCATAGCAAAATAGATTACCATAGGTTTGGGAAAGGATCAAACCTCCACCACATGGCGTAAGCACCTAGGATAAACTATCAAAGAGGTCTTTTAAAAGGGTTGTAACGTTAGGTGTAGGGATATGAAATACACGGTTTTGTTGGATATAGGCAGTCTTTACTGGTGGCGAGTTAATAATCTTGGTTAATTACATGTACAATATGGCGTTGCTAAGCCAAGACTAGACTCGACTTAAGCTAATAAATCAAAAATAACCAAAACGTAAAATAAACATAGAATGAAAAGGGATGGTAGTCCGTATGTTTTTTCTCTTTTTCTTTTTCTATTTTTTTTTCTTTTTCTTGATTTTTCGAATTTTTTTCTTTTTTTTTTTTTTTTTTTTTTTTTTTTTTTTTTTTTTTTTGCATACACTCTTACCCTACCATCCAAAATAATACATCATAGGGAATGAAAATTCCCCTTACACTTGAATTTTTACATACTTTACAATAAACTAATCTAATGACTCGAATTAAGAAAATCAAAACACTTGGAGTACTTTTAAGATTAACGCACGTACAGGGGTAATATATGATGTTCTTCCCCATTACTCCATAAAATAAGTACTTTACCCATGAGTCCCAATCGTCCCAAAATAATATGTACAAGGATATGACTCGACTTAGCAACCATGTAATCAACTAGATAATTAACTTATGGTTTAACAAATAACAATAATGCACTAAAGATGAGTGCATACACGGAAGGCTAAGGCGATTTGGGTGTACATTTAAGTGAGGTGTAACAAATTCTTCCTTTAAGTAGAATGCTTAAAGTTAAAAATGAAAAGATAGGCTCGGAGGGGTGTACTAGGGGTTTCGTGTACTAAAAATGAGTACAACGGTAATGGTGTGGGAAAAATTAATTGACTTAACTAGCCAAGTAATATGACTTAAATGGTCAAGTAATTATGATACGGGTTTAACACAAGGGTGATCCTAATGCCTCTTATCATGTAGTAAATCCTACTACACGAATGTAGTCTCACTAGCGGTCTCGGGATGCATCACTAACGCAAGTTCTAGAATCTAAATGCTACCGGTACACTTATAAGCACTAATAGTAAATGCTTTTCCTATCAAATCTAAAGGGGAACCTCACATATTTGGGTGGAAAATTTTTCTGAATAGTACGGTTATGTGCTAGTCATACAATCTCCTATCCATGAGACGCTTGCTATGGCTAAAGTTTCACTCCTAAATGTTGTAAAAAAAATTTAAATTTAGCGCTAAAATCGCACTAACAAGTATTTCTCATAGTTTTATTACACATCTACTATTAAACAAACAAACTCAAGCGAAAGTGTATCTGTAAGGTATCATCATTTTACCCTCCCCTTACACTTAGGATGAACATTGTCTCCAATGTTCAAGTAAAAATGTAAAAGTGAAATAAGTAAAACAAATGAAATCAAATACTCCCCTGATTCGCTCGGTATGGATAATAAGGTGGCCAGGTTAAATCTTCCTCCAAGAAAATGAACAATCAAAGCTTCCCTTCCAGAATAATAATCATCTTCTTGTCATACATAACCTGTAAATCCTGAGAAAACAGACAAGGCAACCTCGCATAAAATCGGCGGCAATCTACATATGTTACTAAATCCTAGAAAACAAAGTAAGATATAATGCTTGTGGAATGAAGTTTGCAGATTTCCTGGAGATTATAAAACTTAATAATTCAACAAAAACTTTAAGACTCCGTTAGAAAAACAAAACTGGTAAAATTTCCAGATTTTTACACGTGACGCCGTCAAAAGTAAACTCATGACGCTGTCAGAAGTGACCTACAAAAATTCTTATGTTAAGTTTCCGGAAAATTTCTGGAAAAACTTGGTCCTGCTTCCTGGAAAATCCTGCAAAACTTCATTATGACTCGATACAAGCATTTGACTCCAACAAATACGAATATACATGTTCACTTAATATTGTGGAGAATCATGATCGGTTTGTTTCTTAAAAACATATTTGGGGTTTCCCCTTACACTTATCTTTTGCAAAAATACCTTTGGGTGAAGTTAAGACTAGGCCAAAACAACAAAGTAAAGTATTTCCATTTTTTAGTTTAGAAACATGATTTACCAACAATAAAAATAAAACATGCATTCGGAAGCAAATAACAAACAAACAAAATAAAATCACACAAAGCATGGGTTGCCTCCCAAGAAGCGCTTTTCTTTATTTACGAGTCTTGTAGCTAGACTCAAGGTCATGAGTTACTACGTGACCTCATCTTCAAACGTTACATCTTCCTCACCAATCATTTCATTATTATTTTCTTGATAATGTTTTACACGTTGTATGTTAACAGTAAATTCTCTACCTTCATCGTCTAATAACATAACGGCTCCAGTTTTAGAGGAACTTTTCACCGTAAATGGTCCGTACCATCTAGACTTGAGTTTCCCTGGAAATAATCTTAACCGAGAATTGTACAATAGGACTTTGTCCCCTTCTGAAAATTCCTTGGGCTTCTTAATTCTTTGGTCATGCCATCTCTTTGCCCTTTCTTTATATGTAATGGAAGACTCATAGGCTTCTAATCTAAGCTCATCAAGCTCGTGTAATTGCAAGAACCTATTGGTTCCGGCAATTGTATAATCTAAGTTACATGCCTTAAGTGCCCAATAAGCTTTATGTTCTAATTCTACTGGCAAGTGACATGCCTTACCATACACCATGCGAAACGGGGTCGTTCCAATAGGTGTCTTGTAGGCGGTTCAGAATGCCCATAAGGCTTCGTCGAGTTTAAATGACCAGTCTTTTCTATTATGACTAACCATTTTTTCAAGTATTCTTTTAATAGCCCTGTTCGTGTTTTTGACCTGGCCATTGGTTTGTGGATGATAGGCGGTGGAAAACCGATGGGACACTCCATACCTCTTCATGACCTTTTCCATTTGCGCGTTGCAAAAGTCGGTCCCCCTATCACTGATGAGGGCTTTAGGAATCCCGAATCTAGCGAAAAGCTTTTTCAGAAAATGAATGACTACCCTGGCATCGTTGGTCCTAAGGGCTTGTGCTTCTACCCATTTTGAAACATAATCTATGGCGACTAAAATGTATTCGTTCCCCCCTGAAGATGGAAAGGGTCCCATGAAGTCAATTCCTCAGACATCGAAGACCTCACATACTTGTATAAAATTCTGAGGCGCTTCATCCCTATATGATATGTTCCCGGCTCGTTGACATGCATCGCATGCCTGCACAATTTCTTTGACATCACGGAAAATTGTGGGCCAATAGAATCCCGCGTCGAAAATCTTTCGGGCAGTGGTGCTTATCCCATGATGCCCTCCAGAGGGACCAGAGTGACATTCCCTCATAATCTTCACTGCCTTACTTTCCAAAACACAACGTCTTATTATTTGGTCAGGACACCTTCGGAATAAAAATGGTTCATCCCAGAAGTAGTATTTTAACTGAGAAAAGAACCTTTTTCTTTCGTACTTAGTCAGGTGTTCTGGAACGAGTCTGCTTGCGAGATAGTTGGCAAAATCGGCGTACCAAGGCTCCGAATCAATCATTGACATGAGTTGTTCGTCAGGAAATGAATCCCTAATCTCACACCTATCGTGCTCGTCCAAGGGGTTTTCAAGACGAGATAGATGATTAGCGGCTAGATTTTCTGCCCCCCTCTTATCACGAATCTCAACATCGAATTCTTGTAACAACAAGATCCACCGAATTAGTCGTGGCTTAGCATCCTGGTTAGCAAAAAGATATCGAAGAGCCGAGTGATCAGTGAAAACGACTGTCTTTGAAAGGACAAGATATTGCCGGAATTTGTCGAATGCGAACACTACGGCTAACAATTCCTTTTCGGTGGTGGAGTAATTCTCTTGAGCGGGATTCATGGTTTTGCTAGCGTAGTAAATAGGTTGGAATAGCTTGTCACGCCGTTGGCCCAATACAGCCCCGACAGCGAAATCGCTAGCGTCACACATGTTTTCAAACGGTAACTCCCAGTTGGGTGTAATCAAGATTGGAGCTTGTGTGAGTTCCTTTTTTAAGAGATCGAATGGATCCTTGCATTCTTGGGAGAAATCGAATGGAGCATCCTTCATGAGCAATTGAGTCATTGGCCGAGCTATTTTGGAGAAGTCTTTGATGAATCTCCGATAAAACCCGGCGTGCCCCAAGAAGCTGCGTATTGCTTTAACAGTCGTGGGGTATGGTAACTTAGATATAGCTTCAACTTTAGCTTGGTCCACCTCTATCCCATTCCCTGAGATCTTATGCCCTAACACAATCCCTTCTTTCACCATGAAATGACACTTTTCCCAGTTTAACACCAAGTTGGTTTCCTCACAGCGTTTAAGCATTTTTTCTAGATTAGCAAGACAGCGGTCGAAGGAGTCCCTGAAGACCGAAAATTCATCCATGAACACTTCCATGCTGTCTTCCATGAGTTCGTGAAAGATTGCAGTCATGCATCGTTGAAAAGTGGCAGGGGCATTACATAGCCCAAACGGCATTCTTTTGTAGGTGAACGTTCCATAAGGGCAAGTAAACGTGGTCTTTTCTTGGTCCTCAGGTGCTATGGGAATTTGAAAATACCCTGAGAATCCATCCAAGAAGCAATAGTACTCGTGCCCAGACAATCTCTCTAACATTTGGTCAATGAATGGTAAGGGAAAGTGATCTTTCCTCGTGGCATCATTGAGCTTTCTATAATCAATGCATACCCGCCATCCAGTAACTATTCTCTGGGGTACCATCTCACCCTTATCATTCTTAACTACAGTCATTCCACCCTTCTTAGGTATAACTTGTACAGGACTAACCCATGGGCTATCCGAGATTGGGTAGATCAATCATGCATCCAGAAGTTTGATGACTTCTTTCTTTACCACTTCCTTAATGTTGGGGTTCACCCGCCTCTGGGGTTGCACGGTAGGTTTATAATCTTCTTCCATGAGAATCTTATGTGTGCAAAAAGTTGAGTCAATCCCCTTAATGTCGGCTACACTCCATGCGAGAACTCCCTTATATTTCTTTAGGACCTCTAAGAGTTTACTTTTTTGTTCATGTTCGAGGGAAGAGTTTATGATTACCGGCAGTTGGTCCTCTTCCTGAAGGAAGGCATACTCTAAATGGTTAGGAAGTTCCTTAAGATCTAACTCAGGAGGTTCGATAATAGAAGGCTTAAGCTTGTTTTCGGGCTTTCGGAGCTCGAGATATTCCGTGGCCTCTTGTCTAGGGTAGAAGGAGACTGCACCAACATCCTCCATCTTTTCCACCTCTAGCAAAGGCAGAAAACTCTCATCCCGTAACCATCCTTCCTCGATTTGTTCATCAACACAGCTATCAATGACATCTGTGAGTTCATCGACCTCCCCAATGAAATAGAGCCGGTTAGCTGCTTCGAGAGAGAGATCCATAGAGTCCTTAATGTCGAAGGTTGTGCTATCGGTTCCCACTCGTAAGGTTAACTTGCCGTCATAAACATCAATGACTGCACGAGCGGTAGCAAGAAATGGTCTCCCTAAGATGATGGGTACCAAATCATCCTCCTCCATATCTAAGATTACGAAGTCGACCGGGAATTTGAATTTCCCAACTTTGACTAGCACATTCTCGCATATCCCTACGGGGTACTTGACTGATCTATCGGCTAGTTGGATGTTCATACGGGTAGGCTTTAATCCAGAGTATCCTAATTTAAGGAACATAGAGTGAGGCATGAGATTGATACTCGCCCCCAAATCGGAAAAAGCATTCTTTATTGATAGAGATCCTATGGAGCAAGGCAAGGTGAAGCTGCCTGGATCGTCTACCTTTTTTGGTAGCCCTCGATGGGTCTCTCTCTCGAAGCAGCTAACCGGCAAGGTGAAGCTGCCTGGATTGTCTACCTTTTTGATAGAGATCCTATTGATAGAGTTTATTTCAGTTAGCGAGTAGTTTTTTAAAGTATGCGCTATACTTCGGCATGTGATAGCAAGCATCAAAGAGGGGTATGGTGACCACTGAGTCTTTTAGATATGACAAGAATCTTTTATTATCATTCTCAATTTTCTGGTTTTTTAATCGGGATGGGAATGGGATTCTCACAGGTTGGTTAGGTGGGATTGATGGGGAAGGGTTCGTCAAGGGAGGTTGGTTGGGAGTCTCGCTGCCCACATCCTCCTCCTCCTCGCGAGGCTTGTTTGGATCGGGAGTGATGGGGGACGAGCTCGGGTAAGGGGGTCCTTGGTTGTTGTTCCAGCTCGAGTGGTTATCGCGAGCATGGGGTCTTTTTGGCTTACTGACGGCATTTCAAGGTTATCGAGGGCTGAGTTAAGCTTGATGAACCATTCTCCAATGTCATTCTGCTGCTCGTCAACAAGTTCATTAAGACCTTTTAATTGTAAGCATTTTTCTTGAGTGAAGTGACCAAGGTCATCTTCAAAAGTGCTCCTGATTTCGAATTCAGGACCTTCCTCTCATTCTTTTCTTTTTACCAGATTCCCCCAGAGGTGTAATCGTCATTTCGGTAAAAAGGCAAAAGGGAGGGATCAGCATAGATGTCACCTCCTGACAAACATGCATGTTCAGTCGTGGTTTCTCCTCCGCATTCCTCTACCTCATGCGGGCCCCCACAGTACTCGCAGATCAAGTAAGGATTTGAAAGTTGTTTAGGTAACTGCGACCCAGCTAGGTACTCCATTCTTTTGTGAATGTTTCTTAACCGATCTGAAGTGATTTTAGAAATGCTGACAGTCGACTCAGGTTCATCCCAAGTGTCATCCTGGTCTTGAGCATATTCTTCAATCCTATCCCATCCTTCTTCGGCACTAAGATTGGCTAATCTCCCTTTTCTAGATTGGTTGATCCCGTTCCGATCATTAGAGGATACATTGTCGTAGAAGATTTGGACCAAAAGCCAAAGTTCGATGCCATGATGGGGAACTTGTCTTATTAAATCCTTGAATCTAATCTACGATTTATGGAAGGGTTCGTCCTTCCCTTTTCGGAAACGGAGGATCCTATCTCTAAACGCTGAAGTTTTTCCAGGTGGAAAGAACTTCTCATAGAACTTGGATATGAGTTGTTCCCATGTGAAAATAGATTCAGAAGGGAGTTTATCATACCACTCTTGGGATTTTTCATAGAGGGTGAAAGGGAAGAATCGTAATCGGGACGTGTCTCTAGTAGCCCCATCCGTATGGAGGGTGTCTACTATTTTCAAGAAGTCTTTAATGTGTTGAATTGGATCTTCCTCATCTAATCCACAAAACTTACACACACTTTGGACAAGCCAAACATCGGTTGCATGCAAGACCTCATTGGTGTGTTCATTTGGGTAGACAATGGCATTTGAGAAGCCACGAGGGTTTGGGGAGGAGTAGTCCTTAAGGCGCTTAGGAGTAGGAGTTGCGGGGGTACTCATCTCGTTGTTGGGTTGGGAGCTAGGGGTTGTAAGGTGATTTTCTGAATTTTCTTCAGAAAGGGGTGCATCAAAATCGATGGCAACGCTAGATGGTTCAGGAGTTGAGTGAGATCGTCTTAACCTACGCATTTCTCTTTCGGGTTCTGCATAAGGCAAGACAAGGTTTCTAGTGGAACTACGACTCCTAGTGATCCTAAGGTTAGAGAATTCGTCGGTTGCCATATTGGCGGATGGTAGAGAGGTACAAACAAAAACAAGAAGAAATAAGATAGACTAAAGAGAACCTAAAAATAAAAATAAAATCTTACTAGAAAGGAATCTAGCAAGTAGACCTAATAAAAAGAGATTCTAACCTAGACAATAACTATTCCCCGGGCTGCGGCGCCAAAAACTTTATGCCTGGGGATTGCACCAGGCTTTACCTCTCGAGGGATCTCGAGAAGCTTACAACCCCCACCAGGCAGTGTACCTGATCGATGTAGTATAGTATAATGACAAGTACCGGGGGATTGATCGTTCAGCTAGGAATAATGTCGCTAGGATTAGAAAACCTAAATACTAGATCTAGAGATGAGGGATGATTCTTTTTGTATTTTTATGTTTTTTAGAAAGCAAGTTAAAATCTCGGGTTTGAAGGAGTTAGGCGGAATTAGTTGCTAGTCAACTAACCCAATACTAAAGATGCAATCAAAATAAAATACTAAAATGAAAATAAAACTATTTTAAACTAAGGTTGTGAGCAATATGTAGGAGAAATGTGTTTACTTAGATTTCACTACTCCCTAGATATCTTTTACACGTTAATTACTTGTTATAGTTGCGTGGATGACGGATTGTATTCCTTAATACCATTCATGGGGTGGCGTACTTACTTCCCCAATCCTATGAGTGCCTACTTCACTCATATGTCGAGCCTGCAAGAAGCTCCTAACATGGGATCATTAGAATTTACTCATGCATTAAATACAACCAATAAAACCTAGTACACATCGGTTCATGTTTCCTAAGACGTTCAAGCATGTTACACAATGGAGATCTGCCAGTTTTCTTAAGCCTAACATTGAAATCATTCATCCAATACAACCATAAACAAGTAATCAACACATAATTAACATCTAGGTTTCATTAGATCTAAGCAAACACAAGATAGATCTAGCCTAGCATGTTGAAATCAAGACAAGCACAAGATATAGACAACCAACACATAGACATATTGATTGAATTAAGAGAAGACTTATCTCAATAGCACATGAAAGGATTCAAGGGTTGAAAACCCTTGAAAAGCTGTAAAATTCGTACAAGGTTCGGCCCTAGGGTTTCTCCACACAAGTTCCTCCTAATAAATGAAAATTAGAAAACTATATATAGATTTAAGTAGGTGACGGCGTCAAGAACAAATGTCTGACGCCGTCATCTCACCGCCCAATAATTCCTCGGACTGCCTTGATTTACATCTGACGCCGTCATGTAGTCCTCTTTTGCAGGACGTCACACAATTAACTCTTGACGCTCTACTTGTGCGCCTTCAGGTTTCTTCTGGGTCGTCATGGTTTTTACTCTTGACGCCGTCAGGAATGTCTTCTTGATGCCATCATACACTGTTCCCAGCATGGAAAATTAAGTCTTTGGCATTTTCTTCACTTTTATGCTCTAAAAAAGTCTGAATTGCTTCCTTTTCCAGATTTCACTCCCAAAGTACCTAAAATCACAAAAGGAACGATTTAGGGTAATATTTGATCAAATAAATTCAATTCCGGGCTTAAATGACCCCCTAAAAGTGGTTCATTTTTCGCCTCATCAACAGCCTGCCAAAGTATGAAGTTACACAATATTATCACTATTCGTTTTGGTAATCCTAAAATGTCGCCCAATAAGGTGAAAAATTAGCATATAATGTGCACATTAAGAAAACACTATTCAGCCCGTTCAAAAATCATATTTAGTATATATTATAATTATAATGTTTGTGAAGTAATATATTTTAACTTTTTTACAAACAAGTAAATAAAAATACTATGTATCATAAAAATGTTATTGCTAAGTATGATATGAAGAATTAATCTGGCCTAAAAAAAGTATGATATTGGTTGTAATTTGAAAATCGTTATACTAAGGGCATCCACTATGGTAAACCTTTGTAAAGGTTTATAATTGTGTTATGACATTAATTTATAAACCTTTTTGTTTTATAAACCTATTCTCACTATGTATAAACCTTTTCAAGTTTTATCAACATCTCATATAATTCAAATGCATTAAATTATGAAAAGGTCCAATATCCTAGACCTCTTCATGACACATAAGCATGAAATAGATGTCCACTATGGTTTACAAGTTTTTAAACCTCTTCATAATTTTATAAACCTTTTCATAAACCACCATAGTGGATGCCCTAAGACTTTTGTGAGCACATGCAACGTTAATATTAAGACGTGTTTTTTAGCGCTATAATAGTGTTCTTGTATTAATAGGAAAAAAAACAATGTTACCACTAAAGTTCACAAGAAATAATAACAAGCAATTTGAAATAAATACAATGCAATTTATTACACTAATAACACATTTCTTTCAATGTTACCACTAGAGTTTACATTGATACAAACAAAAACACGCATCAATACTTTGAAAGGAATCATTTTTACAAAATCCATCATCATAACCACTTCTTATACATGCATCTGAACATTTGCTCTTGAGACAAGGCCCTGTCCACTTACGAACTTTGCATAATTCAAGAGGCACTTTCCTTTGTTCTGAAAATTTTGTTAACCAAATACTTGTGAGAGTACTTAAAATTGTAACACATAAATTATAAAAACTTTGTTTCTAAATCATACCTGTACTCACGATCAAAATTTGTGACACCAAAATCACTAATAAAACTTTCATAGTTGTAACAAATATAGCCACTGATTATTCTTTCGGTTGAACCAAAATGCAATTGCTTCATACTCTATTTAAAGGGGAGCATTAACACATACTTCCAAACTTTCATTTTACCATTTAATTGATACTTGACAAATATATCTATAATACTATAAGATTCAGTCATTAAATTAAATGTGGAGTAATCAAGACACTCAAGATGGAGTCCCATAATTTAATGTGAAGTATATACAACATCGATATGGAAGTGCAAGGGTTGCCGAAATTCATCACGTATTTAGTATAGAATTAAAAATCAGTTATGGATTGAGATGAAGTTGAAAAGGTTGCAAGAATAATTAATGATTTGACCTAATTCATGCCTATATAAACCGGCCAAAATCACATTTAGTATGTACATGTTTGTTGAAGTGTATTACTAAGATGATTCACACATCTTTTAGATCTTTGATTGTTGGTAAGGGTCTGTAAATTCTCTTTTGCAACATTTAGTACGTACATGTTTGTTGAAGTGTGTTAATGAGAAATATTTTGGAGATGATTTACACATCTTTCAGATCTTTATAATTAACTTGGTATTTTTTTTTTCTTAATTTAGTTATCATACGTAGGTACCATGAAAATCACACTAGATCAAGCATGCTCAGATAAATGGAACCAAACATTGGGATACCAACTATTTTATATGTTTCTTACATATTTATGTGATTGTTATAGATAAGTATATATATATATATATATATATATATATATATATATATATATATACATATATATATACATATACATATATATATATATATATAAATATATATATATATATATATATATATATATATATATATATATATATATATATATATATATATATATATATATGTTAATGCATTTTCATATACAAGTAAATTGTGTTTGTTTTCTATTGATGTAGCTCACATGTGCGAATTGATTCAACAAAATGTGCACGAGCATGTATGTTAAGCAACATTTAAATGGGTAAATGATACTTTTTAGCGTGATTAGTTGACATCTCATTACTCTCTGGTTAGTTTCCCATCTTGCAAATGAGATTTTCATAAATCATTGCATAAATCTACTTATCCTTATTATAGCTTTGTTTATGGCAAGTATTTATTTAACAATTGATTTTTTAGTAGCCTACATGCCTTCGAGTGCAAAATACGACATATTAAAAATATCACAATGAGTAATGAATAGAAAGAAAAAAATACATAATTTTGACTTAAAGCCATTTGTAAATTATAATATCAATAAAAATGTTGAGTTTTAAACATAAGCAAAAGTTCAAACTTTTATCGAAAAACAAAACCGGTGCATTTAATGTGAAGTATATACAACATCGAGATGGAAGTGCAAGGCTTGCCGGAATTGATCACATGATATTTAGTAATTAGTATAGAATTAAAAGTCGGTTATGGATTGAGATAAAGTTGAAAAGGTTTCAAGAATAATTGATGATTTAACCTAATGCATTCCTTTATAAACCGGCCAAAATCACATGCACAAACACAAAAGTTCAAATCTGGTGTTATTTGATAACAATATTTTCCATAACGTTATCACAATTTGAACATTTTATTATGAACCATAACTAAGTGTTTCCGATTATTACTTCGAACAATTAGGTATAGATATTATATTGATAAATTTAATTACTTTCCCCCGAAAAAAGGTTAACATCAAAATCTACGAAAGTATCTATAGTTTATATGAGTTATTTAGTATTAAATGATAAATGTTTCGCTAGGCAACTTATGGAGTGTATAAATGGAATGAAATTCGACATGAATTGAATCCGTTAGACATGGTGTAAAGCTGAACAAACACTTTTAGCCCATAGTTTATATGTCATGAGATAACAAGACCCTTGCATCACATGCAAAGTGAATAATGAATATAAAATAAAAAGTACATAATTTTGTTCGAACCTATTTATAAATTATAATAATAAATTAAAAAAATTAAGTTTAAGACATAATAATGGAGTCCAAAGATTTTAGGAATTATTAATAGTGTGTTAATTAATATTCATTTGGTTAGCTATTTAGAATTGAGTTTATTGATAAAATTTATTAATATTAGTTAGACATCAATGTTTATTTTCAATGAAATTTGTTGTACAGTAAAATGAAATAAAGCCAAAAAGGTTTGTAACGATTTTTATACAGTTTATGTGCTAAACAATAAATAAGCATACACTAGCGAATACACAGAATTAATACATGATTAACAATTAGATTAAAAGCCCGTGCGTAGCACAGGTTCTGCATGCCTCGTTATATGTATACAAAAGTCTACATTCATTTCAAGGTTATCCAGAATATGTTTGGCAAGAAGTATTTAAGAGCGTTAACCATTTAGTATTTACAAATATGTTATTACACGCTTTTATAAAACAAACAAGTAACCTTGCTACTGGTAACATTTTTCATTTCTTGCTACTGATTAATACTATCACTAGTTTCGCAAAACATAACATAGTGATGAGACGAAAAGTGTACCGCTTTTAGGGGGTCATTTAAGACCAAATTCAAGATTATTTGATCAAATATTGCCCTAAATCGTTGCTTTTGTCATTTTAGGTACTTTTGAGGAGAAATCTGGAAAAGGAAGCATTTTGGACGTTTTTTGATCGAAAAGGTGAAGAAAACGACAAAGTCTCAAATTCATGCTGAAAAGAGCACCTGATGGCGTCAGGATTTGCTTATGACGCCGTCACCCTTTGACAAAGAGGTGGATAAATCAAGTTACACGTGACGCGCTAGAGAGTTTTTGGAGGAATTACACGTGACGGCGTCACCAAGGCCGTCAAGAGCAAATTACATGTGACGGCCAAGATCAAGTTTACACATGACGGCGTGAGAAGTGGATCTAGGCAATACGATTATAATTATGGCGGCGAGTTGACGGCATCAGACTTTACTCTTGACGCCGTCAGACCCAATACTCTATATATAGTTTTTTATTTTTCATTCATTGTGGTGCAACTTTGAGAGGAGAAACCCTAGACGAATTTTACAGTATTTTTAAGGGTTTCAAACCCTTATTTCATCCATGCTTAATTGAAGATAAATTTTCCAATAATCATTCAATATGTCTATGTGTTGTTTGATTCTTTCTTATGCTTGTCTTCTCTTTAACATGCTAGGCTAGGTTTTCTTTGTGTTTGCTTAGATGTAATGAAACTTAGGTATTGATTATTGGTTGGTTTTTTGTTTATAATTGTTGTGGATGAATGATTTCGATGTTAGGCTTAAGAAAACTGGCAGACTTCCAATTGGTAACTTGCTTGAACTTGCTTGAACGTCATAAGAAACATGATCGGATGTGTACTATGATAAATTGGTTATATTTAATGCACAGGTAACTACTAATGAGGCCATGTTAGGAGCTAGTAGTCGGCTCGACATAGGAAGAGGTAGAAGCTTAAAGAGTTAGGGAAGATAGTACACGGCCTTACGAATGGTATTAAGGAATATAACCCGTCATTCATGCAATTGTAACAAACTAATCAACCGGTAAAAGATAGCTAGGGAGTAGTAAAATCTAAGTAAACACATTTTCTCTTATTATTGTTTTCACCACATTTACTTTAAGTTCATTTTATTTTATTTTGTTTGCTTTTGTAGTAATTTGGGTTAGTTGACTAGCAACTAATTCCACCCCTTCTTCCAAAACCCGAGATTTTTACTTGCTTTCCAAAAAATACAAAAAGAATCATCCCTCACCTCTAGACCTAGTTTAATTGAGTTTTAACACTAGCGAACACTATTCTTTGAGTTGAACGATCAATCCCCCGGTACTTGCCACTATACTCTACTACAACGGTCAGGTACACTGCCTGGTGGGGATTGCAAGCTTCTCAAGATCCCTTGAGAGGTAAAACCTTTTGCAAGGTTGCAAAACCACTCATCAAGTTTTTGCGTCGCAGTTCGGGGAATAGTTATTGTCTAGGTTGAAATTTCTTTTATTAGGTCTACTTGCTAGATTCCTTTCTAGTAAGATTTTTATTTTTATTTTTATAGGTTTTCTTTAGTCTATCTTTTTCTTTGTTTCCTTTGTTCGTAAACTCTCTCGCTGGATAACAATAGCATTGATCATTTGATTCCTGTTATTCTTGTTTTTCATCGTAGGATTTTCCAACTACCCATCCCAATTCCTTTAGTGGAAAATGAGAACCCACCTAACCTCTCGCCTAACCAGCACTTTGGCAAGAATTATGAGATAGAGGAGTCTGACCATGATAATGCCATAGGGCTAGCCCTTTTTACTATCCAGACTCCGATGAGGACCTAGATGATGGTGATGTAATTAAGGAGGATATGATGGAAGATGAGATGAACCATCTTAGGTATGTCGACCCTAGGACAAGGATTGAGATTGACAGCTCATTTAATATGCAGTTTCCTTGTAAGATAGGATTTAGGAGCTTTGATGCTTACCTTAACTCATCTTTACCAATGAACATAATCTCGCGTACTGAATACAATAAAATTATGGTAAATGATTTAGAATACAAAGGATAATATATTGCCAGGGTAAAGACATTGCATGTGTTTGTAGAAAGCTTTGTCCATTTGGTTGAGTTTATGGTTATGAAGAATCTAGGAGAGTTTATCGATAGAAACTTAACCCAAGTTGTTTTTGGGAAGCCCTTCAAAAGGTTAACCAAACTAGATGAGAAACTTATGGAAGGGTTAATTACATTCTCGGACGGGGATGAAGATTTTTGTTAGCATCGTATTTTATTTATAAAAAGTGTCGGTCATTAACGTATTGTTATAGGTTGCTTTAGAATATCATTATGATGAAGTTTATGCTTAGTATTCATGTTTTGTGAAAGTCTAAGGGTCATTAGTGTAATAATGTATAAGATAGATGATGCCCTAGACTTTGAGTATAAATACTCTTGTAAACCTCATTTGAGAGGTTGGTTCTCTTAGGTAATTACATTGTCTTTCATTTACATACTAGGAGATCCCATCCACTCTCTCTCTCTACTTACTTTCTCTCTCTAGGTTTAGGCTTGAATCAATAGTGAAATAGGTTGTTCTACGGTCCTACAAGTGGTATCAATCGCCTAGGGATAATATAGGTTGTTTTAGGTTTGATTTGGTAGAAAAAACATGGTATAAAAGTGGTTTTTGTGATTCGAGGTTACTGTTCATCGCCAAAAGTTATCAAGTTAGGAATTTTTTTTTTCTTTCGAGTTAGGGTGTCTTTTTATCAAGTTAGAAAATCTGTTTATCGAGTTTGGGTGTCTTTTTATCGAGTTAGAAAATCTGCTTATCGAGTTTGGATTTGATTGTTTATCGAGTTAGGGTGAATGTTTATCGAGTTAGGGTGATTTTTTCGAGTTAGGGTGATTGTCTATCGAGTTAGGGTGATTGTTTATCGAGTTAGGGTGATTGTTTATCGAGTTAGGGGTTTCTATCGAGTTAGGGTCTATAAGTTGCTTATCGAGTTTGGTCCTACAAGTTAAGATACTTATCGAGTTAGTGATTTTGGCGAGTTAGCCTTCATTCCCTAATCGTTTATCGAGTTAGGTGTATTGTGACTTTAACTAAGGGGAAACTCTGCCCAAATTTCATGGACTTATCGAGTTAGAACCAAAGTTTCAATTTATATCGAGTTAGACCCCAACCCTTATCGAGTTAGACATCAAGCCTTATCGAGTTAGAACTCTTTTCGAGTTAGACACAAGCCTTATCGAGTTAGAACTCTTTTCGAGTTAGACACAAGCCTTATCGAGTTAGACCAAAAAAAAAAAAAAAAAAAAAAAAGAGTTTTTTGGCGGGAAATTTTGAGTAAAATTTATTTTTCACACGAGAATTAACGTTCAATTTTTACGCGAGATTTAAATTTTGGTATAACGTTGAAAATTTTGGCCCGAAATTCAAATTTTTAAGCCAAAATTCAAAAAATTTCGGTAAAATTTGACGAAAAAATTTTCAAAACTCAAATTTTTCTGGTAACCTTAGAATTGTATTTCTTTGAGATTTTCAAATTTTGAGAAAGAAAATTTTCGTAGTCAATTTTTGGAGGGAAAATTTGAAATCACAAAAAAATCAACCGAGATCGCTTTTCATCTTCACCAAAACATCTAATCTACAACAACAACCTTTGTTATCTTTCAAAAGATCCTAAGAACAACTTTTCACTTAGAAGTCAATCAATGGCAACACAACAAGATATTCATGCTGCCGGTGCCGAAAACCGACCTCCCATGCTATCAAAGGGTGGATACTCACAGTGGGCTAGTCGTATGATGCGTTATCTTAAGAGCAAAACAAATGGAAGTCTTCTCATCAAATCCATTGTGGATGGACCCTTCAAACCATCACAAGTACTAGACCCTGGTGATCCAAATGGTACCCCCCCGGTACAACCATACTACAGAGAACAGAATGAGATTTAATACACTGTGGAAGACAGAAAACAGATTGAAGCTGATGATCAGGCATTTCATTATGTCGTTCTTGGTTTACCTGAAACCATTTATGCTACTGTTGACAGTGAAGTAAGTGCTCATGCAGTCTGGGAAAGAGTCAAGAGGTTAATGTATGGGACAGACATCGGGAAACAGGAAATGGAAACACAACTGCTTAAGGAACTTCGCAAGTTTACTTCAATTCCTGGTGAATCCATAGAGACGTACTACCACAGATTCTGTAAGATCATGAATGATTTATCAAGACACAACCTCAGTCAGACAAATATTGCTAACAACACCATTTTTCTGAATGAGTTACAACCAGAATGGGGAAGATATGTCACTATTGTTTATCAGACAAAGAATTTGCATGAAGTTACTTATGATCAAGTGTATGACTTCTTGAAGCAAAATCAAGATGAAGCTAATGAAGTAAGAGCTGAATTACTTGCTAAAAAGCATGATCCTCTAGCATTAATGGCTGATACACCAACACCTATACCAGTGAACACACAACAACAACCATCATCATCTTCCACTCACAACTACATGCAACCATCCTACATTCAACAACCAACACCGATCTACCAACAACAATTCTACCCACAGCAACAACATGTTATTCCACAATAGCAATACCCACATTTCCAAGAACCAGAATTCACTAACAATGATGAAGCTACTGCAGCCTTGACACAAGCTTTTGCTTTTCTGACAAAAGCATTCCAAGGACGCTATTCTACACCAACAAACAACAACCAAAGGATTTCATCGAATACTCGCAACAGGCAGATCGCTCAGCCGAGTTTCAATATGGGCAATGGAGGCCACATGGTTGGAGTTTATGGGAATCAGCAAGGATATGCTACTGGAATTAACATGGGTAATCAGAATATGCAGAATGCAGGTCAGTATGCAGGGAATCAGTATGGTCAGTATGCAGGGAATCAGATGGGTCAGCATGTTGGAAATCAGAGGGTTCAGAATGTTGGTAATCTGGCAATGGGTAATCAGAATAGGAATGTGGCAGCTCCAGTTGTTGGGAATTATGGAAATGTGAATCAGGGTAATCCGGTAAAGTGTTTCAACTGCCAAGGAGTAGGTCATATGGCAAGGAACTGTCCTACTAAGCCGAACAAGAAAGATCTAGAGTATTTGCAGAAAGCAGTACTGTTGGCACAAAAAGAGAAGGCAGGGTTTCAGTTGAATGCAGAGGAACATGATTTTATGGCTCTTATGGATGAAATGGAAGACAGAGAGGATATCGATGCGAACTGCATATTCATGGCGAATCTTCAGGAAGCTAAGTATGACACGGACTTTGACACACTTCCTGTTTATGACACCAGTGCACCATCTGAGGTATCAAATTTCAACACATGTTATAATAATGATATATTTGATATGTCTCCTCATGAGGAACAGCATTCTGAGAAGCAAGCACCTACTTATGATACATACCTGGACACGCCAAGTAGTAGCAATACTTCTTCAGCAACTCCAGATGTGAATCATAATGGAGGCTTCGTTTCACAGCATGCTGAGAATGATGAGGAAACACATGCTTTATTTGAATCATTATTAAATAATTGTGGTATTGAAATCGAGAAAGTGAAAAAGGTCAATCGCGATGTTAAGGCCGCGAATGAGAAATTGACCACTGAGCTTGAGAGATACAAGGAAAATGCAAAAAGTTTTCAAATTCACAAAGAACGCGAGTCAGAATTTGAAATTGGTTATAAGAAGTTACTTGTTAAAGATAGGGAATGGAAAACCAAGTTTGCTAATCTTGAAATAAGTTCAACAAAAACCATTAACTCTTTAAAACAAGAAATTTCTGAATTAACAAACCAACTTTCAAAACAAGAAACAGCTTACACCAATCTTGAAAAAGAAAGGGATGAGTTGAAAAAGGACTTTGCAAAGAAAGAAGATAAACTTTTGGAAGAAATCGTAGAGTCAGAACACAAGATTGCACATCTAGAAGAATTAGTGGTTAAGTCGGGTCAGTCAAGTCAAACAATGAAAATGATTTCAAATCAAACTAATCCGATTTACCATACGAAACACAAAATGGCTCTTGGTAACAACAATCCTTGTAATCTCAAGAAAGCTCAGGAAGAACAGAACGTCTTGTATAATGGTAGTGTTTTTTACACCAAACATGATCCTCCCGTCGTTCGGGATTCTGTGCAAACGATAGAACATGTCGAAGAGAGCATTTCTAAAATGAAACAAAAGGATTTGAAACCCATTGATTACAACAAATTGAACAAACTTTCGGGTATTACTTTTGTTCCACAAAAAGAACCATCTGTGTTTTCCATAAAACGACCATTCTCGAAAATGTTTTCTAAGAAAGTAGTTGCTTCCAAATCGATTTCTAACATGGAACAGATTTCCTCAACCAACACTTTTAACACAAGTGCTGCACGGGGATATCTTGATGATCTTAAAACCAGAATTGGGCAACTTAAAACGACTTTAGAATCAAAAATGAGACTTAATGAGATCAACTGGAATTCCACGGTTCATTTACAGCTTAAAAAGATTCTCGAAAATGAATTTGCTCCTCAAATTAATAACATCCATGCTCGAGTAATTCATTTTGAACAAGCATTTTTGAAAGAAACAGCTGACTTCGCCACGGATCACAAGTCCCTGATAAAGAAGGCAAATGAATCTTTTGAGCAAATCAATGTTTTGGAAAACCTAAATGATTCTCTCTTCGAAGCAGTTCTGTCTACTGATATTATGTCCATCATTTTACAAACATATTCTGTTCATGACGATGAGAGACTGAGAGCTGAGACCTCCGAAATTGTTTCAAAATATGAAAATGCTCTTCTTAAGCTTGAAAAAGAAAATGTGACATATTTTAAACAACTTGATCGAAAAAGCGAAGAATGCAAATATGACAAACTGTCGTATGAGCGTGAATTAAAGAAAATGAAAGAGCAAAATGATCTTTTGAGGGCTCAGCTTGAAAGTCAAAAAGGGAAGGGTGAGGAAACTAAGTTTGCAAAACCGTCGACTTCGGAGAAACCAAATGTTTCAAACATGGTTCAAAAACCTAAAATATCAATTTCAAGGTTTGCTCCAAAAGTCGATGAGAAAAAGGATTTGACAAAACCAGTCACTCCAACACCCTTGCCCAAGAAAAGTGAAAATGAAAAGATTGTTGATAAAGGAAAAGCGGTTGTCGAAACACCAAAAGTGATAGCACCTGGCCTTTTTAGGATTAGTCCCACTAATGCATCTGCCTCCACATCTGTGACTTATGAGGGCAAAAAGGATAATTCTAAAGAGTCTAGTGATGCTAAAAAGGACAACAATATAAATCCTAATGTGTGTGCCTCAACTTCTACAGGATTAGAAAGCACCTCTAGGAGCAGCAGACTACAGCCTAGGAGCAATACAAGGAACAATAGAGTCTCGCCTGCCTCTACGAGTAGTAGCAAGAATAAAGTAGAAGAACACCCTAGGAATTTATCGCTTTTTAATAAGAGACATGTTTCATCTGAATGTAATGTCGAGAGTACTGGTTCTAATGCATGTAATGACTCTGTTTGCTTGACATGCAAGAAATGTTTAATTAAGTATGTTCATGATGAATGTGTTTCTAAGAATGTGAATGTTACGCCTGAACAGAAGAAAGTTCCAAAAGGAACTAGGGCTAGATCTAGATCTACTGAAAGATTAGTTGCACGCTTTAGGTCTACCACTAGTAGCCAAATGCCTAGGAACTATCTTAAGTATTGTGTATGGAAACCAATAGGTAGAAAATTCATTCTCCAGGATGGAACACTGAAAGTTGTTCAAATTGAACATGTTGAAACATTCTATGAGTGTGATATGGATTTTACTCCTAACCCAATGGAACCAAATTCAAAACGGTTTCCAAATACAAAATCTTCTGTTCTTCGCAGGTTGTCGAAATATGTCTTTGGATCGTCGACTCGGGTTGCTCCAAGCACATGACCGGGAATTTAAAGCTGCTGATCAATTTCATCTGGAAATTCATGGGTACTGTACGCTTTGGCAATGATCATGTAGCAGCTATTCTGGGTTTTGGAGATCTTCAGTTTGGGAATTTTTTGATCACTCGAGTTTACTACGTTGAAGGGTTGGGACATAATTTTTTTTCAGTTGGGCAGTTTTGTGATGCAGATTTAGAAGTTGTATTCAGGAGAAACACGGTTTTTATTAGAAATTTGGTTGGTGATGATCTCTTAACTGGTAATCGTGGTACAAACTTGTATGCTATCGACATCAACCAAATGGCTTCTACATCACCAATTTGTCTTATGACAAGGGCAACCGAAACTAAGTCCTGGCTGTGGCATAGAAGGTTATCCCATCTCAATTTCGATAACATCAACAAGTTAGCCAAAGACAACATCGTCACCGGACTTCCTAAGTTCAAATACACCAAGGATCATCTATGTCCATCATGTGAACAAGGAAAAAGCAAAAGAGCATCATATAAACCCAAAACCGTACCTAGTTCGGAAGCAAGGTTACACTTGTTACACATGGACTTATGTGGCCCAATGAGAGTTGAAAGCATTAATGGGAAGAAGTATATTCTTGTTATTGTTGATGATTATTCAAGATATACTTGGGTAAAGTTTTTGAGATCAAAAGACGAAGCACCAGGCATCATCATCACCTTTTTGAAGCGTATTCAAGTTCCACTTCAAGCTCCAGTAAGGATTATAAGAACAGACAATGGCACAGAATTTACAAACCAGGAGTTAAGAACTTACCTCGAAGATGTTGGAATTACACATCAAACATCAGTTGTTAGAACTCCACAGCAGAATGGGGTAGTTGAAAGAAGAAACAAAACTCTTGTGGAAGCTGCTCGCACAATGCTGATATATTCTAGTGCACTACTATTCTTATGGGCTGATGCTGTTGCCACTGCTTGTTTTACTCAAAACCGATCCCTAGTACATCCAAGATTCAATAAAACCCCATATGAGCTAGTGAACAACCGTAAACCTGACATCTCTTACCTTCACGTGTTTGGCGCTTTGTGCTATCCGACGAATGATAGAGAAGATCTAGGGAAGTTAAAAGCTAAGGGTGATATTGGAATCTTCATTGGATATTCAGAAAACTCGAGGGCATTCAGGGTGTATAATAGAAGAACGAAAAAGATAATGGAGACGATGAATGTGAAGTTTGACGAGATTTCACAAATGGCTTTTGAGAGATACGCTCTAGAACCCGCGCTTAATCCAATGGCTTCTACTCAAACCAGATTAGGACCCGCACCAAACAGTCAGACTTCTGGACACATCAGTTCAGGACTCGTGCCTCAAGGAGCTCAATCAACAAACACGGACAAACCTTCAGAACAAGAACTGGAAAATTTCTTCGAGTTAATGTTTGATGAATATTATGGTGGAACTTCGACAAATGCATCTCAACAACATTCCGCTGCACCCGCTCAAAATCAACCACCACCACCACCACTGGATGCATCTACAACAATCGAAGTTGAAGCACCAACTACCTCAACATCATCTACATCTACTCAAGCCACTCCAGTACTTGAAACTGAACTACCAAGAGTTGATGAGCAAAATCAAAACACAAATTTTCAAGAAGAACCAACAAATAATTCAAACGATGTTGCGTTAGAAGAAGGAGAAGAAGTATTTGAAAACCCGTTTGCATCAGACTCTGCTGAATCTTCTTCAAGGTTACAAGAACCATCTAACACACATTCGTTCAACCAAAGGTACCCTTCTACGTTTCAATGGACAAAAGACCATCCGTTAGTACATGTTATTGGTGATCCTTCAATGCCAGTTCAGACGAGGAGACAACTTGCCACCGATCTCGAATTGTGCATTTACATTTGCTCAATAAGCACCAAAGTACCTAAGAACATTCGGGAAGCAATGGCAGAAAACCCTTGGATTGAAGCGATGCAGGAGGAATTTCTTCAATACCTGTTACATGATAGTTGGGAACTTGTTGAACGACCACTTGATAAACGCGTTCTTGATCTCAAGTGGTTGTGGAAGAACAAACTGGATGAGGAAATGACTGTAATTCGTAACAAAGCTCGTCTCGTGGCTAAAGGTTATCCACAAGAAGAAGGGATAGATTTCGAGGAATCATTCGCGCCTGTAGCTAGACTTGAAGCAGTCCGGATTTTCTTAGCCTATGCAGCTCACAAAAACATCACAGTCTATCAGATGGACATTAAGACAGCTTTCTTGAATGGAACTCTGAAAGAAGAAGTGTATGTGAGTCAGCCAGAGGGATTCATCGACAAAGATCATCCAGACTACGTCTACAAGCTTAAGAAAGCCATCTATGGTTTAAAACAAGCTCCAAGAGCGTAGTATGACGAACTATCATCCTTCTTGCTCAAAAACAATTTCACCAAAGGAACGGTTGATGACACATTGTTTATCAAAAAATTCAAAGATGACACTTTGATCGTTCAAATTTACGTGGACGACATAATTTTTGGATCAACCAATCCTAACCATTCAAAACATTTTGAAAATCTCATGAAAAGCAAATTTGAAATGTCCATGATGGGCGAACTAAGATTCTTTCTTGGTTTACAAATACATCAATCCCCTCATGGTATTTTTATCAATCAAGCTAAATATACTATAGAGATTTTGAAAAAACATGGTATGGAAACCTGTGATTCTATTGGTACTCCAATGGTCACTTCACCAAAAATAGGTGCTGATTTGTTTGGGAAACCCATCGATCCGAAGAAATATCGGAGCATGATCGGTTCTCTCATGTACCTAACTGCTAGTCGACCCGATATTCAATTTGCTGTTTGTTTGTTAGCACGGTTTCAGGCTAAGCCTACCGAACTTCACCTCAAAGAGGTTAAACGGATCTTTCGGTACCTACGAAGCACGATTAACATGGGACTTTGGTATCCGAAGGATTCGGAGTTCAATCTAACAGCATTTTCAGATGCAGACCATGCCGGTGATCAAGTTACAGCAAAAAGTACATCAGGTGGAGCACAATTTTTGGGTGAAAAGCTAGTATGCTGGTCGTCAAAGAAACAGGATTGTACTGCGCTATCAACCGCCGAAGCCGAGTATGTGTCTCTATCTGCGTGTTGTGCCCAAGTTCTTTGGATGAGGACACAGCTCACAGATTATGGCTTTACTTTTGACAAAATACCTATGTATTGTGACTCAAAAAGTGCCATAGCCATCTCGTGCAATCCCGTACATCACTCTAAGACGAAGCATATCAAAGTCCGCTACCATTTCATCAAAGAACACGTGGAAGAGGGTACTGTTGAATTATTTTTCGTTAAGACTGATTACCAACTCGCCGATCTATTTACTAAAGCCCTTCCAAAAGAAAGGTTTGACTATTTAGTTCGACGAATTGGCATGCGAAGCCTAACTCCTGAGGAGCTAGAACGTCTTCTCGAATCTTCTTGAAACAGTTTTCAAAATCGCTTCGCTGTAAATATTTTTGAAAAAAAAAAAAAAAAAAAAAAAACAAAATACAAAATTTGTAAAATCAACAAAAACAAAATACAAAAATATAAAATTTCAAAAAATACAAAAACAATATAAAATCAAAAAATCCAAAAATATTCTTCTCACGACAGGTCTCTCGTATAAATCAATATTCTGTACGTTTCTAGAAATGTCATTCAACAATGATACGGACATGTACAGATGCTTGAACGGGAGTTCTTTAAAATGTTTTTCTAAAACATGTCATTTCTCAAAAGTTTCTTCACAATGGCTTTCGTATACTTCAGTACGAAACCCAGACCCGAATGATGACTTCTGATTATTTCAAATCATGGACTCGCATTTTCAAGGACGAAATCTTTTTCAATAGTTCGAGTCTAAACAAACGAAAAAGACTTCAAACAAAAACTCGTTTTCAAAAATAGAAATCTTGAGCACTTTCTCAAGATTCATCAAAAGATTTTTCAAAATCTTTCAAATGAGTGCTCAAGATAACTCCCTCAAAACCCTTAATTGATTTAAAATGTGCTATCATTAAGGGGGAGTACAAAAACAAAATGTTCCGAATTCATGCAAAATGAAATCTGTCTTTCTCCCCAAAAAGCTTTTTCTTAATCAGTTGATATCAAAAATATCACGATATGCTATTTTTGAGGGGGAGAAGACATGATTATAATGTGATCAAAGATGTTTAAGGATTGTGACTGAATCTCAAAAGAGCTCGACTCAGAATGTACCAATGAATTGACGAAGCTTAAAATGTCAGTAATCGAAAAGACTTGTCCTGGACGGGTAATAATTTCAAGCTAGTCTAACTAGTGATGTAAGCGTGTCTCGAATAGGACTTGTCTGAGTAGAATGTACCGTATCGAGAGGTTTTCTTTGGACTTGACCAGGACGGGTAATAATTTCAAGCTAGTCTAACTAGTGATGTAAGCGTGTCTCGAATCGGTCATGTTCAATGAAAGTGGATCAATTCAAAAAGTGCAAACTCCTCACGCATGTGCAAATTTCTTAAAAAATTCATGAGCACATGTGAAGGGGGAGTCCTTCAAAAGAAACAAAAACTCTCAAAGTGTCAACAAAAATGTGTTTATATTCATAAACACTTTGAGAGATTTTCAATCAAAGGTTTCATGGCAATTATAGGATTCATGGAGTTATAAGGTAACTAAGGTTAGGGAAAACCGTCCTATGATCCGCCAGAGCCAGAGGGATCTACCCAAGGACAATTCCAATAGATTAGAATTAGAAGTCCTTAGGTATGATTGAAAAAAGGAGAAAATGAGAAAGGAGAAAGAAGGGGTTGAAGAATTAAAAAGAAAAGGTATGAAAAAGGGTGAAAAGAAATAGCCCTCCATATGTTCAACCTTAGGGCAGACACCGGGTTCAATTCATATGCTACTGGTTGTTACTAAGGTGACACCGGTATTGAAGATAAAGACGTCATGGACCCAGTGACGCACTGCACTAAACCTTCTAGCCACTCAAGTTCTCTTAAAAGAGCTTGTTTCATTCTCACGGGGAACCGGCGTAATCTATCGACCTGTCTCTTAGAGATGGTTGATATTGAAGCAGGAGACCTCTCCCTAATCTCCGCATAGGAAACCAAATGTGCACTTATTGAGTCTAGAGCCCCGAGATTCATCTAAAGATCTCATAGGAACACATGATATTTCTACATTGGTTGTTCATCATTAAGGACACCAGATGTAAGCTTAAGAGTCCTATGCAGATCTTAGCAATCTGCCAGAACATTTATGAGATAATTCACTTTTGTGATTCTCAATGATTGAATGGAAATTCCTGCCAGGGTCAACATCAAGCAGCCCTGACAGCAGGTCACTTCGGTAATTCTTTATGGGTTACGCTTAGTGTTCGCGGTGGTTTCAAACGGTCTACAGTCGTGGAGTGATCCCCAGCGACTCACCCAGTCATTGAGCTACTTAGTAGGTCTCGTAAGCTCTTTTGGGAGTATCTGATATGGGAACGGCCATGGTAAGGGTTAGAAGGAGTCTTCACACTATGCTGTTGACGATCTCTAATTCCTTATCTGTAAGTATCGGTTGATTTATTGCTAACTGTTTACCTGCAGATATACATCATCTCCATGGCGAAAGATTCCACATGCTCATACATGCATCAACAAAGTCAAAGGAAAGTTCTCACAAAGATCAAAGGATAGTAACAGTCAAAGAAAGATTCTACGCCAAAAAGAAGAATCTACAAAGTAAAGTGACAAAGATCAAAGTGAAAGAACGGAAACAACAAATGCATGTATCACAAAGACTTAAGACGTATGAGCATGTTGGAATGGCAGACAACCACCACAAACACAGAAGTGACGAAAGGCAGATGACATCATCGGATCACTTCAACAACAATGAAGCATGATGAACAGGAACTATGATTCATCTAGTGATTCTTAAAGACGTCAAGAGCTATGAATGATAAATTTTAAGACAAAGATGATGACGTCGCGCAACCTCAATGACCAACACTTAGGGGGAGATTGTTAGCATCGTATTTTATTTATAAAAAGTGTCGGTCATTAACATATTGTTATAGGTTGCTTTAGAATATCATTATGATGAAGTTTATGCTTAGTATTCATGTTTTGTGAAAGTCTAAGGGCCATTAATGTAATAATGTATAAGATAGATGATGCCCTAGACTTTGAGTATAAATACTCTTGTAAACCTCATTTGAGAGGTTGGTTCTCTTAGGTAATTACATTGTCTTTCATTTACATACTAGGAGATCCCATCCACTCTCTCTCTCTACTTACTTTCTCTCTCTAGGTTTAGGCTTGAATCAATAGTGAAATAGGTTGTTCTACGGTCCTACAATTTTGTTTACCAAATGCCCTGTGAACACCCTAGGTTTAAGGATTTTTCTATTGAGAAATGTAATAGTTTTCCACATCTCGATATGCTAAGTGAGAATGATAAAAGGAAATGTCTTAAATATCCTCATGAAAAGAATAAAAGGTATTATCGCGGATGTTTAGAGCTAAGTGGTGACTATAAGAAAGATGAGGCAACAATTAGATGACTCACACTTGGGTATGTGAGCATAAGCGACACACGGTAGGATGCGACCTTGAGTCTAGCTACAAGACTCGCAAATAAAGAAAAGCGCTTCTTGGGAGGCAACCCAAGTTTTATTTGTTTTATTTGTTTGTTTGTTTGATTTTAATTGTTTCCGTATGCGTGTTTTATTTTTATTGTTTGTGGATCATGTTTCAAAATAAATTGTGAAAATACTTTAACTTGTTGTTTAACCTCGTCTTAACTTCATATAAAGGTATTTCACAAAAGCTAAGTGTAAGAGAAATCTAAATTTGTTTCTAAGAACGGAATTGAACATGAACCACAACAATAATTAAATGAACATGTATATTAGTATTTGTTTGAGTCAAATGCTTGTATCGAGTGATGATGATATTTTGCAGGAATTAAGGCATGAGTTTTTCCAGAAATTTTCCGGAAACTTAACATAAGATTTCTGTCAGAACACTCTGACGGCGTCAGGATTATAACCTGACGGCGTCAGGTGTAAAAATTCTGAAAAATTTTGCAAGTTTTGTTTTTCTACCGGAATTTTAAAGTTTTTGTTAATTCTTTAGTTTTATCAACTCCAGGAAATCCGCAAACATTCATTCTACAAGCATTATATCCTTATATATATAGATTGCCGCCGATTTTACGCGAGGTTTGCCTTGATTGTTTTCTCAGGTTTAACAGGTTATATTGGACAAGAAGATGATTTATATTTCTGGAGGGAAGCTTTCAACGTTCATTTTCTTGGAGGAGGATTTAACTATGTTATCACATTGTCCACACCGAACGAATCAAAGGAGTATTTGTCTCATTCTTTTACCTTCATTACTTTTACATCATTTTTATTGAACATTGGGGACAATGTTCAGCCTAAGTGTAAGAGGAGAGTAAATGATATGATGATACCTTAGAGAATACAATTGCACTTGAGTGTATGCAAAAAAAAAAAAAAAAAATCAAGAGTGTATGCAAGAGTGTATTATTTTGGATGGTAACGCAAGAGTGTATGCAAGAGTGTATGCAAAAAAAAAAAAAAAAAAAAAAAAAAAAAAAAAAAAAAAAAAAAAAAAAAATCAAGAAAAAGATATATAAAAAGAAAATGAAAAACATACGGACTGCCATTCCGTTTCCTTTTATGTTTATGTTTTTGTTAGTTTTTGATAAGCTTACGTCAAGTCGAGTCTTGGCTTAGCAAGACCACATTGTACATGTAATTGACCAACATAATTAACTCGCCACCAGTAAAAATTGCCTTTATCCAACAAAACCGTGTTTACCATATCCCTACACCTCACGTTAAAACCCTTTTTAAAGACCTCTTTGATAGTTTATCCTAGGTGCTTGGTTTGATCCTTTCCCAATCATATGGTAATCTATTTGCTATGACAGGTAGTGAGAGATGTTTTCCATTTCCATATTGTGATATATATTGTTATTACTCCCGAGAGATGTGAATATATAAACACTATTTGTGAGGTGCTAGTGTATAATTTCCGTGCTTGTTTTTGGTTGAAGTGGAACGATTACTTGTTATAATTACTTTTATATTAGTGTTAAATGACCCCTAGCTTGTATTTTGATTAGAATAAAAGCGCATTTGCTTGAGGACAAGCAAATCTCAAGTGTAAGGGTATTTGATGAGACGAAAAGTGTACAGCTTTTAGGGGGTCATTTAAGCCCAAAGTCAAGATTATTTGATCAAATGTTGCCCTAAATCGTTACTTTTGTCATTTTAGGTACTTTTAAGGATAAATCTGGAAAAGGAAGCATTTTGCACGTTTTTGGAGTGAAAAGTGAAAAAAAGACAAAGTCTCAAATTCATGCTGAAAAGAGCATCTGACGGCGTCAAGATTTGCTTATGACGCCGTCACCCTTTGACAAATAGGTGGATAAATCAAGTTACACGTGACGCGCCAGAGAGTTTTTGGAGGAATTACACGTGACGGCGTCACCAAGGCTGTCAAGAGCAAATTACATGTGACGGCTAAGATCAAGTTTACACATGATAGCGTAAGAAGTGGATCTAGGAAATACGATTATAATTATGGCGGCGAGTTGACGGCGTCAGACTTTACTCTTGACGCCGTTAGACCCAATATTCTATATATAGTTTTTGATTTTTCATTTATTTTTGTGCAACTTTGAGAGGAGAAACCCTAGACGAATTTTACAGTATTTTTAAGGGTTTCAAACCCTTGTTTCATCCATGCTTAATTGAAGATAAGTTTTCCAATAATAATTCAATATGTCTATGTGTTGTTTGATTCTATCTTATGCTTGTCTTTTCTTTAACATGCTAGGCTAGGTTTTCTTTGTGTTTGCTTAGATGTAATGAAACTTAGGTATTGATTATTGGTTGGTTGTTTGTTTATAATTATTGTGGATGAATGCTTTCGATGTTAGGCTTAAGAAAATTGGTAGACTTCCAATTGGTAACTTGCTTGAACGTCTTAAGAAACATGATCGGATGTGTACTACGATAAATTGGTTATATTTAATGCATAGGTAACTACTAATGAGGCCATGTTAGGAGCTAGTAGTCGGCTCGACATAGGAAGAGGTAGAAGCTTATAGAGTTAGGGAAGATCGTACACGGCCCTACGAATGGTATTAAGGAATATAACCCGTCATCCATGCAATTGTAACAAACTAATCAACCGGTAAAAGATAGCTAGAGAGTAGTGAAATCTAAGTAAAAACATTTTCTCTTATTATTGTTTTGACCACATTTACTTTAAGTTCATTTTATTTTATTTTGTTTGCATTTGTAGTAATTTGGGTTAGATGACTAGCAAATAATTCCGCCCCTTCTTCCAAAACCCGAGATTTTTACTTGCTTTCCATAAAATACAAAAATACAAAAAGAATCATCCCTCACCTCTAGACCTACTTTAATTGAGTTTTAACCCTAGCAAACACTACTCTTTGAGTTGAACGATCAATCCCCCGGTACTTGCCACTATACTATACTACAACGATCAGGTACACTGCCTGGTGGGGATTGCAAGCTTCTCAAGATCCCTTGATAGGTAAAACCTTTTGCAAGGTTGCAAAACCACGCATCACATAGTGTGGCTAAATTGGCTTCAAACGTGATAGACATTTCACAAGAATTGTACTTGAACTGTTTATTGAATATTAACCTTTCTTTCTTTCTTTTTATCTCGCAGTTTACATAGAGACTCTGAGGCTTACATGTTGTTAAAAAATTCACTCAGAGATCAAAAGTATATAGAAATTTACATAAACCATCCTTGCAGTTTACCTTTCAATGCGAAAATCATTCTTAAAGTTTCAACTTTTTTATAAATTAAATTTTACATAATTAGCTGTTTTAGCCGTCGTTACAATATCCATCTCCAAGGACCAAACGTGTAACAAAAACATTACACAAACAATCCCTGTAGGTTATCTGGTATTGCAAAAATCATCTTTAAACTTTTATCTTGAAATGAATGTATACAAAAGTCTACATTCATTTCAAGATTATCCAGAATATGTTTGGCAAGAAGTGTTTAAGAGCGTTAACCATTTAGTATTTACAACTATGTTATTACACGCTTTTATAAAACAAACAAGTAACCTTGCTACTGGTAACATTTTTCATTTATTGCTACTGCTTAATACTATCACTAGTTTCGCAAAACATAACATAGTGTGGCTCAATTGGCTTCAAATGTGATAGACATTACACAGGAATTTTACTTGTATTGTTTATTTAATATTAACCTCTTTTTTATTTCTTTTTTTCACGTAGTTTTACATAGAGACTCTAGGCTTACATGTTGTTAAAAAATTCACTTAGAGATCAAAAGTATATAGAAATTTACATAAACCATCCTTGCAGTTTACCTTCCAATGCGAAAATCATTCTTAAAGGTTCATCTTTTTTATAAATTAAATTTTACATAATTAGTCCTTGTGTTTTAGCCGTCGTTACAAAATCCTTCTCTAAGGACCAAACGTGTAACAAAAACATTACACAAACAATCCCTGTAGGTTATCTGACATTGCAAAAATCATCCTTCAACTTTTGTCTGTGTGTAAATAAAAATTTGCATAAAGAGTCCCTAAATTTTAGTTGAAATTGTATTATCCATCCCTTAGAACCAACCGTGTAGTTGAAAATAACGTAAAACCTCGAGCCCCGCAATGAAGTGCGGGAAAAAAAACAATCATAATGAGAATAGAGAGTGGGTAGCTTTTTTCTCCTCCTCCACTATCTTTTTTCCACACATGCGTGAATAAAGTGGAAAAAATATTTTGGCGAGGAAGGAAAATTACAAAGCATAGCCTAAACATAAATGTTGGTGTTGCAAAAAAATTATATATATATATATATATATATATATATATATATATATATATATATATATATATATAACAGGAGGCGTTTGACCATTTAATGCCAAATAAGTACGGTCAATGCTGAGTCATCAGTTTTCGAGTGCCATGTCATCAGTCTTTACATTTTCGGTGTGCCATGTCATTTGTTTTGTCCATGTTGGCAATTTTGTATAATAATTTTCGTGCGTTCTATAAAAAAGAACACTTGGGATTTGAACTGAAGACCTTCATTATTGAATATTGTATCTTAACCACTGAACCACAATTTTGTTTTGTTAACATTCTGCAAGCCTAAATGTATATGCGAAATATGTATTTGATTTTTTTTTAAACGAAACCCTAATATTAGCAGCCATCATCCCTAACCCTAATCAAATATACGTAATAGAATCACAGTTCATTCATCATATACGTTTATCAAAATCCACTGCGAGGAGCTTCTTGATTCGGTTTGGTTTTGAATTTCTTTTATTTATATGTTTATAAACAAACTGCTTTGTGGTTATGTAGGTACTTTTTATTTTATACTTAGGTTAAGTGTTTTTTTATAGTGTTTTTTATAGGGTTTTTGATGATGATGATGATGATGATGATGATGATGATGATGATCAACCATAATGTAATTATTTATATTATGCTTCTTAACCATTTTCAAACTTCACAACCTTCGTATTCATCCATGGTGTTGCATCTTAAAGATCAGGTATAATAATCTTTACTTTAGTTTAAATTTGATATTCGGGCTCATATAGTTACCATCAAGATGTTCAGCAGTCTTTTTACCATTGTAATGTTCTACAAGATCATATAACTATAGCACATCCTTCAGCTAAACCATATTGGATGAATAATAGTAATTCTGATGGACCGAGTTTTTTAGCTAACAGAATATATTAGCAGATAACTTTTGCCATGTGCCAAGGCTGCAAACTTTTGCCACCAGTAGCTCAAGGGAACTCTTTGCCCTATTAACCCAGATGCAAATAACCAGCTGATTTTTATGTTCCTGGTATCGTTTATGACTGGAAGACCTCAAAATACAGGCCGCTTACGGTTAGTGTTTATTTGTTTTAACTATATATTCATTAGAGCATCTTAGTGAGGCAAGGGTGGTTTCAGCCATAATATCTGTTGGTAAATTCATAGGGGAACAAAATAAATAAAATTATGAAGATTTTCTTTGAAATAGCTAAAAAATTTATATTCTTATTATAACAGATTTCGTGTTTTATTGGAACTGATCTTGCTTGGAATATGGGGGACTGGCATAAATAAAATTATGTAGTTACAAGGTGATGCATGGTACTCATCCGGAAACTTGTGGCCAAATGGTAACCTAATGGCTACGGGAGGTACCTTCAGTGGTGATAAAGCTATTCGAGTGATCGCTAACGATGATCCTAATGGAGACTTTACCACCAAAATTGGTGCTCTTGGTGATACTAGATGGTATGTTACTAATACAATAATTAGTATCATGTTTGAAATAATATCATGTACTGAAATAAAATGCACTACAGGTACTTAGTCGTGTTGGTAGGCAGGGATTCCTATAGCTACAAAATCGTACCACCACAATCGGAATTTAAACCCCGGAGATTTGATCTCCCTTTCATGCAACAAACAACTGAACCTCCTTTAGGACCAGGAAGACCGGTCGAGAACAACCTGTACCCGTTCCTTTTCCTCCTTGCTTCCTGATGGAAACATTTTCCTCTGCTAACAATCGTGCCATCACCTTCGAACCAGCTACTGGAAAAACCGTTAAGGAGTTTCCCATGTTACCTGGTGGCTCTCGCAACTATCCACCTTCAGGATCGGCCGCTCTTTTCCCATTGAAGCTAACGACTGATAATGCCCCGGTCGTTCCTGAGATTGTGCAACAGATTGTTTATATAAACTTTAAAAAATCTATTTATACATCTTAATGTAATTTGAGAGAAGTTTTCTCTCATCTCACAAATCTTATGTTCTTTACTTCACAAGATTGTTTTTTTTTTAATTATTAGTTTATTTAATTGTATATTGATGGTCTTTCTACTACAGGAATTGATCTAGAGCTTATCATGCTTCTTGAGTTGACCGCAATGAAGCTTTATTCAAGCTAAGGGCCATTTGAATTGTGGTTAGTGGGTTCTCTATTTGTATTTTAAGGGTTTTTGATTTTTTTTATTAGGTTAGTTATAAGAACTCAATATATTACAAACCATTGATATAAATATGTTCTTAAATTATGGTTAAATGTTCTTATCGTTAGAATATATTGTTTCTTTATGCTCTCTTAAATCATGCATAGGATGAAACAATTGCAAGCTGATGAAGATATGCAATTACGTTACTATTGGTTTAGACCAAGTTTCCTTTTGATACGAGGACGATGATGATGAAAAATTAAGTCCATGTCATTCATATACACTTATTTATGTTTTTTTTTTAAATTTTTGTAGAGCTAATTCCCATCAGTATTCACAATCCGTACGTTCTCTACGCATGTTTTCCCCATTGTTCTCTTTATTCTAAACGTTTAAGAGCTTAAAATAATGTGCAACCAATTTAAGTAAAATAAATGGCATATGTTTGTCAAGTCATTTTCTATGTACATCATCTTATCAGTTTTTGTTGGATAAATATCTCAGTTAGTATACATTTAAACTGTGTTCCGTTCGGATTAATAACCTTTTTTTGCTGGTTAAGATTACAACATCACTTACTATATGTCTGCCATGGATGGCCAGGTTCAAAACTAACTCTATGCAGCTAAACTATCGAGCAGTCTTTTGTGCTAATAGTCTAATAAGCATTTGTATTTCAACCAATTACCACAGGAAGGCTGCAAAGTGGGCATGATTTACAGAGTTAACTGAGCCAGATTGGATGGTAGAGGCAGCGTGTCCACCTAAATTGCTAGCTGATAGCTAGGTGATATTCCGGAAAAAAGGCTATTCATTCTTCTTTTAAGTAACCTTTCTTACCTCTTTAGAATTTGTATGAATGTATTGTATCATGATAGATTTAAGTCTGATATTCATGATCAATTTTTTGTTATAGATGTGAAAGTGGCAGCAGTGGTGATACCTAGGATCATATATCAACAAAGATAATTCGAAACAAAGAAGTTGATGGATCAGCGAATGGGTTGATATTTCTTACTATTTACTTATGAATGGGTTGAAAGGATCAAACGTGTCAAACAGGTCAAATGTGTCGGGAGTTTCCTAAAGTCTATATATATAAATGCATAAAACCTCCCAAGTATATTCTTTAAAATTATGTTAATATTGGAATTATATAAATTTGGTTATCGTGTTTGATATAAGCTTACGACAACACACCTTCTTCGTATAATTCTAATACTTTCTCTCAATACAAATGCAATTAATAGCACTTCTCCTTTTGGGATAGTGCGTAAAAACCACAACATTCTGCTATTAAGTTTGAATGACAAATTTTCCAAATAGCTCAATGCTTTTCGATCTCTACAATTCAGGCACAAGGCATCTAAAAACTGAGGTATGCATGTTATAGTCTTAATTGATCTACTTTTAAAATGATGATTGTATAACAATGATTTCTATAGTTTAGGAGTTGTGTTATTTGGAGCTCTTAACTTGGGAATCACGTATAACAGTAGGCAAATAGACAGTAATAGACTTATTGAGGCGATCATGTAAATTGACTGTGGCAGATGTTATTGAGGATATCTGAGAGAGGTTCTTGGAAATTTAGCTAGAATCATTCATATGTAGATTTATATAGGGTGTCTCTCTATCTATCTTTATTTATTTTTTTAATTTTTTTGTGCCTCGGTCCATACAGATTATGTTTTATTTCTAATGGGTCAATGGGTGAAAGTCAGATTTTTGACACCAAACATCTTTGGATTTACAAAGCTGCTGCAAATATGGATGTGTCTTATCCATTGGCGGCTGCTCATTAGTTGTTTCATGTTACTTCGCCCAAGTTTATAAGTCCTCAGGATTCTCTTGAGAATGTGGATTCTCGGTGTGTCTATTCGAAGGGTGACAACCAGTTGCACTATACACTGATATCGCGACGGTTTCAGGTTTAGCTAGTGATGAGGCAAAAAATGAACCATTTTTAAGGGGTCATTTAAGCCCGAATTTGAATTTATTTGATCAAATATTGCCCTAAATCGTTCCTTTTGTCATTTTAGGTACTTTTGGAGTAAAATCTGGAAAAGGAAGCATTTTGGACGTTTTTGGAGCATAAAAGTGAAGAAAATGGCAAAGTCTTAATTTTCCTTGCTGGTAACAGTACCTGATGGTGTCACAAGCTTCTACATGACGGCGTCAAGAGTAATACAAAAGGTGGAAGTGGATGATACACGTGACGATCCATAAAGTTTTGTACATAGGAGATGACGGCGTCACCTAAGGTCGTCATGGTCCAAATATTAGTGACGGCCTAGAACAAAATCACACATGACGGCGTCAAAAGTGGATCTAGGCAATCCGATTTCATTATGGGCGGCGAGTTGACGGCGTCATAGATTTCTTCATGACACCGTCACCCTGTAGAATCTATATATAGTTTTCCAAATTTCATTCATTAGTGTGCAACTTTGAGGGAAAAACCCTAGGACGAATTTTTCCAGCCTTTTCAAGGGTTTCAACCCTTTGAACTTTTCATGTCAATTTGAGATAAGTACTCTTTCAATTCAATCAATATGTCTATGTGTTGCTTGAATATATCTTACACTTGTCTTCAATTTAACATGCTCGGCTAGATCTCTTTTGTGTTTGCTTAGATGTAGTGAAACCTAGATGTTAATTATGGGTTGATTGTTTGTTTATAGTTGTTACGGATGATTGTATTCGATGTTAGGCTTAAGAAAACTGGCAGACTTCCATTGGTAACATGGTTGAATGTCTTAAGAAACATGATCAGAGGTGTACTATGATTTTTGGATGTATTTAATGTGTAGGAGAATTCTAATGATCCCATGTTAGGAGCTTCTAACGGCTCGACATAGGAGTGAAGTAGGATCCTATAGAGTTAGGGAATATTGTACACGACCCTATGATTGGCTCCAAACGGTCAACTAAAGTCAACCACAGATGTGGTCAATATAGTCAAACAGCTTAGAGTCAATCTCCGTGGAAGTATAGGGGTTTCCCCGGGTCGTTATGTCCCAACGAGGTGTAATGGTAATCAAAACGGGTTTGTGATCGGGTGAATTTGGACAGAAAGGTAAGGAATTTGGTTTGTATGATTACACTACGAGATTAGGAATGAAAATAACTTAGAAACACTATATAAACAATTACTGGTGATCAGTTACACTAAAAACGTGAGCTAAGTCTAATAACGCGTACGCTTGATTTAAAGTTACGTTAACGTACGAAATAAAACGCGAGTTTTATAGAAATAAAATACCTGCGAATATGAAAATTTCATTTTTACAATCCTAATGATAAAAGAAAATTTTTAGAAAAAGAAAATTATTTTTTACATTATTTAATTATTTATTATTAATTAATTACTAATTTCCTATTTACTTATTAATTATTTAAATTACCCTAAAATACAAATAATTATAAATTAACCTAGAAAAATAAGATTTAAATTTGAAAAAATCTAAAATAATATAAAACTAATTTTAAAACTGAAAATATATTTTTAAGACTTTTTAAATAATTATTAACTAATTATTAATTAATAAAAACTAAACTAAATTATAAAATATACTAAATGAAAAGAGAAAAATATGAAAAAATTACTAAAATTATTTTATAACTACAGGAACCTATGAAAATTATAAAAATGAGAATTGCTTATTAAATAAGCTGAAAATAAGCCAAAAGGCTGAAATAGAAGCTATCACTTATTTTATTTTTGGCTTTTTTTCTGATTTCTCTTTTACAAAACTAATTTAACACTGATTACATACAACTTTAATAAAAACAAACTTTGTGAAACTCGAAAATAAGCCCTTGGTGAGCTTATTTGCTTATCAGCCAAGCTTTTTGAGCTTGAAATGGATAATAAGCTTGAAGAGCTATCCAATAAGCTATAAGCTGAGAAACAAAGGCAAAAACAACTAGATACAAGTTCAATGTACTAAAAATAAGTCAAACTAACAACCAAAACTCATTGAATGAGCTGGAATACCAAAATAAGCCATCCTAAACACCACTCAAAACCAACAGGTCCAAGGGCACAATTGCAGGCCTGATTTGGGCTAAGGGCAAAGGATCCAAAGCTTAAAATAAGCTTTGTTCTAGAAAGCCTGTATCCCCAGCTTTCCAAAAAGCCAGAGAGAACAGTGTGGGGCCTACTAATCAGCTAGGTAAGAGCTTATAAAAAAAAGCTTGTATATACTGATTACTCAATATACACAAGGAGAATGGACAAGTTAAAAGCTGATTGCAGGCTTATGAAATAAGCTGAAAAGCTCAAATAAACCTTCAAACCTTCAAGCTGGCCATAAGGACTTTCCAAAAAGTCCAAACACACAAGCTAGATCCAACTGATAAGCTCACAAAGGGCTTGTGAACTTAGCCTTTGTATACTGAGGAATCAGTATACTCAGTTCAGTGGTGAAGTTTTGATAAGGCAAATTAAGCACTTAAATAAGCACTAAATGGGAAATTAAGCATGGAAATGAGCAGATAGCATGGTAGGCTACTTAAAATTACAAATGACACACTCTAACATGCAACAAAGAACAAGATCAAAGCTTATGAAAAAGCTTGCAATCCTGTGCACATGACAACTGTTTGAAAAAGTACTAATAAGAAGCCATGACATAAGCAGTTAAATCAACTTAATAAAAATAAACAAAAATACTATAAAGAAGATAAGCAACAAAATAATATGATCCTAAAAGCACAAGTCTTGAATCCTAAGATTAAGTCCTAGAGAAAATCAACAAGTTTATTCAAAAACTGTCAACTACAGACTTTGACTTTTTTAAATTACCTAACAAGTTGACTAATTTGAACTTTGATCCTAAGTTACCTACTGATTATGTAATATTAGGTTAATGAGAAATGCAATTAAGCTAGATTAGCAATTATTGAGCTTGTATGATGAAAACAGTATCTTGAATTCTAACAGTTAACCAACAAATAGAGATTACAAGTGATTTTTACTTTTTTCTGAACTACCCCATGTTTTTATGCTTTTCCAGAGTTATATGAGCCTAAGGTGACATGTCCTATCCAAATACCACCACTGAAACAGGCTCAATCATGGGAAATTATCCTCAACCAAACACCCCTTACACTAACTGATATTGAAGGTTTCCAAGTTAAATGAGGAATTCAAACAATTGAGGTAGCACATTATCTTATATTATCAGCAAACAAGCATAATTGAACAGTAATCAACAAGGAATAACAACAAAAACTCAGATTTGCAATTTCAAGAAAAATTCATACAAAGTTGCTTACAAATTGTCCAATGCAAAGAACTGAGATCCAAGATCAAATTAACCAACATAACACATCCTTTGAGGTATTAGAGCTTCTGCAACCCAAGATCAACCCTGAATCAAGCTTCAATTCATCTCCAAACTGAATTTTCCATTTGTGGACTATTTTCTATGATTCTTGGTAAACTGAGCCACACTAATTTATCCACCTTAAAAACTTTGAAAAACATTTAACTGAGCTTAAATAAGCTTAATCAAACATAATTCAACAACTTTTAACAAAATAAAACTAAATTGAGAATTTTCAAAGTAAAATGGTAAAACTGAATTCAACTGAGATAATTGAAATAAAGGGTTTAACTGAGTTTCAAATACTCTAAAATTACTTGTTACAACATTTGAAATCTAAAAGATACACTGGAATGGTGAAATTGCACTAATACAACATTTTAACTAAAACTACACTAACTACTCAATTAATTAACTAACAACCCTTCTCTCTGCTTCTTTTCTTTACTTATAGCCTTCAAAAAAGGACTCCTGGCTTTTTCCCATTTCTTTTCTAGGCCGTAGGATTAGTAGTTTTGATCTTGGCCGCATATTAGGTTTTGGCGGGAAAAAGTATTTTGGCAGTTAGGGGTCTGATAACTTGTTAAGGGGTGGGATTTTGTTGTTTAGTTGTTGTTTTGGAACAATTGGAGGGATAAGGTAGGAGTTTGAGTGTGCAGGGTGAGGCAATGAGTGAGGTTGCAGGGTGTAGCAGGTATCAAGTGGGAAGGAGGTGGAGGTCAAAGGTTGGGTTTGACTGAGGAGGTAATAAAAAGAGAAACGGGGTGTATTATTTGTGTGGGGGTGGGCTTTGTGTTGGGCTTAGGTTTAGGATGGGTTTATTTTGGGTGGACTTTGGATTTTGGTTTGTTTTGTTAACTTATAAATCACAAGGACCAATTATGTAATAGCTGAAAATCCAAGGACTGCAAATGTAAATTCCCAAAAGTTAACATGAGGACCAAACCTGCCAAGTATCAATAGTCCAAGGGGTGTAAGTATAATTTTTCACTTTTGGTCCTTGAGGGACTAAATTTGCCAATTTTCAAAGTCGGACTAAACTTGCAATTTTTCCAAATTCTTCACCCAAGGACTAGTATTGACTTCTGGTGATTTCCCAAGGACGAAAATTCACTTTTTGCCAAGAAATATTTCCCAGGGACCAAATCTGTCAATTTTGAAACTCCAGGGACCAAACTTGTAAATTTCCAAAACTTTTGAGATTTTTCACCAAATGACTAAATATGACAATTTGTGATTTCAAAAGGACATTTGGTGATTTTTCTTTTAAAAAAAGTGCTCAGGGACTATTTTTGCCAAATTTTGAAAGTTGGGGGACTGAAACTGCCAATTATGCAAACTTTGATCGTTTTTCAACTGTTTTTACTCATTTTGCATCTGAAACATATAAAACACAATTTTGGAATATTATTAGTATTTTGATGCATTATTGAGTGTTTTTAAATGTTTTGCAGCTCATATTGTTGGTCCCTTTTACTTGGTTATCAGTAACTAAGAAGCTAAAGTAACCAAGTTATATGACTTTAAACAAAGATGTAAAAAATGATTAACAATAAAGTAACGTAAAAATAAGAGACAATATTTTCCAACGTTTAATTCTTTATTAGAAGTTAATCACAAAGAATCGTACCCAAGTGTTTGCGGAATAACACTTGGGGTTGAATTGACAAGTATTGTATGGGCTCCTCACTAAACTCAACTAAGTGAGTGACAACTTAAATTACCCACTGAGCTATCTCAGGGGCTTGTGTTGTTCTTTGGAGGAGTAAAGTGGTTTGTGAATGCTTTGCATTAATTGCACAAACTTGTCAACTTTTACTCCTCACATTTGCTTCCTATTTATACACAAGTATAGAACAACTAAATATACATTGGACCTAAAGCTTCCTTAACAATATCTTGAAAGATATTATTCTTCTGGCAAGGAACCTTCATTGAGTTAGATCCAAAAGGCACTTTCTGATGACAGACTGGTTTTAACCATTTGGGGAAAGTTTGACATTAAAGTGATAAAGCACTTTAATAAAGCAGCTCAGACTTTCCCGCCCAGTCCCGCCAAAACTTCAGTCTTCATGTCATCAGTCTTCAGTACGATTAAGTTGTTGAGGAGTCATTGGGGTTCAGTGAGTTATTGTCATCCTCACTGAACCCATCACCTTCTTCTTGGCTTAGATCACACTTCACTGAGTTCCGCCTCACTGAATGGAGAACCTTTCTTCTTAGGCTCGGTCTTAGCATCCTGAAGGTGACTCACTGAGTTACTGTTCACTCAGTGACTTGTTTGCACTTAGGTTATTTTTCGTTCAAATCCTTGTTAGAAGATGTGGGGAATTCAGTGACCCAACAATCTCCCCCTATTTGAACATACAAATAGCCTAAGTGATACTTGATTCAGCATGAGTTGTCAGGGTACATCTTCTCTTACTGAATGTTTGTTGTAATTGTAAGTAGGACATAACTATTTAAACAAAACATCATTTTATTTATAGCTATTACATTTTTCCTACAAATTACAAACAAAAATAAAGATAGTTGTTGCAGATCAGATGTTCAGATGATAGCCAAGTCCCTCAATCTTAGCTTTCTTTGATCTCAGCAGGTGTTTCTCAGGATGCTTCTCAATCTTGGTCCTAAGGTCCTTACAGAACCTTTGGTTTGCACCACTTTGTATAGGAGAAGCTAACATCAGGTATGATACCATTGTCGTGACCCCTGCCTTGTCTATATCAGACCACCTTTGGAAGGCAAGGTCTCCATATTCATCCGTAAAGCATAGACCTCGTTCAGGGGTTTCAAGCACAGTATTGTTCACGAAGGTGATACCTGATGAGGCGAAAAATGATCCGTTTTTAGGGGGTCATTTAAGCCCGAATCCGACTTTATTTGATCAAATATTGCCCTAAATCGTTCCTTTTGTGATTTTAGGTACTTGGAGAGTGAATTCTGGAAAAGAAGCCATTTTGGATGTTTTTGGAGCATAAAAGTGAAGAAAACGGCAAAGTCTCAATTTTCCATGTTGGAAACAGAAGGTGACGGCGTCAAGAGTAATTTCATGACGGCGTCAAACCTCAATAATAAAATCCGAGAGTTCATGAAGGCGTCAAGAGTTTTCCTGACGGCGTCAAAACCCCAAGAATTAAAATCCGTAGTTGATGACGGCGTCACATACAGGGCGTCAAGAGTAATTTGTATGACGGCCTAGGCCTTGACGGCGTCAGAAGTAGATCAAGGCCGTCCGAGGAAGTATTTGGCGGCGAGATGACGGCGTCACACCTTTGTTCTTGACGTCGTCATCCCTATTTTCCTATATATAGTTTTCTAGTTTTTCACATTAAAAGAGAGAAGTTTTGGGAGAAACCCTAGAGACGATTTTGGTGTAACTTTACAGGTTTTTCAAGGGTTCCAACCCCTTGATACCTTGCATGATTAATCAAGATAAGTGTTCTTCTAATTCAATCAATATGTCTATGTGTTGGTTGTCTATATCTTGTTCTTGTCTTGATTCTATCATGCTAGGCTAGATCTCCTTTGTGTTTGCTTAGATCTAATGAAACCTAGGTATTGATTATGTGTTGATTACTTGTTTATTCTTGTCTTGGATGAATGATTTATATGTTAGGCTTAAGAAAACTGGCAGATCTCCAAATGGTAACATGCTTGAACGTCTTAAGAAACATGAACCGAGGCATACTAGGTCTTTATTGGTTGTATTTAATGCATGAGCCACTGTTTACAATCCCTATAGTTGTGTTGGGCATGGTGTAGGAGGAGATAAGAGCTCATAGAATTGGGGAGTTATGTATGCCACCCCATGAATGGTATTAAGGAATACGATCCGTCATCCATGCAATTATAACAAGTAATTAACATGTAAAAGATATCTAGGGAGTAGTGAAATCTAAGTAAACACATTTTCTCCAATTACTGCTCACAACTTTAGTATAATTTAGCTTATTTACATTTTTAGTATTTTATTATGATTGCATCTTAGTTTTGGGTTAGTTGAATAGCAACTAATTCCGCCCACTCTTCCAAAAACCGATATTTTTAATTGCTTTCTAAAAAATATAAAAACACAAAAATAATCATCCCTCACCTTTAGAACTAGTAATTTAGGCTTTCTAATCCTAGCGACACTATTCCTAAGCTGAACGATCAATCCCCCGGTACTTGTCACTATACTATACTACAACGATCAGGTACACTGCCTGGTGGGGGTTGTAAGCTTCTCGAGATCCCTCGAGAGGTAAAGCCTGTTGCGATTCCCACGCATCAAGTTTTTGGCGCCGCTGCCGGGGAATAGTTATTGTCTAGGTTAGAATTTTTTTTTATTAGGTCTACTTGCTAGATTCCTTTCTAGTAAGATTTTATTTTTTATTTTTAGGTCTTCTTTAGTCTATCTTATTTCTTTGTGCCTTTGTTCGTAACTCTTTACCATCCGACATCATGGAAGGTGGTAACATCTTTGAACCCATCATCCCACCACAACAAAACCCACCATTAGAACCCCTTAGGCCCCGAACCTTAGGAGAGTATTCCCGACCTAGCCACCAAGGCTACCGAAACACCATTGAGCTCACCGGAGCCAATGTGACCCCCTTGCGATCCGACACCATCCGGTTGGTGCAAAGCGGATGTGCATTCCATGGACTTCGTTCCGAAGATCCAAACCAACATCTTAAGGACTTTCTCAAAATCGTAGATTCCATAGACCTAGGTGTTGAAACTAGAGAGACTACCCATTTACGCCTATTCCAATTCTTTCTACGGGATCAAGCTAGTCAATGGCTTGAGCGTTTACCCGCGGGATCCATCACCACATGGGATGATCTCACCACTTGTTTCCTTGCTCAATTTTTCCCACCGGGGAGAACTACTAAGCTTAGAAATGACATCTTGATGTTCCAACAACGTCAAAATGAATCTCTTTATGAAGCATGGACTCGTTTCAAGGACTTACTCCAAAAAGTCCCTCATCATGGCATAGATCTTTGGCTCCAAGTCCAAATCTTTTATGACCATATCGACATCTCCACGAGGCGAGCCATTGACCAATCGGCCGGTGGTAAGCTACGTGATCTTAGTGCGGAACAATCATGGGAACTCATAGAAGATCTTGCTCTCTATGACAACGAAAGTTGGAACAATCCCCGTGACTTGAACAAAACGGTCAAGGCAATATCTTTGCCTTCGAACAACTCTAGCACTCCCGACCGTAGGATCATGGAACTTGAGGACCAAGTCAAGTTTCTCATGAAATCTTACGATGCTCCTAAGCCTTCAAGCCAAGTGAACAAAATCACTTCTTCATGCGAATTATGTAGTGGTCCCCATGACACTCGTGATTGTGTGGAGCTCCCCGGAACAGCTTTTGCGGACTACGCATCCACGCGTACCAACGAAGCGGGAGATAAGTGGTACACTTTCAAGCCCGAGCCAAACCCTTACGGTGATTCATACAACCCCTCTTGGAAAAATCACCCAAACCTTAGGTGGAAACAAAATCAATCCAATTCTTCCAATCCGCCTAATCGTTACCAACCAAACGGTCCACCATCCAACCGTACATTCAACAACAATCCTTCTATTAACTATGGTAGTACCAACAATCTTGAAGGATTGATGTCAAAGTTCATGGCATCTCAAGAAGCCCGCATAGCTAGGTTTGAAACTGAATTCAACCAACAACAAACGGAGATGACCAACAAGATTGACAACTTGTTGAAAGCCCTCAACAACCAAGCATTAATCACACCTAGGAAGGACACTAGGGACACCAATAGTGGAATCCAAATTAAGGACCCCTCATCATCCAAACATGTCCACTTTGTCAATGTGGTCACCATTAAGCCGATAGATAAGGAGATAGAGGAGAGTGACAAGGATGAAGTTAGAAGCCGATATTAAGGATGAGAGTAGGGAAGTTGAGGTTAATAAGGATGAGGAATTGGAGGAGGTAGAACCTATAGAAGAATACTTTGATAAGTTGCCAACCAAGGAAGAACGGGAATACCATAAGGATTTATTCGATAGTCCCGAGAGAACATATATCTTTGGCACACCCCTTATCAAAATGGGAGACCCCTCTAACATTAACATCCCATGCAATATCGGGCACATGCATATATGGAAAGCTTACATCGACCTTAGATCCCCCGTGAACATCATGACTAGAACTTATTACAATTGGGTGATGAAGAAGTAACTCAATTTTAGGATGATGCCCGGTAAGAATCTGATAAGTAATTTTGCAGGAAGAGTGAAGGGACTGCATGTGATTATAGGGAATCTCACTTATGAGATCGATTTTATGATAGTTGAGGACACTCGTCCAGTGATTGATGCTTGCCTAAGCCAAATAATATTCGGAAAACCATTTGTTGAGGCCACTAGGATGAGTTATGATCCGACTCTAGGGATAGTTAGGTTTAAGGAAGAGAATGATGAGGTTGCTTATCAAATGCCCTACAAGATCGAACAATACCGCCTTCTCTCTAATTTCGAAAAGGAACATAAGCAAGCGGCTTATTATAGGAATGAGGAGGATAGACGTAGGGGAGTAGAATATGTAAAGAATAGGATGCTTGGTTTCTACAAAGAGTGCTTGCAACTAGGTCCGGAATACAAAACTGGTTTAGAAGACGACCTAGAGAGTGGAACCAATGATGAAATCACGTAGTAACCCATAACCTTGAGTCAAGCTACAAGACTCGTAAATAAAGAAAAGCGCTTCTTGGGAGGCAACCCATGTTTTGTGTGATTTTATTTGTTTGATTGTTATTTGCTTCCGTATGCATACTTTATTTTTATTGTTGGTTGATCATGTTTCTCAATTAAAATGTGGAAATACTTTACTTTGTTGTTTAGCCTAGTCTTAACTCCACCTAGAAGTATTTTTGCAAAAGATAAGTGTAAGGGGAAACCCCAAATATGTTTTTAAGAAACAAATCGATCATGATTCTCCACGATATTAAATGAGCATGTATATTTGTATTTGTTAGAGTTAAATGCTTGTATTGAGTCATAATGAAGTTTTGCAGGATTTTCCAGGAAGTAGGACCAAGTTTTTCCAGAAATTTTCCGGAAACTTAACATAAGAATTTCTGCAGGTCCATTCTGACGGCGTCAGAGGTTTACTCTTGACGGCGTCAGGAGTTAAAATCTGGAAATTTTACCGGTTTTGTTTTTCTAATGGAGTCTCATGGTTTTTTTGTGAATTATTAAGTTTTATAATCTCCAGGAGATCTGCAAACTTCATTCCACAAGCATTATATCATATCTTGTTTTCTAGGATTTAGTAACTTATATAGGATGCCGCCGATTTTACGCGAGGTTGTCTTGTCTATTTTTGTCAGGATTTACAGGTTATGTTCGACAAGGAGATGATTTATATTCTGGAAGGGAAGCTTTGATTGTTCATTTTCTTGGAGGAAGATCTAACCTGGCCATCCTATAATCCATACCGAGCGAATCAGGGGAGTATTTGATTTCATTCTCTTTACTTTTTCACTTTTACATTCTTTACTTGAACATTGGGGACAATGTTCATCTTAAGTGTAAGGGGAGGGTAAAAAGATGATACCTTACATATGCACTTTCGCTTGAGTTTGTTTTGTTTGATGGTAGATGTGTAATAAAACTATGAGAAATACTTGTTAGTGCAATTTTAGCGCCAAATTTAAATTTTTTTACAACATTTAGGAGTGAAACTTTAGCCATAGCAAGCGTCTCATGGATAGGAGATTGTATGACTAGCACATAACCGTATATTCAGAAAAATTTTCCACCCAAATATGTGAGGTTCGCCTTTAGATTTGATAGGAAAAGCATTCATTATTAGTGCTTATGAGTGTACCGGTAGCATTTAGATTCTAGAACTTGCGTTAGTGATGCATCCCGAGACCGCTAGTGAGACTACATTCGTGTAGTAGGATTTACTACATGATAAGAGGCATTAGGATCACCCTTGTGTTAAAGCCGTATCATAATTACTTGACCATTTAAGTCATATTACTTGACTAGTTAAGTCAACTAATTTTTCCTACACCCTTAGCGTTGTACTCATTTTTAGTACACGAAACCCCTAGTACACCCCTCCGAGCCTATCTTTTTCGTTTCTAACTTTAAGCATTTTACTTAAAGGAAGAATTTGTTACACCCCACTTAAATATACACCCAAATCGCCTTAGCCTTCCGTGTATGCGCTCATTTTTAGTGCATTATTGTTATTTGTTAAACCCTAAGTTAACTTTCTAATTGATTACATGGTTGCTAAGTCGAGTCATATCCTTGTACATATTGTTTTGGGACGATTGGGACTCATGGGTAAGTACTTATTTTATGGAGTAACGGGGAAGAACATAATATTATTACCCCCATATGTGCGTTAATCTTAAAAGTGCTCCAAGTGTTTTGATTCTCTTATTCGAGTCATTAGATTAGTTTAATGTAAAGTATGTAAAAATTCAAGTGTAAGGGGGACTCTCATTCCCTATGGTGTATTATTTTGGATGGTAGGGTAAGAGTGTATGCATAAAAAAAAATAAATAAAAAATAAATAAAAAAATAAAAAAAAAAAATCGGAAAAATCAAGAAAAAGAAAAGAAAAAAATAGAAAAAGGAAAAAGAGAAAAAAACATACGGACTACCATCCCGTTTTTATTCTATGTTTATTTTATGTTTTTGTTATTTTTCATTTATTAGCTTAAGTCGAGTCGAGTCTTGGCTTAGCAACGCCATATTGTACATGTAATTAACTAAGATTGTTAACTCGCCACCAGTAAAAACTTCCTTTATCCAACAAAACCGTGTAATTCATATCCCTATACCTAACGTTGCAACCCTTTAAAAGACCTCTTTGATAGTTTATCCTAGGTGCTTACGCCATGTGGTGGAGGTTTGATCCTTTCCCAAGCCTATGGTAATCTATTTTGCTATGACAGGTAGTGAGAGATATCTTCCGTTTCCATATTGTAATTAACACTTTATTACACCCGAGAGATGTGAGTATCTAAACACTATTTGTGAGGTGCTTGTATATGACCTCCGTGCTTGTCTATTGGTCTTTAGTGGAACGATTATTTGTTGTAATTACTTTTATATTAGTGTTAAATGACCCCTAACTTGTATTTTGACTAGAATAAAAGCGCATTTGCTTGAGGACAAGCAAATCTCAAGTGTAAGGGTATATGATGAGGCGAAAAATGATCCATTTTTAGGGGGTCATTTAAGCCCGAATCCGACTTTATTTGATCAAATATTGCCCTAAATCGTTCCTTTTGTGATTTTAGGTACTTGGAGAGTGAATTCTGGAAAAGAAGCCATTTTGGACGTTTTTGGAGCATAAAAGTGAAGAAAATGGCAAAGTCTCAATTTTCCATGTTGGAAACAGAAGGTGACGGCGTCAAGAGTAATTTCATGACGGCGTCAAACCTCAATAATAAAATCCGAGAGTTCATGAAGGCGTCAAGAGTTTTCCTGACGACGTCAAAACCCCAAGAATTAAAATCCGTAGTTGATGACGGCGTCACATACAGGGCGTCAAGAGTAATTTGTATGACGGCCTAGGCCTTGACGGCGTCAGAAGTAGATCAAGGCCGTCCGAGGAAGTATTTGGCGGCGAGATGACGGCGTCACACCTTTGTTCTTGACGTCGTCATCCCTATTTTCCTATATATAGTTTTCTAGTTTTTCACATTAAAAGAGAGAAGTTTTGGGAGAAACCCTAGAGACGATTTTGGTGTAACTTTACAGGTTTTTCAAGGGTTCCAACCCCTTGATACCTTGCATGATTAATCAAGATAAGTGTTCTTCTAATTCAATCAATATGTCTATGTGTTGGTTGTCTATATCTTGTTCTTGTCTTGATTCTATCATGCTAGGCTAGATCTCCTTTGTGTTTGCTTAGATCTAATGAAACCTAGGTATTGATTATGTGTTGATTACTTGTTTATTCTTGTCTTGGATGAATGATTTATATGTTAGGCTTAAGAAAACTGGCAGATCTCCAAATGGTGACATGCTTGAACGTCTTAAGAAACATGAACCGAGGCATAATCGGTCTTTATTGGTTGTATTTAATGCATGAGCCACTGTTTACAATCCCTATAGTTGTGTTGGGCATGGTGTAGGAGGAGATAAGAGCTCATAGAATTGGGGAGTTATGTATGCCACCCCATGAATGGTATTAAGGAATACGATCCGTCATCCATGCAATTATAACAAGTAATTAACGTGTAAAAGATATCTAGGGAGTAGTGAAATCTAAGTAAACACATTTTCTCCAATTACTGCTCACAACTTTAGTATAATTTAGCTTATTTACATTTTTAGTATTTTATTATGATTGCATCTTAGTTTTGGGTTAGTTGAATAGCAACTAATTCCGCCCACTCTTCCAAAAACCGATATTTTTAATTGCTTTCTAAAAAATATAAAAACACAAAAATAATCATCCCTCACCTTTAGAACTAGTAATTTAGGCTTTCTAATCCTAGCGACACTATTCCTAAGCTGAACGATCAATCCCCCGGTACTTGTCACTATACTATACTACAACGATCAGGTACACTGCCTGGTGGGGGTTGTAAGCTTCTCGAGATCCCTCGAGAGGTAAAGCCTGTTGCGATTCCCACGCATCAATACCTTCAGGAACGGACCTATCACAATCCAATCCTGGGACCTTGACCTCAGGCTCGGATTCAATGTGCTTCCTTTTTCTTTTGGTGGTTATTGATGAAGCAGTTCCTGTTGTTGGAGCAGGAAGAAGGGAGGGAATGTTGAGGGCTTCAGGCATTGCTCTCAGTCTGTCATACCTTTCACTCAGTGACTTGAGAAGTTGATCAACAACGTCACCATTTTTCTTGGCGATGATGGGACGGAGTTCATCAAGTTCAGTGATCCCAAAGTCAGCGAATTTGAATGGGTTATGAGTGTCCATGATTCTTTTATCAGCCCCCCTGAAGACAGTGACCATTGCGAGTTTGGTATTCCTGTGGATTTTGATGTCAGTGATGGTTTCAGGCTTCAATCTTTCCTTCATCACCCAATGATATCTTTCAACCCTGGTCTTTCTGATTTGAGCTTGCCTTTTCAACTTTTCTTCCCTTTCCCTTTTCAGAGCATTCATCTGTTCTTCCTGAGCCTTTTTAAAGGCTGCAGTGCTGCACCAGCTTGCTCAGTAGCTAGTGCCTCAGTATCCAAACCGATCTTTTCAGCCTCCTCATGAACAACCTGTATCAGTTCAGGCTTGCTCAATTTCTCTTCTTCAGCTGCCTTTGCCGCTTTCTCAACTCTTTCCATGTAGTCTTGTATTTGGTCATGGGTAAGTTGATAGATTTTTCCATTAATTTCATACGGGACCCTGATAGGTTCATCAGGGTCAACTCTGACAATTTTGGAGGCAGGCTGGAGTCTTACTTCAGGTTCTGAGGTGGTGGCTATGCTTTTTCCTCTGTCCTGAAAGAGAGTGGAAGAGACTGGTTCCTCTTGTGGTGGAACTTGAGTGATCGGTGTGGCTTCAGTGACATGCTCCCCCTCAGTGTGAGAGGGCTGTCCAGCTTCTTGTTCATCAGTAATAGGGGTTTCAGGAACATTCTCCCCCTTAACAATTGCCGGAGCTGCAGTGATGGCAAGTGTTGGAGTTACTGAAGATGAAGTAGAAGTACCCTTGAAGGCTTGAAACATTTCCGTCATCATGGACTTGATCTCCGCAGTATCCTGATGAATGAGAGATACCTTGGAGTCAAGTGAAGCCTGAGAGTTTTCAAGGGCAGTCATCCTGGATCCCATTGTCCATGCCAGAGATGTGGACTTCAGGGATTGAGCTGTCACTGATGCTTCCAACTGATTGAAGGAAGACTTGAGGGACTCCACCGAGGAGCTGAGATTCTGAACATTTGAATCCCTTATCAAGCCAAGTAACTCAGTAAGAGCCGCCGAGTTGACCTGATACGTCTCAGATGCCTGAAGAATTTTCTTGTTGAGCTCAGGATCATCCTTGACTGATTCTTGAACTGACTTAACCCCTGTAGCCAGCTCCTTAAGGGATTCCAAAAACTGATTGATGTGCGAAGCCATTTGTGTCAGGGAGTGAGTGACAGTGGAATTTTGCTCCCTGACATCTTCATTGTAATCTTCAACAGCATCTTTGAGGAGGTGATAGTGGACTGCTTGCTCAGTATGCAGATCAAACACCTCTTCAGTGACCCCCCTGTACAAAACATTGGTCATTTTTTTGATGAACTTTTTGAAGGCTCTTTCAGTGAGAGGAGTTGAAGCGTCTTCTGAGGTTTCCGGCTCGGAATGTTGTTCATCTTCATCATGGTTAGAGGTTTGAGGAGACTGAGTAACAGGTTCAGGGACTGTCTCCTCATCCTCCATATCATCTCCGACCGTGAAGACTTCCTTGTCACTGTTGAATTCATCATCAGAAAATAAGAATGCCTGAGCATCCGCCAGGGAGGTAATCTGCAACAAATGGAGGTTATCCGGCTCTTCTTCATAGGAAGATTTGCCTTCGTTTTGGCCAGGTCCTGACCCCTCAAATCCGGTAGGTTGGGTTTTACCTACCTGGTCTTTAAGGTCAGTTCCCGAGTAATGCGCACCTCCGGGAGTGGTTTTGGGTTCCATATCAGCGGGTGGTTTATATCCCTCTAAATCTTTGTCCCCCGTGACCCCTTCAGACACTGATGGGTGTTTCTCAGTGTCATCACGAGGAGCCGTGATTGTTGTGTCCCTATCAGTAGGTTGTCTGTTTCCTACTGAGTCTTGGGGATGAGTAGGGGTGCCCTCAGACAAAAGCTTTGATTTGCGAATGTCCTCATCAGGCACATGAGTGGTTGAGTCCCCCTTTCCAACAGGCTTGTTCTGGCCTGTCGAAGGTTTAGGAACATGAACTCCCTGATGCTTGGGTTGTGATTTACCCGAGCCTTTAGCAGGATGTGAATGTTTGTGGACCCCCTTCTCAGTGGAGTAGTGCTGCCCCACCGAGGATTTAGGATCCCTTACTCCCTGAGACTCTGGTTGTGATTTGCCAGAGCCTTTAGCAGGATGTGAAGGTTTGGTTTGTTTCGGCTCAACTGTCTTGTTTATAACAGAAGAGTCTTTGGAAACGGGTATGCCCGAGGACACTGAGTGTGATGTCTCAGTGCCCTCCGTTGGCTTTTGTTGCAGGCCTAGTGACTGGGTTATAATTCTCATGGTGTCAGCAGTCAAGGGCTGTTGTGGTTGCCTCATTGTAGGCTTGGGATCAGAGGACTCAGTGTCGAGTGACTTGGGTTGAGCCATCTTCCTGGACCCCTGTCCCTTCTTCCTCTTCACCTTTTTGGTGGGAGAGGGGACTGGTGAAACTTTATTGTCACCCTGGATAGCAGTACGCATGTACAATGTTAGGGTGACAGGTGTAACCTCAAGAGGGTCACGTGAGTAATTTGCCTTGTGTAGGACGTCAGGCTCAAAACCTGTTGCGTCAGGCCTATCATACTCAGACCAAAGCAAGTCTTGTAGGGCACAAGAAACAAATCTAGGATATGACATATGTTTTTGCCTAGACTTCCCCCCTAACTTTGCTATGAGGTCCCTGAAGATGATTTCTCCAAGGTCTATCATTTTACCCTCAATGAGACAGAACACTATCATTGCCTGAGTAGTGTTCAATTGCTCAGTAGAAGATTTATTTCTCCAGAGAACCTGAATGACAAAAGTCATTAGAATCCTCCAGGGAGCTGGGAACCAGGTCTTAATTATTAGGGCTTTGGATAATAGGGACCCTGGTGTCACCTCAGGGTGATTTTTGTCATAGGGTCCCAATTCCAGTAAGACCTCCTTTACCTCTTTCTCAGAGGGTTGGGCAGTGAAGGTCGTGGTGTAGTCAAGCCCAGTGGCTTTGACAAAAGTTTTATAGTCAAGAGTTAGGGACTTAGTTCCATTCTTGACTGTAAACTTTATTTTGGCCTCTTTTGGCGCATCAGGGTTTTCAACCACCGCTGTTCACCAAAATTCCCTCAAGTAGTCATGATAGATGACTGAGGGGGTCTTTGTGAATGAGGTGGTCAGGAAGCAGTTCTGAAGGAACTTCACCACATCCCTGTATTCAGGGTACCCAGCAGGGTAGGCAAAGTTCCCCACCACATTGTTCTTGGTAAGGTCTACGCTTTCCATTTGGAAATCCACATTGGGTGCGTATTTTACGACCTTAGAAGAAGCCATTTGGTTATATAAAAAGCCTGGTTTTGAAAAATGGTATTGGTGAGGGAAACACACGCAGTTTTGAAAACAATTTGCAAGAGTTTAGTTATGATTTTAAAAGCGTGTGTGTTTTTCCCTTTTTGTGGGGGTATTTATAGTGGGAATTAGGGTAGTGATGTTGCGGATATCAAAAACTTATAATATTCAACCGAAACGGCATAATAATATAGGTTTGAGATCCGCATTAAATATCACGATTCCCACTACCCCCTTTTCTCTCACCCTTTGGGGTGCCTCTGCAAATAATGCACTTTTGCAGAGGAAAAATCATCACACTTTTTGTGTGTGAGAGAGCATTTAATGCTCAGTGGTGTTAGGTGAAAGAGATGTGGGGGCCCACGATGTGGATGCCAGTTGTGTAAGTGACATATATTCCTATATTTAATAGGAATCAGTTACCTACCTGGGACATTTACTAACTAAGTATTCGGAACATTTAGTTAGGGTATTGAATGCCATTTTTCATCCACAGCCCCCTGAATGAATTAAAAAAAAAAACTTTCAGGAAGGGATGTGATCAGGGACCTAGAGAATATACATCATGTTGGAACACTTTTGATCAGTTCCCTGATTCTATGTCCAACATGCCCAGTTCAGCTTTCAATCTTGTGAAAGTGGGTTCATCCAAAGATTTAGTGAAGATATCAGCTAGCTGATACTCAGTGGGAATGAAATGTAGTTCAATTTCTCCATTAGAGATATAGTCCCTGATGAAGTGGTATCTGATGTCAATGTGTTTGGTTCTTTGATGAAGTACTGGATTGTTTGAGATGGCTATGGCACTTGTATTATCACAAAAGATAGGTACCATCTTATACTGAATGCCATAGTCACTCAGTTGGCTCTTCATCCATAGTACATTTGCACAACATCCTGCAGCAGCCATATATTCAGCTTCAGCTGAGGACATGGCCACTGACTGTTGTTTCTTTGTACTCCAACACACAAGTTTACCACCAAGAAATTGGCAGGATCCTGAAGTACTTTTCCTATCCATGTTACATCCTGCATAGTCAGAGTCAGTGTACCCTTTGAGATCAAATCCTGAACATTTTGGGTAATACAAACCAAGGTTTGGAGTACCCTTCAGGTACCTGATGATTCTCTTGACAACAGTGAGATGTGATTCTTTAGGGTCAGCCTGGTATCTGGCACACAGGCAGACTGAGAATTGGATATCAGGCCTTGAGGCAAGTAAGTACATCAGGGAGCCAATCATTCCTCTGTATAGGGTTTGATTCACTGATTTTCCTGTGAGATCAGGGCCAAGGTTGTTTGGAGGAACCATAGGGGTTTTCACTGAAGAACAGTCAGTGAGCTCATACTTCTTCAGTAGGTTCCTGAGGTATTTTTCTTGGCAAATGGATATTCCTTTATCAGTTTGTTTGATTTGGAGTCCAAGAAAGTATGTGAGTTCACCCATCATGCTCATTTCAAACTTTGTGGTCATAAGTTTTTCAAATTGTTTGCAAAGTTTGTAACTTGTTGAGCCAAAGATGATGTCATCAACATATACTTGGACAAGAATGACATCATCCTTTGTTCTGTAGATGAACAGTGTGTTGTCAATTCTTCCTCTGACAAACTTGTTTTGGATCAAGAAGGCTGAAAGAGTTTCATACCATGCCCTGGGTGCTTGTTTCAGTCCATAAAGGGCTTTGTTAAGCTTGTAGACATGGTTGGGGTATTCACTACTTTCGAAACCAGGAGGTTGTTGCACATAAACATCTTCTTTGATGTTACCATTCAGGAATGCACTTTTAACATCCATTTGGTAAACTTTAAAGTTCATGTAAGTTGCATAGGCAAGGAAGATCCTGATGGCTTCCATTCTTGCAACAGGTGCAAAGGTTTCCTCATAGTCTATACCTTCTTGTTGATTATATCCTTTGGCAACCAGTCTTGCTTTTTTTTTTGATGACTGTGCCATTCTCATCAGTCTTGTTCTTAAAGACCCATTTCATACCAATGATTAAAACACCCTGGGGGTATTCAACAAGGGTCATGACATCATTCCTGTCAAATTGTTCCAATTCATCTCTCATGGCCTGAACCCAACTTTCATAAGTCAGGGCTTCTTTGACATTTTTAGGCTCTATTTCTGAGAGATAGTCAGCATAAAGACATATATTGGCAGTGGCAGCCTTGCTCCTTGTGAGCATGCCTTCAGTGGGTTCACCAATGATGTTCACAAGCTCAATGATTTTGGATCTAGTCCAGCTATCCTGGGGTTTGGGATAGGAATTTGAGCTTGTAGGAGCCTGATTAGGTTCAGACTCAGGAACATTAGGTAACTCATTAGTATGTACTTCAGTGACAACTGTAGGAACAATTTGTTCTGTGGGTTCCTGAACATTTTGTTCAGTGGTGTCAGTCTCATTTGACACGGGCTGAGTTTCAATGAACTCACTGACAGGTGGTTGGGGTAGGTTGTGAGGGATGATGTAATAGGAGACATCAGCATCAGCTTGGTATTGAGTTGAGGGATTGTTCTCAGGATGATACTCATCAGGAGGATATCTTGATGAGTCATCAATACCAATCTCTCCTACTGAGGAATTTGAGAACTTGATGGATTCAGTGCTCTCATCAACAGTAATGTGATAAGTTTCCTCAGTTTGTTGTCTCCTTGTGTTGAACACCCTGAAGGCTTTAGAGACCAGGGAATATCCCAGGAAGTAGCCATCATCAGCTTTGGCATCAAATTTACCTAAGTGATCCTTGTGGTTATGTATAAACACAGGACACCCAAATACATGAAAGTAGCTGATGTCAGGAATCCTTCCTTTGAATATCGCATAAGGAGTCTTGTTATGCCTTTTCACAATGATTGACCTGTTTCGAGTGTAGCAGGCTGTTTTAACTGCCTCAGTCCAAAAATGTTTTGAGAGGACTGAGCCATTCAGCATTGTTCTTGTTGCCTCAATGAGTGTTCTATTTCTCCTTTCAGCTACTCCATTTTGTTCAGGAGTATAGGGAGAAGTGAAATTTTGAGAAATTCCTTTCTCATCACAAAAACACTCAAGGTCTTGGTTTTTGAATTCAGTGCCATTGTCAGTCCTGATCTGTTTAACTTTGACATCATTTTGATTTTCAATGTTCCTGACAAATGACATGATTGTTTCAGCTGCCTGACTCTTTTTGGTCAGGAAGTAAACCCAAGTATATCTTGAGTATTCATCCACTATGACCAGAGTATACTTCTCATGGAGAATGGACATTGGACTGATAGGTCCAAAAAGGTCCATATGAAGAAGATGTAGGCAGCTTTTGATGGAAAAGGTTTGTTTGGTTTTGAATGATGCCCTGTGGTGTTTTCCTTTTTCACAAGCAGAACAAGGCTTGTCTTTGGTATACACCAGGGATGGAAGGCCCAGAACTTTGTTCTGTTTGGCCAGGTTGTTGATGCTCTTGAAATTGAGATGAGAGAGTCTCCTATGCCATAGCCAGTTGATTGTCTCACTTGCCTTTGAGAATAGGCAAGTCCCATTTTGAGTCAGGGATGACATGTCAAGGACATATACATCATCCCTCCTGGGGGCAATCAACACAACTTCCTTATTGGCATTAAAGATGGTCCCTCTCTTATCATCAAACTGAACTATGTATTTGGCATCACATAGTTGGGAAACACTTATCAGGTTGTACTTCGGACCATTAACATAAGCTATTCTTGTAAAAACTATACCATTGCAGTCTACTGCACCATAACCTTCAGTGGGAGCTGATGAGTTATCACCAAATACCACTTTGGGTCCTAGTTCTTCCACATATTTGTGCAGAAAACTTTTCACACCAGTCATACTTCTGGAGCATCCACTGTCTAGATGCCAGGTAGGATCCTTGATGTGTTTCTGCACAAACAGTAAACTGGGTTAGTTTTGCTTGTTGACCCACCTTCTGGTGGGCTTAGTCCTCAGGGACTTTTTGAACTCAGTTAGTGAATCATGGTCTGAAGTTGTGTGACCTGAGCTTCCAAATGTTTTACATTTTGTGGAGGTTGATGCCTCAGGTGACTGAGAAGTGTTGGTTTGGTTTTTTCTTCTAGACTGAATCACTTTGTCATGCCCCCTGGTTTCATGGGAGGGATTTCCACAGATGTCACAGCATTCTTTCATCATACAATCATCAGGAAGATGATCATTGAAACCACAATGAGGACATGGTGAGAAAGGCTTAGCCTTCAGTCTTTGTTTGGAAGGTGTGGCATACTGATAGCCTTGGGTTTTGTATTGACCCCTTGCCTTTAAAGAGGCAGTGTGGGAGATGTGATCACAAGTTCTGTGGTCCTCTTGTTTGCATATCATACAAAACAGGACTCTGTAGCATTTATCAGTGCTGTGATTTGGATAATTGCACAGTTCACATCTCCCTGAGGGTCTGGGTGTGGTTTTTGGTTTGGAAGAACCTGAGGATACTGAGGGCTTTGTAGATTTAGAGTCAGAGTTTTTCTCAGTAAACTCAATTTTCTCACTCAGCATCCTGACAAGTTCAGCAAGCTGATCAACCTTTGAATCAGTGCTTTCAGGCTTCACTTCAGTAGTTACTGAAGGTTTTTGGTGTTCAGTGGGTGCAGGAGTAGGTCTTTTCAGTATAGTCCTTCCTAACCCTGATTTCTCTTTAGGAGAATGTGGTTGAAAGACTAATGGTGCAAGGTTAGAATTGGGTTCTGCTCCCTGAAGTTGTTTCAGTGGAGGGAGTGGTGAATCAGAGTTAGACTCAGTGATGGACTCAGTAGTACTAAGTTCATCTGTGACTCCTAGCAGCTCCTTTATAGCCTGACTTTCAGGCTCCAGGATTCTTCCAGTGTTAAAATTTGGCAATTTACTATCAGGATTGTTTCTTTCAATCCAATCACTGGGTTTGGGAGCTAGTTCTTTGCTAGAGAGAATGTTGGTTAATAGAAAAGTTGTAGAATGGCTACTTTCCCCAGAAGCTTCAGTGAGTGGGTCATCACCCAGACCAGCCTTTTTGGGGCTGGGTGAGAGACTCAGTGTTTGAAAAAGTTTGGGGTTTTTCTGAGTCCATTTCCAAATAGTTTCCTTTTCTTTCTTAAGTTCTTCCGGAAGAGCTTGATTTTGTTTTACAAGTTCAGAGTTTTGAATTTGAAGCGTAACACTTTCAAGCTTGGCTTGTTTTAAGGCAAGTAATTCATCTCTACTATGATTTAATTCAAAACTCAGTTTGTTAAATTTTGAAAACAAATTAAGTCTTTGCTCTTCAACATACTTAAGATCAACATTAATATAATCTAAGTAAGATTTCCAATCATCATCATCATCCAGAGAAAGTAAAAGATTTACCTTTCTCATAGTAATGTTGACCCATTCACCATTTCTTGCATGACTCTTCCCCACAGCAAGTTTGTTGTCTTCTGACAGAGCCATCAGGGCGCTGATGTGTACTTCATCATCATCAGAGGACACTTCAACCTCATCCTAGTCATGTGTTTCAGCAACAAGCCCTTTGTTCTTGGCTTGAGTAGGCTTTGGAGCTTGAGGAGGCTGAGACACTGTTGAGGATGATTCAAGAAGGGCAAGCTTAGCTTTTGCCTTTCTGTACTTTGCTTCAAAGTCAATTTGAGGGACTTTTTCAAATCTTTGACTAGACTGAAGCATTTTTGGTTGAAATTTGCTGGGGCCTGAAAATGAGTTATTTCCTGGAAACTTGAAAGATGGTTCTGAGGTTGTTTTTGAAAAACAATCTTTAGCAAAATGCCCCATTTTGCCACATTTAAAGCATTCAGTATTGTCATTTGCTTTAGAAGGAAATTTGTTTTTCTTAAAAAACCTTTTTGAATTAGCAAGGAGTGCTCTTTCATGAAATTCAATTTGAAGATCATTAAGATATTCCTCACTGGTTCTTTGGTCAACCTCATCATCAGATCCATCCTGAAAATCCTGCACAACACCTTTTGAATAGAAAGCAGTTGATATGGGTGTAATTGTCAAGGCCTTTTTGGTCTCCTGAGCTTTACCAGGGTATCTCCTGGTGATAAGATTGTCTTCATAGACAAACTTCCCATAAATGGCAGGGAGCTCAAGGTTCTGAATGTGGTTTGCATTTCTCAATCCCTGAGAGAAGTTTAACCACTTCTCAGGGAGACTGTTGACAAAACCAACATTGATTTCATGTTTTGACAGTATAACACCATCATTGGTCAGCTCATTCAGGAGGGTCTTATACCGAGTATAAGTCTCAGAGAGACTTTCAGAATCCTTGGCCCTGAAGGTATTGAATTCAAGCTTCAGGTCCATGATTCTATTTTCTTTGGTATCAGAAAGCCCTTCATAGCTATGAACCAGGTCAGTCCATGTCTGCTGGGCAGTGGGACAGTTAATCACTGATTCCATTATATCATCAGGAAGGCATGATATAATGATGTTTTTCAGGCGCTGGTCTTGATTGACCACCCTCCTTTCATCTGGGGTCCACTGAGCTTCAGGTTTGATTAAACCTTGGGCAGTTGTTGGGACATATGGACCATCATTAATCAGTTTAATGTAATAAGGTTCCATCCCAGTTAAGTAGCAAAGCATTCGCTTTTTCCACTTGTTAAATTTTCCAGCTTCAAGTCGAGGGGCAGTTGCTGAATAACTTCCACCCTTTTTATCAACAAGCTGGAGAACATCTATGTTAGTCATAGTGGGATCTTGATTTTAAAAACTTGAGCACTCTTAAGTTTTGAAAACAGGTTTAAGTTTTACAAATCAGAGGCTCTGATACCACTTGTTGGTCCCTTTTACTTGGTTATCAGTAACTAAGAAGCTAAAGTAACCAAGTTATATGACTTTAAACAAAGATGTAAAAAATGATTAACAATAAAGTAACGTAAAAATAAGAGACAATATTTTCCAACGTTTAATTCTTTATTAGAAGTTAATCACAAAGAATCGTACCCAAGTGTTTGCGGAATAACACTTGGGGTTGAATTGACAAGTATTGTATGGACTCCTCACTAAACTCAACTAAGTGAGTGACAACTTAAATTACCCACTGAGCTATCTCAGGGGCTTGTGTTGTTCTTTGGAGGAGTAAAGTGGTTTGTGAATGCTTTGCATTAATTGCACAAACTTGTCAACTTTTACTCCTCACATTTGCTTCCTATTTATACACAAGTATAGAACAACTAAATATACATTGGACCTAAAGCTTCCTTAACAATATCTTGAAAGATATTATTCTTCTGGCAAGGAACCTTCATTGAGTTAGATCCAAAAGGCACTTTCTGATGACAGACTGGTTTTAACCATTTGGGGAAAGTTTGACATTAAAGTGATAAAGCACTTTAATAAAGCAGCTCAGACTTTCCCGCCCAGTCCCGCCAAAACTTCAGTCTTCATGTCATCAGTCTTCAGTACGATTAAGTTGTTGAGGAGTCATTGGGGTTCAGTGAGTTATTGTCATCCTCACTGAACCCATCACCTTCTTCTTGGCTTAGATCACACTTCACTGAGTTCCGCCTCACTGAATGGAGAACCTTTCTTCTTAGGCTCGGTCTTAGCATCCTGAAGGTGACTCACTGAGTTACTGTTCACTCAGTGACTTGTTTGCACTTAGGTTATTTTTCGTTCAAATCCTTGTTAGAAGATGTGGGGAATTCAGTGACCCAACACATATTCGACCAAAAATGATGAGTGTTTGAGCACTCATCACCCTACGACTAGTATTAAGGAATACGACCCGTCATTCATGCAATTGTAACAAACTATTAACCTGTAAAAGATATCTAGGGAGTAATGAAACCTAAGTAAACACAACTTTCCCTATTATTGTTACACCACATTAGTAATTAGATTTATTTTCATTTTTGTTATTTTATTTTGATTGCATCTTAGTTAATTTTGGTTAGTTGTCTAGCAACTAATTCCGCACATTCTTCCAAAAATCGAGATTTTTATTTGCTTTTATAAAATATAAAAATACAAAAAGAATCATCCTTCACCTATAGACCTAGTTTTTTAGGCTTTCTAATCCTAGCGACACTATTCCTGAGTTGAACGATCAATCCCCCGGTACTTGTCACTATACTATACTACAACGATCAGGTACACTGCCTGGTGGGGGTTGTAAGCTTCTCGATATCCCTCGAGAGGTAAAGCCTGGTACGATTCCCACGTATCAGTTAGTAACAGCATATGTGTGCCTCGCCGGGTATGGTTCATGGTAGTTTGTTGCATCCTTTAGGTAACAATAAACATAATGACTTTAGACAATGTGGGTTGTTATTGAATTAGAGGAAAAGAAAAGTATATGATGTGGATGACTATCAATGGTTTTCTTCTAAGTGTGGTTCCAACGATAGTGTTCAAGAAAGCATTATTTGCTTAAGAAAATCATTTGCCATTGAGGAGATGTCACCAGTGCTAGAAGTGATGGATACACGGCTCTTCATGCTTCAGTATGTGAGGGTAACATCCATATAAAGTTCCTACTAGACAAAGAAGATCATCAAGGTTGGACCCCTTGAGACTTGGCCGACCAAGGACATGAAGATGTAAGGATTCTCTTATTGACAGTTAAGTTCACTGATAACCATTAATAAAAAAAGAAAACTTCATGTCGTGTTTTCATTATCAGCCACTGAATCATGTTTGTGTTCGTGAGGTACATTGCACCAACCCGTTTCAATGTGAATTCGGTATCAAAATTCATAACCAAGAGACAAAATAATAATCTATAGTATTTTGCTCAGTCGATTAGCATGTTCTAGAGAAGTTCAATTCTATAGATACACAATCAAGTTCACAGGTATGTCTATATTCCTTATCATAGTCCTTATCACAGAAATCAACACTTTGTGTAACTTTTGGTATTTGACTTTCGCCTGTATAACGAGATGATGTGGTCAATGAATGCAATGGCTGTCTATGAGCCTGGTCTTTTTGATCAGATAGGTGTCAAAACGATGCTTATTCTCTTCATTTAATAAAACGTTTCTGTATTGCTTTCTTATTTGATAAATGGCTAAATAATTCATATTTTTGTTTTACCATGCATGGACAAAGTCAATAGAGTGAAGTATTCTTCATTATTCATGTACAAAGTTGATACATGTCTATATTGAATATCAGCTTGACAACATCAACTTTGTTAAGAGCCCACATTTGTTAGTTGGTCTACAGGCACAATACTCATTTTGACTTTTGAGCAAAGCATCTGGTTGCAATAAACATTCAAGTGATGGTCACCACTAGAGGAACGCGTTCGAATGATGATATTATGCGGCCATATCAACCAGTACATTTGCTTTTTGCAAAGCTGGCTGAGAAATATCGTCTTTACCATGGTTTGGAAACATCAAAGGTATTTATTTATCAATCGAATAATTGTGTAAAAAGTTCTAATTGGTTATTTTTAAAGGACTAATTGGTCATTTCTTTCTCACCTTATCTGTTAACAGCTGCATTGACCTGGTGCAGAACTTTTTCGAATCCCCCAAGTGATGGTCACCACTAGAGGAACGCGTTCGAATGATGATATTAATTATGCGGCTATATCAACCTGTACATTTGCTTTTTGGCAATTCTATAAAAATTGTTGATCTAACCAAAAAACAAATTTGCAAACTTAATAATTGTATGCCGTTCAAAAAGTTAATAATTGTACAATGCTGGTGATGGATGAGGCACTATGAATACCATTTTCATCTTGTATGATTTCTTTTCATCAACTATTCTCACAATGAAAGTGTCTTATCCAGTGATTTAGCATAACATTAAATCTGACTATTTATTACTTACAACTATCATTTATTTGATGGCTTATTTATGGTTGCAAATCAACTGATATATCATTTTCTACAACTTTGTGAAAAGGGTAGAGCTATTAGCCAAGAGTATTACAGAATTGCGCTATTCGCACAAGTAAAGTTGCGTACCATGAAATATTTGAATGTGTTGTAAACAAATTTATGTTAATTAACACCATTAGTAGTAAAATTATAACACATGCCAACAATAATTATAAGAAATGCCCCAAAAAAAACAAAAACCATCCATATAATTAAAAAAAAAAAAAAAAAAAAAAAAAAAAAAAAAAAAAAAAAACAGACCATTATTAAAAAAAACTAAAACCGTCAATATAATTTAAGAAAAATAAGAAAAAAAAAAAAAAAACATTAAAATTTTTTTAAAAAAGATAATAAAAAAACTTAACTAGAACCATACGAATTATCATTATAAGTCATGCCCGCCCCTTTGGCGGGCTTAAGCTAACATGTTTATAACTTCAAGTAATAAATTAAGTGCATATACCTGGGCTCAACCTGATATCAGCTCTTGGTACTTAAATGGTGATTGCCATTGCGTTTTAAAATGATTAATTGATTAACGTGACAACAGGCGTTGACCGACTTATCGTAAGCGCAATATCTCTTTTTAAATTGACATATTATGGGTGTTAAAAGGTATGACATTATGTTAAGTACAACAATATGATTTTGTTGCCTAATACTACCCAAAGAAGAATTACAAGTCATGCCCGCCTATTGGCGGGCTTTGAAACTAGCATATATATATATATATATATATATATATATATATATATATATATATATATATATATATATATATAGGGCCATTCATGTGAGAAATCTAATTTTTGTGAGAACGCGAGAACTAATCCTAGTCACTCATTTTATCCTCCTTAAACTTTGATCTAATGGCTATTATTAGCTAACTATTTTTTTTTGAAAAATTTCAAAAAAATTTCGAAATTTTTTTTGAAAAATTTTCAAAAAATTTTCGAAATTTTTTTTGAAAAATTTTCAAAAAATTTTCGAAATTTTTTTTAAAAAATTTCGAAATTTTCTTTCCACATGTGACGAAATTTTTTTTTTCACATGTGACGGAATTTTTTTTCACATGTGACGACAAAATTTTTTTACATGCGACGAATTTTTTTTTCACATGTGACGAATTTTTTTTCACACGCGACCAAAAAATTTCGTGAAAATTTCAAAATTTTTTTTCACATGTGACGAAATTTTTTTTTCACATATGACGGAATTTTTTTTCACTTGTGACGAATTTTTTTTCTTCACACGTCACAAAAAAAATTTCGTGAAAATTTCCAAATCTTTTTTCACATGTGATGATTTTTTTTTTCACATGTAACGGAATTTTTTTTTTCACATGTGACGAAAAAAAAAATTTACATGAGACGAAATTTTTTTTTCACATGTGATGAATTTTTTTTCACACGTGACAAAAAAAATTTCGTGAAAATTTCCAATTTTTTTTTTGAAAAAAATAATTTTCAAAAAAAAAAATTCAAAAATTTTTTTCGAAAAAAAAATTTTCAAAAATTTTATTTTCAAATTTTTTTTTTCCATTTTTTTTTAGAAAATTTTTTAAAAATTTTTCAAATTTTTTTAAAAATTTTCAAAAAGTTGATTAACTAATATTAGCCATTAGATTAAAGTTAAAGGATGATAAAATGAGTGGCTAGGATTGCTTCTCGCATTCTTATAAAATTTAGGTTTCTTATTTGAACGGTTTATTATATATATATATATATATATATATATATATATATATATATATATATATATATATATATATATATATATATATATATATATATATATATATATATAAGTCCGATTAATTGTCGCCTAAGTGTTAACTGGCCACCAACCTTTTGGATTTGTGCAAATCGGTTAAAGGTGGTCAAACTTGCCAGAAACATGCAAATCTCGCCGGAAATAATTGAAATTTGTTTTAATCACTTATGGTTGATGTTTATATCTAAAGTTATTTTTATAATTCAAAGCTTGACAAAAATACCCAAAGCTCGCTGAAATACCAATCCGATTAATCATCAATTAATCGTCAATTAATCCGTCTAAACCGATTACAACCTCCAAGGAAACTATGGATTCTGTATTTTACAAGGTTGCAAAAATCGCGAATCGGTAGTCGGGCGGTTGACCACCTTGTAGCTTGTAATCAGTGTAGGCGAGATTAATCGGATTGGCAATACTGACAAATTTTGGTTATTTCCGGCAAGTTTTGTGTATTTCTGGTGAGTTTTAGGTATTTTCTAAAATACAACTTGTAATAGAGTTAGACAATTACTATAAGTGATCAAAATAAGTTTACAGTGAGTTTTGGATACTTCCGGTAAGATTTATAGGTTTTCGGAAAGTTTGATCACCATTGACCGCCGTTGACCATGGTTGACCTATGTGTTTGACCCCATTAATCGGCCTTGCATACTATTTGTTTTTTTTTTTTTTTTGGTTTTTTTTACAACCTTTGATAAATGGACAAAAGAAACAAACAAAGTAACAAACCACAAAGAAGAAGAAGCAGCGTAAAGCCATTAGCCATCAGAAGAAACTAAACTAAAAAGAGCGAGCGCATAATAATAATCTGTTAATTAACCCGTACCCTACGCACCCACCCAACCAACCCAACCATCATAATGCCCTTAAACCTTGTCAAATTCACCACATCAATCAACCACCAATGGCTCCGCCACACCATCACCACCACCGGAAAATCTAAACCCATGCCCCCCGGCGCGTGTAAATCACCGCCATTCACACAATTCAAACCTCAATCTCATACCATTAACAACAAAAATAACGGATTTTACAAATTAGGGTTTCGTGGTACAAAAAGTATCAGGTTTTGCTCAATGAGTATGGATAGAGATGATAAACGGACGGCTGAGATTGACCGTCCTACATTGCCGGAAAATGATCACCGCCATCGCCATCTTAAACCGCCGGTTAATTCTTCGGCCAAATTGCTGACGTTGCCTACGATTCTAACTATTGCTCGTGTTGCTGCTGTTCCTATTTTAATTACCAGTACGTTGTCAATTCAATTGGTTTTTATAAATTTTTATACATGTATTTTGAGAGTAACATGTTTGTTTGGCTGGTTAGCTTTTTATATGGATAGTCGGTTAGGGACGACAGCTACGACTGGTATATTTATTGCTGCTGCGGTTACGGATTGGCTTGATGGATATTTAGCTAGACGAGTACGTGTTTTTTGTATCGTGTTTATATACTTCTTGAGAAATGTAGGGCCTTGGAGTAACGAATTATGGTTTTTTCTTTTGTTGTAGATGAATTTAGGAACTGCGTTTGGTGCGTTTTTGGATCCGGTAGCTGATAAGGTAATGCCTTTGCTACTTTGTGCATTACAATTAGCTATTAATTCATTTTTTTTCAGATGAACGCAGCTAAATGGACTTGTTACTAATTATTGCAAACATGTTTTAACTTGATACCGGTTTATGCAAAAAGTGTGAAATTTGGTTGCGTTTTTTTGAGTTGAAACAGTGAAATTTTCTTCTACTTCTTTTTTGCGTAAAATTACATCGACTTGAAACATGGGTGCGTTATTTGGTTACGAATCTGCTTAGTTGAATGTATTGGTTGCAACTTTAAGTCATATGACGATGTTGTTTGTGTAGCTTTCTAAAATTGTATGAGTGTTTGTGGGTGCAGCTTATGGTTGCTGCTACATTGGTCTTGTTATGTACGAGACCTCCAGAGGCTGCTATGTTTGGGCAACTACCGTGGTTATTGACTGTACCATCAATTGCAATTATTGGCAGAGAGGTAAATTCCTAATTTTAGCACATTGATAATGCAGATGCAAGATACTGATACTTGTTTTATGTATTTTTGTGTTTGTCAACTGTGAAATACCTTATAAGGCCTAGTGTGCTGCAATCTTGTTTTCCTTATGTTTCGATGCTTTTAGAGGGGTGGGTCGGATTCCTATTGCAACATAATGTTTAGGTATTAGTTATATTACTTAATAAAAGTATATTCACTTGGCACTGGCTATACCAGCAATCAAAGTAATCATGATATTGATTACATTTATAAGATCCATGCTTAGAATCAATGCTCATGGATTGAAAGTTTAAAATGGTTGCTCATAAACCATCTTTTAGGTTGTAATTTGCTTTAGAAGTCTGTTATGAGTTATGAACTTATGATCATTCCTGTCCAATTGATATAGTTTCCATTATGAGTTTTATTATTTTGAATGGCAGTTTCCGTTATGAGTTATGAACTTATGATCATTCCTGTCCAATTGATATAGTTTCCGTTATGAATTTTATTATTTTTGAATGGCAGTTTCCATTATGAGTTATGAACTTATGATCATTTCTGTGCAACTGATATAGTTTCTACAACCCTAGCATAAGAATTATTTGTTCGAATGGTGATTTGAAACTTTGAAACTCGTCAAGATCTTTTCTTGTGCTTCTGTAGGCTTTTGTAACTTCATGTTTAATGTTCATTAGCATCCAACTTTAATGGTTTACTGTGCAAGTATAGTCAAGGTGATAACATATTGATTCTATTACTCTGTAATAAGCACGAAGAAAAATGTTTTTTGTATTCCAGATAACAATGTCCGCTGTTAGAGAATGGGCTGCTTCTCAAGGGAGTAAACTTTCAGAGGTTCAGTTCTACTCACTCTTTTAATTCGTAGTGGTACATATTGGGATAAAGAAATCATGCACTATGGTTTGCGTTCATGTTTATTGACAAAAATGCATGATTTCCAGGCTGTTGCTGTGAATAATTTGGGGAAGTGGAAAACAGCAACACAAATGACTGCATTAACCATTCTTCTTGTGATTAGAGACAGCAGGTAAATCTACCGGATCTCTTATTTTAGATCTTAGCTTCATTATTAACTGTCTAGCGATTGTTGTAGTAAATCCAAGAAGAAAGAATGATGATTATATCACAACCAAATGGATAGTATTACAATAAAAGCATATTCAACCTTACAAACCAAGAACATTTGTAAACAACTTTGGACCCTGTCTGTCTTATAGTAATGTAATGTTGACGAATATTGGCTCATCTTCTAATCTTTATATGTTCCTTTGTACCTGAAATCATGCAGTTTCACAGAAGTAGGGTTACTGGGGGCAACAGGTGTTGGTTCCTTATACGTATCAGCTGGACTAGCCGTATGGTCATTAGTTGTGTATATGAAGAAAATATGGAAAGTAATGCTGATGTAGTAACTTCAAGACCATCAACACTTTATTTATTAGAGAACTCACTGCTGACTGACCATGCTATTCCTGAAGCCATTCACAGTATAAAGCTGATCTCTTACCAGGTTTCATCAGCAATTAGATCTTGTTATATATTCTTGGTTTGTTTTACGTATCAATTCTCAGCTTGAGTTGTTTCACCGTGCAAAACATGATACATAAGTTACAATTTTGTGGTTCATAGCATATATTTTTGATGGGTTATGATTGTAATATTTAGTTGACTTGAGGTATATTTATGCGAGAGTACTTATAGACACACATTGTAAATTGGAATTAAAATTACTGGCTTCATTGCCTTGTATGTTATTTTTGGTTCTTTACCTATTGCATTTATACTGTTGATACAAAAGTTGGGCGTTCCTAGTTTGGGCTCCTGCTCTTGTACCAATTAGCTCTTAATGCTTGAAACCTGCGCACTAAGAAAGTAAACAAACACCGTTAGGCTTATCGTGGGATTGTCTCCCACGATTATCCTCCGGTGTGAGAGTAAGTAATCGGTTTAGGGTTATGTTGAAGAGTTAGGGTTTTGTAAATCGTACCTTTAACGAGAATTATGTCGTTCTATATATAGGCGCAGAATCCTTGTAGGTTTCGTGCTCCTTACTCTTCGCACACATGGTGCTTATCCGGTCCAAAGATCTTTATCCGTAAATAGAAGATCCTTATCTAGACCATAAATAGTTTGGTTGGGTTCGGGCCTACGTGAGTCCAACCCATTGGTAGTGCGGCCCAAATCATTATTATGATAGCCCACTCGTGGTGGGTTTGGGCTTTAGTAATGTTTATCATTTGGGCTTGTGGCCCAAATATAGACTATACGTCATCATATACCATTACTCCAAATCTATATGCTTTTCGCCCCAGTATTGTTGGGTTTCCTATATCACCAGAAACCATGGAACTGTTAACTGTTCCATAGTAAATGGTGAATTTCATTTACAGGAGATTTTAAGTAAAATGGTCATGACACTTGATGCTTCAATATGTTTTCATTTCAATTTAAGATACCAAATGAAGATGTAGATGGCTAGCTGCCTTGTTCTCTAGTTTGAACTGGGATTGTTCGCTCTCTAAGTAAGATTGCTTTGACGTTGTATGAGAAGACATTATTTATATAAAGGCGGGAGCGAGACGATCAAGATACTTGATATGAAAACCAACACAGTTAGTTGATGTTAAATCTGGAAACACAGATGTTTGGATGAACTAAAGTTGATTATGCGGAAAATGTATGTATATTTCAAATATTCGTTTCACTTGTCAATAAAGGTCCTTCCGATAATATTGACTTCTCGTGCTGTCTTTCTTTGTGGGTGTGTAATTGTTCCCTAACTATCAATTACTCTCTATGATTTATCTAATGAGCTGCAGATAAAACGATGAACATTTGATAAAGCAAAATGATGATTTTGAAAAATTAAAATTGGAGTATATCCGTTTGTTGGTATTGAACTATGTTTTTTTCCTGATAATGTGATGGTAGTTAACTTTTTCTAGTTATGGATCTGCCAATGTTCGAAGTTGCAATTTCAAGTTCTCTCATTATCCATTTTAACGATTGCTCGTGTTGCTGCTATGAAAGCAAAGGGCTGTGAATGGAATAAGCATATACCTTTTCCGGCCTTTTGGCTAAGATCAAGTGTAGCATATGTTCTTATGATATGTGAGCCATTGGCTCACTCGATATTAATCTTATTTTTTATGGGGAAGACCCATTACAATAGCTTGCTGCTGCTGGGGTTCTTAAAGCGTCACCTTGGTCTTACACTACTGCCAAGGCCCGACACACCCCTCCAGTTACCGGTTCAAAGTTTATGCCCTCTTTTAGTGTCTTATTGATATTTTAATAACAACAACATCAATACTAAATCAAATGAACAGATTCAAAGGTTGGATAACGTAAGAAATTCTATTCTAATTAAGGTTGGATATACAGTAATCAAGACCAGCATATATTTTTTGTACTCATCAGTAATAATAATGTTAAAAAAACTTTAATTTAGCATACACAATAATCTATATTTATTCACAGATTTCATTTTATCTTCAATGAATACTAGTAAATCCTGTTTTGGAGTTTATTTGGACCGTCATTAAAAAAGACGAAATATAGGGAGAGATATTCTCATGGAGTTATTAATAAAAGGATATCATATAGATACAGAAATTTAGAAATATAAACGCACAAAAATGGAATCAGACAATTAAAAAGGTAATAATAAGAAAATGTAGAAAATCATGCACGAAATTAAAAGATTATATTGCATGTAATTTCTTCCATATATCAATCACCCTCCATCTATATAATGACATCCCCTATAACACCATCTCACAAGAAACCTAAAAAACATTCGTCTGTTAAGTTTACAATCTTTTGTTTCACAAATGATGTCGAAGCCAACTGTTTTGCTGTTCCCATGGTTAGGCCATGGACACATCTCACCTTTCCTTGAACTAGCCAAAAAACTCAATGATTCGGACCGTTTCTGTGTATACATTTGTTCCACTCCTGCTAACCTTGTTTCTGTCAAGAAAACCTTGAGAAACGAGCGTCTTTCACTCTCAATCAAAGTCATTGAACTTCTCCTTCCTGAGTTACCCGACCTTCCATCTGAACTTCACTCCACCAATGGCTTACCTGTCCATCTTATGCCTATTCTCAAACAGGCTTTTGATCTGTCAAGCCCTAGGTTTTTGGAAGTTTTGGAAGATTTAAGTCCTGATTTGCTCATTTATGACATACTTCAGCCGTGGGCTCCTGCTGCGGCTGCTGGCCTTGGAATTCCTTCTGTGGTGTTCATCACCACTAGTGCTGCTGCCTCCATGTATCACTTTGAGTTGAATGCGCCTAAAGACGATGTTCCTTTTCCATACGGCCACATTATTTACTATCGTGCACATGAGAATGTGAAGGTAGTAACTAACGCCAAAGAGAAGGAAGAAGATCGTGTCACAAGATGTGTTGCTAGTTCATCAAATATTGTTCTTATTAAAACTTTTAAGGACATTGAAGGTAAGTATGCTGATCACCTTTCTCTTTTGACCGATAAAAAGATTGTGCCGGTTGGTCCACTTGTTGCGGACCCGTATTGTCCTGATTTGAAACAAAATACTGTGATGCATTGGCTTGATACAAAAACCATTGGATCAACTGTTTTTGTTTCTTTTGGGAGTGAATATTTTCTTTCGAGTGCTGATTTGGAAGAAATAGCATATGGGTTAGAGAAGAGTAATGTGAACTTTATTTGGGTGCTAAGGTTTCCAAAAGGTGAAAGAGATATAGATGTTTCAGAAGCTTTGCCATTAGGATTTCTTGAAAGGGTTGGAGATAGGGGTTTAGTTGTTAAAGGGTGGGCTCCACAATCTAAGATTTTAGGACACAAAAACATAGGTGGATTTGTGAGTCATTGTGGTTGGAGTTCAGTATTAGAAGCTATGAAATTTGGTGTACCAATAATAGCCATGCCCATGCATCTTGATCAGCCAATCAACGCTCGGTTAGTGGTGGAGGTTGGTGTTGGGTTGGAGGTGGAGAGGGTGCAGGGGCGTCTCACACGGAAGAATGTGGCTACAGTTGTTCAGCAAGTGGTGGTGGGCGAGCAAGGGCAAGCTGTGAAGGAAAAAGCAAAGAGCTTGAGAGATAGTTTAAGAAAAAAGAAAAATGAGGAGATTGATGTGGCCGTGAACGAGCTACTTCAACTATGCAACAGTGGCAGTGGCTGTCGTCGTGGCAGGCTATCACTCCATAAGAGGACCAAAAGTGAAGGATTTTCTTTTGGTACGTATTTCTTGTTGTTATTCCAATATACGCTTTGTTGAACTGCAAATTAATTATCGACAGAATTTCAGTCTCACAAATATGTTAGCTTTTAGTTATCATTTTAATTTGTGTTCTTTTTGAAAATATAATGTAGTATATTGCTTGTTATTGATTATCTTGTGTTAGTATTTAGTGCGGAACCTAACATTTTCAAATGGGGTTGTTTTTATTCAGATGATACAAATTACTTATATGCTGATGAAGGAGTTTTAAATGAAAAAACTGATCAGTTTTTCAGAAAGACTGACGAAGAGGTGAAAAAGCCATCAGTGTCTCACTTGCCTCCTAAGAGTATGCGGAATATTAAATTTTAGTTTGGGTTAAGTATTTATGTTAGTACTATCATTAGTTTTGCAAACTAATATAGATTTAACATACATAAACTATCTCGGGTTTGTATGATTTTCAAAAACAAACCCCGTTTTTTAGTTTTTATTTTTTATGTTTTTGGTTGAACTTAACCTTGTGATGTTGAATGATGTCCAAGAGGAAAGGCTACCCTCTTTTTGTGTAGCCTAATTACCAAATTTTTAAATATAATATGGATATTATTAGCATTAATTTTCATGGATATGTTGTAGCTCATACTTTGTCCATAACTTGATGAATTTTTGTAGCCACTATGTTAGCAGGAGTTTCCGATGGTTACTAGTTATATGTTTAAATTATACGCTTCTACTTTTCTGTAACTTGTTCTGTGAAATCGGTTTCTGTAAATTCTGATTTCAGTCTTGTGAAGTTTGGGACATTTTTACCAATAGTATAGTTGTGGCCATTAGTTATGAAGTTTGGATTAATGCATTTTACTCGTCTTAAGTGTATCCGAAGGTAACTTCTGGAACTTCATCCTGCAGTTCGAGTCGCAGTTCGAGTCTCGACTCGAACTTGTCCAGTTCTACCTGTTTAACAAAGTGCAGCTTGTGTTTTTGTGTTGCAGTGTTTCTACCAAATAAATTAAAATGGAAGTATATCCTTTTTCTTGTACAGCCATGGTAGGGAGGGTCCGGTTAACACATCCCAGATGATAGTTAATTATTTCTTGTAATGGCTCTGACAATGTTTAAAGTTGCGATTTCAAGTAATCTCATTATCGCATCAGTCCTTAACTCCTTATTTAACAATAGGGTCCCCATTGCACCAGTTGGAACCTCGAAACATGTATCATAACAAAAAAATAAGCGATTGTCTAAAACTGTTTTTATTAACTTTTGGTGTAATGACGCAGTTTAATGCAAAAAGAAGAAGTTTGAATCAATAGTTCAAAGTTTTTGTTATTTATGTTCACGTTTTTGTTACTCCAGTATATTTTTAGTTTTGGGTCGCCTCTTGTAATGCTTGAGACTAAATCGGTCCTAACTGGTACATGATTCGTATGAAAGTTCCATTTCATAGCTCAGTTTAAGGCACCGAATCATTTTTGAAGAGTAACAAACGGATCTTATGTTTTTCACCTTTAGCATTCTTATTAATAACAACTTCACAGCATAAGATTTTACTTGTTCTTTTGTTTTGTGTCACTCATCTATGTATGCTTGATTACAGTTGGACTAAAAATAAGTCGATGTTTATTTATACCAACAATAATTTTTCCAGCAGCTTATATTTTGATTTTTGACCATGGATATCTTACGGAGTAAACGTAAATCAATAACAAAGAATTATCTTTTAAAGCATTGGGTAAAAATCCAGTGCCCAGATAGTGCAGCAATTTTTTTTATTATAAAAAGCACTCTATCCCACATCGCCTGGATGAGCAAAACAGACAAGAGGAAGTTCACTATAAAAGCAAAGTTCTGTGAATTTATTAAGCATACCTTTCTCGGCCTTTTGGCTAAGATCAAGTGTAGTATCTGTTCTTATCAGTTTAATATCTGATATGTGAGCCATCGGCTCACTCGATATTAATCTAATTTTTTGTGAGGGAAGAACTCACTACAGTAGCTTGCTGCTGGGGTTCTTCGCGTGTCGCCTTGGTCTTACACTACTACCAAGGCCTGGCGCACCTCTCCAATATCTAGTGCAATGTTTATGCTTAACCAGCAACACAATGCTTTGATCTTACGCTACACTTATTTTCTTCACGCACCAAAGTTCCTAAGTAATCTTGTTACCGATATATTGTCGAATAATGTCAATAACTTGTGATAACTGTAAAGAATAGTACTAAAAGCAAACATAACTTATGATATCATTTGTTGTTAATGCAATTTAATCCCGGGTTACATTTACTTGTCAAGAATGTTCATGCACATGGTTTCTCACAATAACATACAGATTCATCATCACAAACCCCGTCGTCAAAACCATCTGCTAAGCAATCCTTTACACATTCTTCATGAATACATGGCCCTTGCCAGTTGCCACTTCCGAAAACTGCACGTTTTGCTACAAGGCTTAGTTTTATCTTCTGCATATGCGATTGTCATAGTTTCTTCTTCTGCAACTGCCATTATATGTATAATACAAATTAGACTATATGCAAAAAAGAATGACTTTAATGGTTTTTAGTAAAAAAAAGAAAGAAATTCTACCTGTAGCAATGATCAATAGATGCAACATCAAAATTGGAAATAAAAGTTTCATTTTGTGTTGTTTAAACGATTGGATTTTTGAATCACAATGAATATTTGATTTTCTGCATTACACACATTAATTCTTTATGGCTCCCTTTGTTTAGTACCTTAAACTTAAATCTGACTAAATTATAATGCATTTTTATGTCATTTGCCTTTGATGTTATTTTCTACAGAAATATGAAAATATTATTTACAATCAATTGTGGTAATAACGAGATAAGTAGAGTATACTTATTAAGATTTTACTTTGTTTAGTGCCCGACCTAGTTAGTATACGAGTATATCGATATAAACTCGCAGAATTTTGTTAGTATGAATATTGTAGCTTTGGTTCCAAGGCTATGAAACTTTCGTTAATACCATACAACATATAAGAGTCCCTTTTTGACAATGGACATAGGCCGTAGGTCGATCTCGATCACGTTAATTATCCTTGTGTTTATGTGTGATTATTTGTTGGAGGAGGATCCTCTAAAGTTGTAAACACAACTTTAGTAAAGTTTTGAGATTGTGAGCTATTGGATTTGATCTAATTGCTCAAATCAAAAGAAGTTTTTTGATTTGATCAGATCCAATGGCTCACAATCTCAAAACTTTACTAAAGTTGTCTTATACAACTTTAGAGATACTCCTTATTTGTTTCCATTTACTTATTGCATTTAGCCAAACAAAAAAGTTACAGAAATTGATCTATTATTTTTTTCTTTTTGTACATGATTCCAAATATCATGTGGAGTTACTAGTTACAAGACCATTTACTTTTGAAGAACCACATTCCTTTATACAAAAACATATTGATTTTGGAAGAATGCCAGGAAAGAGTTGGCACATGCCGTCGACATAGCCATCCTCTTGGCAAGTCTTCGAACACTAACATACGCATAACAAACTGGCGTTTTGTATTTTGCAAGTGCTTTACACAACTCATTTGAGTTCATCTTATTTTCTCCTGTCATTAAAAATATTCATTAAAGTAAATTATATATAATTTGTACCCGTGCATACGGTCAAGAGCAACAACGCTAGAACTGCTTTGAGAAAAGAATGATTCATTTCTTTTTATAATTTTATCGGATGAAAAACGTTCTTGTTAGTGTCTATTTGAAGAGCATTGGACAATAAATGCTTTCTTGTAACTGATACATAACCAGCATTAATGTCCCTTTCACGACTCGTTTTAAGACACGGGCCAGTTTTGAAGAGGAGTTGCAAACGGATCATATGTTTTGTTCAAATAGAGCAAAAAAAGTGAAGGAAAGTTAACTTTTCTAAAAACCACTTTGTATCCCACATCGGCTGGATGAGATAAACAAACAAGAGGAAGTTCGCTATAAAAGCAAAGGTCTGTGAATTTATTAAGCCTACATTTCTCGGCCTTTTCGCTAAGATCAAGTGTAGTATCTGTTCTTATCAGTTTAATATCTAATATGTGAGCCATCGGCTCACTCGATATTAATCTAATTTTTTGCGAGGGAAGAATCCATTACAGTAGCTTAATGCTGGGGTCTTCGCGCGTCCGCCTTGGTCTTACACTATTGCTAAGGCTTGGCGCACCTCTCCAATTGCAAGTTCAATGTTTTTTGCTTTACACGCAATATACGTGATTAGTGATGACCTTTTTTCTTTCATTTGTTTCATAACTGTTTGCTATTACCAAATCACTAGCCAAACATTAATGACGTGCCAACCTATTAAGATATATAACTTTTGATTTCGTTTTAATTTTTAGAAGACCACAAGCTTGTTACGGTTATATTGTCGAATAATGTCATAACTTGAAACTTATGATAACTGTAATACCGTAACACTAGCAATAAAAGTTAACTCATCATCACAAACCCCGTCATCATAACTATGGCGCCAAACTTTTATCAAGCAACTCGAGCTCGAGTTTGACTCAATCGAGTCGAGCTTTTATCGAGCTCAAGCCCATACCCGCGCCCAAAAAACCAGCTCGAAACATATAACGAGCCAAACTCGAGCTTTTAATAGCTCTAGCTCGAGCTCGAGCTTCTATCGAGCTTTTCGAGCCTTCAAGAACTTCCTTTTTATCTCATTGTTCTGCTTTGACTCCTATTTCTCACAAGAGATCAGCTACGAGTAATTGCTAGACTTGTTGCAGCATCGGCTTATTTTATTTGGCAAGAGCGAAACAATCGCATTTTCAAGAAAAGGTCGCGCAAGGTGGAGCAGTTAAGAAATGCTACAATATATATGGTAAGGCTCAAGTTAATGTCCATGCGTTTCAAAAATTCTGCAAGTGCTATGCGTTGCTTGGACCAGTGACAAATTCCAAAGTATGTTATGACTAATGGCGTGTAAACTTCATCACCGGTCATTGTATGTTTAGTTCTCAATAGGGTTGTTTGGGACGTGCATGTATAGGGATACATGCATGGGGTTTTCTTTTGTTATATATCATGTTGAAGAAATTACATAAGGTTGTTAAAGGTTTGGCATGTCAAACTTGTTGGTGTAGTTTTCACGCTTAGTTAGAGTGTTTAGGTTAATATGGTACACAACCATATTCCTTTGTACGTTAACGTTATTTTTTTGGTGTTAATATATTAACGGGGTAAAACCCTTTACCCAAAAAAACTTATTATTATTATTATTATTATTATTATTATTATTATTATTATTATTATATAAACAACCTAAAATGCTAATGTGAATATTGGTATAATAATTAATATTTGTAGAATGGCTATTTAAACCTCAATTCTCCCGAATGTTTTATTTACGTTCTTTGCTATTGAGTTCATCGCGTATAAGTTTGGCTACTGGATTTAATGTTTATATATAAATTCAAGCTTTTCGACTTGAGCTCGAGCCTTACTCGAGCTGAGGTCAAGCATGGATGATTAAAGCTCGTCAAGTTATCAAGCCACAAGCCTACCGTATAATTTCCGAGCTCAAGCCCTACTCGAGCTCGGCTTGACTCGACTATAGCCCTCGTCATAACCATCTTCTAAGCGGTCCTTTACACATTCTTCATGAATGCATGGCCCTTCCCACTTCCAAAAACTACACATTTTGCTACAAGGCGATTATCAGTATAATACAAATTAGACTATGCAAAAAAGGATCAGTTTAATGAATTTTAGTAAATAATTAAGCTTTACTTGTAGCAATGATCAAGAGGTGAAACATCAAAATTGGAATTAAAAGTTTCATTTTGTGTTGTTTTAAAAGATTGGATTTTTGAATCACAACGTATATTTGATTTTCTGAAGGAAAGCAATTGCTAATACAATTATATTTATAGTATTAGAGGTCAACTAGAAGTGTTAATGCAATTGGTGTTTTTTTCTTTTGTCTTTGACATCTATGGAATAATTAACGTCTAATTGTTAGGCTTTTACCCAGGGGTAATAAGATTAGAAACATGACTCTTTTATGGCACGTCTTGTTTATGGTGTTAGCTTTTATAGGAAGTATATGAAAAATTCTAAATACAATCATAGCGACTCTGTTGTTTAGAGCGTGAACCAAGATGTATACGAGCTAAGTATGATAAAAACTAGTCGAATTTTGTTGTTATAAATAAGGTAGCATAGGTTTCATGGCTAAAACCATCACCGAATGACCTAGTGGTAAGATCTCTCACAAAAAGTCAAATGTTCAAACTTCGCTTGGTATGTATATTTGAGGTTGGGCAGGGAAAGGTCGGAAACAATCTCAAGATTAACCCAATAACATCACGTACATCTGAGTCAAAAAGATTGCCTTCCCGGGAATCTCAACAGAGAAAAACTCATCCGTCTACCCGTTTAGTTTCCATGGGTATATAACTCTCGCTTTTACCAAATCACTAGCCAGACATACTACTCAGCTGATTGTACCGGGCGAGTTCAAGTCACTGGTTATTAACCTTTGCGTCCAACTACTCCTTCTGTCGCAACTAAAAGAGAGTTTTGTGTGTATATATTATATTTGATTGGTTAAATAGTGTTGTGGTCCACTTTTTTAAATTGTGTGGTTTGTTTGCTTGAAGACAATAATTGGAAGTCTGAGGAAGTAATTATTAGCCGACAACATTATTTAGCTGGGATAATAACAAAAAATATGTACTATATTTTTTTTTTTTGAAAATTGACTTTCATTGGAGAAATCCAAGTCTAATTTGAAATCCGATGGGGGGAAAACCTTCAACTTAAGCCGCCCGAAGGCACGACACTTAAATTGAAGTAAACCCGGCCTTCTCCAGATTCGAACCCTTGTGGGTTGAAACCTTCATTGAAGGACTTTGAAATCGTACCGACAGGGCAGTGGTCCACAAGGGAGGACTTCCCGGTTTGGTCACCCAAACCGGTACTACTCTCCACTAGGCACGCTTAACTGAATAAGACATGCCCAGTGGACCACAAGCCCATTGGTAAAAAAAATATGTATAACCTTCAAAAAAATATGTACTATATAACTTGTCTATTTTTGTTGCTCTGTATAACCATTTTCGTTGCTATTAAAACAAAATCTTTCAAATTAGACTTTTATGTGTAGTTTGTTACCATTTTACGATTTTGAACCACCATGTTAACATCACAATGTAAAATGGTCATACATAATAAAATACACACAAATGTTGATTTTTTATATTTTTTTATTATTTTTTGTTTATATTTTTTTTAATATAAAAAAATTACGCAATAGTAAAAATAAACAAGTTAGATTATTTTATTTTATTTTATCTTTTTATTAAATATGCGTATTTAGTTTTTATTTTATGTTTAGTCCATTAATTATGCACGGGCTTAACCCATTAGTTCCTTGAGCGGGCCTAGGTTGGTCATGAGAGATATCAAACATGTACACCGAGTCTACCACAAGGACGAATGGTGTAGTTTACTCTTTAAACAATTATCCCATCATAGTATTAACTTGATTGGTAGAGTTTAGGTGTTAAAATTTTAGTTTTTTTTACTTTTTAGTTTAGCGCGCAACCCAGTTTGTATACGAGTGTGATGTACATGGATCAGGTCTCATGTCCACGATGAGTTATACTCCTTCCGTTCTAAAATTATTGTCCTCTATTGATTTTTGGGTTAGTGACATGTAATAGCAACGTACTTTACCATTTGTTCCATTATCAGATACGAACCCAAAATATTACAAAAATACCCTACAAACTTATATATTTTTGTGTCGATATCATCATTTGACCTACAAAATTAGGTAATCATATTCCGGTCATCTTCTCCACTTCTTCCGGCCACTTTCTGGTAATCTTTTTCCGGTCATCTTTTTGAATTTTCCAAGAATAGAAATTTCACCAAAGTTGATTACCTTTTTATGTTATTAGCCCAATAATACATAAGTACACTAAATTACACAAATAAACATACATGTTAGCATAGAATAAAAGTTAAAGAAGGGTATATAACATTAGAATACCTGTCCGTAGCCATCAGATCCTATTATGTTTTCTTCTGAAAAGTTGTTGCTGCATCTTTTGAGCTCTTCAAATGAACACGCTCTTGCTCCTTTCAGTTGAGGAACACCACCCACATCACTGCCATTATCCAACTCCCAAGATGCTGCATCATCACAATATATGGATTTAATCACACGAATGATTTGTGAATATATATGAGAATTACTCCAAATCGTCTTACCAACAACACTACCAACAACAGCCCCAATAATGATGCCACGGTTCGATGACTTGTTTCCTGTAATAACTTAAACTCAGAAAACAAATTGCTCCGACTACTAATTATTAGAGTGCAAATGGAAATGTATAGATTACTAGATTAGAGATGCAAGGTTGGGCAAAATGGTAACACGCCAAGGAAGAAGATGAAGAAAAAAAAATAAAAAAGAATCTAGGTATTTAATTTTAACCTGTTAAGCCGGTTGCCAATCATGCCACATAAGCAAAAGTATGATATCGACACAAAAATATATAAGTTTATAGGGTAATATTTTTGTAATATTTTGGGTTCGTATCTGATAATGGAACAAATGGAAAAATACGTTGCTATTACATGCCATTAACCCTTGATTTTTTCGGTCTTTCTTTCTCAACTTTAACTATAAATATTTTTGTTTGTACTACACAATTTTTGATAAAAATTATACCAAATGAAAATACAGTTAAAACTCAATTGTGACATTACAGCTGAATTTTTTTTATTAGAATCGATTTGAATTTACATAGTGGTGAAAATACATTTAAACTCAATTCGTTCATATATTTTGTATCAAGTATTATGTAATATAAACAAAAATACTTAAGGTCAAAGTTGAAAAGTAAAGACCGAAAAAGTCAATAGGGGACAATAATTTTGCGAAGGAGGTAATATTCAATTTTGTGAGTGGAAGCATACACGTGACCATGTGAGTCTTATTTTTTTATTTTTTATTTATTTGTTTTTATTTATTATTATCTTTTTTTATAAATAAAATTTTATTTATTTATTTATTTTGTGATCGGTAAACATCGTATATCAATTTCAACTTTCTAGCAATGAATGTGGCTCGTAGGTCGATCATAGTATTCGTTAATCGTTTCTCACTTGTTCACTGCATTTGGCCCAACAAAAGAGAAACAAAACTGGCTTACTAGTATCATTACTTTTAGTCCTTAATTTATATTTATTTACATGATTCCACATGTCAACTATGTGGAGTTACAAGACCATTTACTTTCGAAGAACCACATTCCTTTCTACAAAAACAAATCGATAAAGGAATAACGCCGGGAACGAGTTGGCAAATGCCGTCGACATAGCCACCCTTTTGGCAAACTTTAGTACATTGATCTGCAAAGCAAATTGGTGCCGTGTATTTCGCGAGAGCTTTACACAGCTTATTCGGGTGTATCGTATTTTCTCCTGCCATTTTACACAAAATATTCTATGGTTAGTGATTGAAATAGCAAAATTATGAAATCAAAATATTCAATGAAGTTAAGAATATGTATTTGTACCCGTGCATACGGTTAAGAGCAACAACACTAGAACTGCTTTGAGCAAAGCACGACTCATTTTTTTATGGGATGAAAAATGTTATTGTTAGTAAGTCTATTTAAAGAGCATTGGGCATTAAATATGTATTGTTAGCAAGTTGATATAAATGCTTTATTTTTGTTCATATGTCAATCAACCAGTGATGTAATTTTTCAGTAAATTACAGTAATATTACAAAATGGGTTTTTCTAATTATATTTATTAAACATGAACTTTCTTTTTATATAAGAAAATGCATTTAATCTTCATTAAATATGGTTATAAGTTATCATAATTAAATGTAAAATTGAATTTAATAATATCTGACTATACTTTTACATAAAACTCAAACGTGTCACATATACGCGAATGCCGAATTAGAAAGTAATCAGAGTTGCAGAGCATCAATAAAAAAATTATATTATGTGTAAATAGTGGCGGACACGGGAGAAAGTTAAGATGGTTCCCTTGTTTATTGAGGCGAGAGTATAAATTAGGCAATGGGTCGGGTTCAAATAACAAAAAAAACATTCATACAAAACGTTTATGCTATAATAATGAGGAATTTCTACATGTCATTCCTTATAACTTAATCTCGGATGAGAATCGGGGTGGATGTATTACATTTTGTTTTAAAATTTTTTGGGAAAAAGGTATGTGTATCATAGATCACCATTTGATGTTTTACTAAATAATATAGAAGAATTTCTATTGCGTCGTCCTAAGCTGTGTAAGTTAATAAGATATACTACCAGAGGCGGACCTAGTGTAGTGGCGAGTGTAGCACTGGCTACAACCAGAGCGGAGCTAGTAGGGTGACTAGCGGGTGATGAGCCACCCTACTCAGCCCACTAGTTATATAGCCCATATGCTAATTTCTTAATAATATTTGCAATTAGCCCTCCTTATTCTCATTGAAATTTCGAATAACTTAACAATCAGAAATAACATCAAAATAAATTTACTTGTCAATTTGTTCTTTTATAATTTGCGGTGTTAAGTTGAATCATGAGTTAAGATATATAGATTCCTTTCTAGAGCAATATTTATTGTTATAGTTATTACTTTATAAGTTCGGCCGCTTAACTTTAAATTCTGGCTCCGCCTCTTGCTACACCCAATTTTTTCTGGAAAATTGAAGTACTTTAGCATGGGCTACATCCTTCTTAGATTTCTAGATCCGCGGGTGCATACTACATAATTATGTTTGAATGCGAATTTTGATACAAACACTCAAACTGTTAACTAGTTGATAGTATAAATTTACCTCTTTAATGATATAAACCTCCTGGAGTCTACAAAAATCAATTAGTGAATTCCACCATTACTCCCTCGTATTATGGTAAACTACAAGCTAAATGCTAAATTCTTAAAGAAGGGCGAATAGGACCTGACTGATTGACTTCTATTTTAGATAGTGAACTAAAAAATCATCTAAATCTAAAGAGACATTATAAATGTTGGAACTTGGGGGAGTTTTATCCCACATCGGCAAAAGTTGTAAATAGAAGTGGCTATATATGCTCGAGCATGCATGGTTTGCTTGTTGTGCTTGGAATGCATTTTAGTTCCTGACCTTGAACCTCTGGATATAAACTTCCGAGTAGGGGTGTGCATCGGGCCTAAACTGACCCGTCCCGACCCGACAAGCCCGACTCCCCGATTTCGCCGGAATTGCAAACCGACTCCCGAACCGTTTGATGGTCGGGATCGGAATCGGGCCGACGGTTTGGTTGGGATCGGGCCGGAAAACGGAAAACGGGCGGTTGTGCTCACCCTTACTTCCGAGTGGTTTAGGTGTAGGGTATTAAAATACATTGCTATATAATTTTTAAAATGTATACCGGTCGCATCACATAGCATGCATCGTGTTAGGGATGGCAAAAAAACCCGAACCCGATGAGGAAACCCGAATTAATTGGGGCGGGGCGGGGCAGGGCATGCTAATCGGGTTACGGGGCGGGTTTGGGGATTAGACGAGGATTTTAATCGGGAATCTATATAATTTTTAAAATGTATACTGGTCGCATTACATAGCATGCATCGTGTTAGGGATGGCATTACATAGCATGCATCGTGTTAGGGATGGCAAAAAAACCTGAACCCGATGAGGAAACCCGAAACCCGAATTAATTGGGGCGGAGCGGGGCAGGGCATGCTAATCGGGTTATGGGGCGGGTTTGGGGATTAGACGAGGATTTTAATCGGGAAACTTCCGAGTGGTTTAGGTGTAGGGTATTAAAATATTTCTATATAATTTTTAAAATGTATACTGGTCGCATCACATAGCATGCATCGTGTTAGGGATGGCAAAAAAACCTGAACCCGAATTAATTGGGGCGGGGCGGGGCAGGGCATGCTAATCGGGTTACGGGGCGGGTTTGGGGATTAGACGAGGATTTTAATCGGGAAACTTCTGAGTGGTTTAGGTGTAGGGTATTAAAATACATTTCTATATAATTTTTAAAATGTATACTGGTCGCATCACATAGCATGCATCGTGTTAGGGATGGCAAAAAAACCCGAACCCGATGGGGAAATCCGAAACCCGAATTAATTGGGGCGGGGCGGGTTTGGGGATTAGACGAGGATTTTAATCGGGTTTGGGGCGGGGGCGGGGAACGGGGAATCCTCGCCCCGCCCCGACCCACCCGATTAATATATACACATTTACAAATATATCTATACATATATAGTATTTTGTTAGTATTTACGTAATAAAAAGAAATATTAGTCTACTATTGTTAGTTTTTATATTTGTAAGAATGCAAAATTGTGATTATAGAAACTCGTTTAATGTCATATTTTTAAGTTTTAATTTTTTTTTTTTTGGTGCAAAGGTGAATTATATTAACTTCTCAAAAAGATTTACATCATAAGAATAGTATATATTTGGACATACCCAGAATCTATGAAATACAAACAACCATACTAGCAAAACAAAATGAAACTATACTCTTCAGTTATCCAACCTTCTCCGTCTAAACAGAGTATACAACAAACTCAAATTCTTGCACCAATTCACTTTTATTATGCACAACCATCTAGCTACATTTCCACCACACCATTTCATCATTCCATTCAACCTGCCACTACAGTAGACAAGATGAAATGGTGGATGGCATCACTAGGCACCCATAACCCATCCATGGGGGGCTCTACCAATACAACCTACATTTCCCTCTCAATGGAAGGCTTCAGTTGCTTGGGAACACACACCCTCCATGATGACCAACCTATCCTCCTGTGGAAGTGCAAAGTATGGACCATGAAGTGTCATCTTCCACCACTCTCAATTCCATACTGCTCACACTTCCCTCATAGGCCATATACCCTTCACAAATGAGTGCCCTACCTTATGGTACATCTTATATCCAGTATGAACCTCCTTTTCATCCACTGCAATTGCTAATTTCCAACATCTAGCAAAACTACATGGACTACTAAGGTACAGTTGCACTAGATTAGACTCCAAGATACTAGGTGCCACCTCATTGTTATGACCAGATAATGCAGATCTTATGAAAGCTAATATCTTTATATTCATAGAACAGTTGATCAGAAACAAGACCTCCCAATGTTGTCCATCAGAACCATACTGCCACACACTTCTTATCCTCCTCTGTACACTCAAAATCTTATTATACTTTCTTACCAAACTTAATATTCCATCTTGTTTCTGCTTCAACAACATTAGCACACTGTTTGACTTTAATTGAAACAAGCTTGGCTCTAATATCTTCACAGATTACATCCAGTAATTTTCCAGCAGTTCTATTATTCCCATTGAACATTCTGCCATTTCTTTCTTGCCAAATGTGGTATACTGCAGCTGCTAGGCAAAGCTTTTTAATAATCTCCCACACACTTCTACTTTCCCCATTAGAACTCATCTTATTAACAATTGCTTCCCAAGTATACTGTCACACCCCAGAAATCGGGTCCAGCGGAAGCTTACATGTCACTGGGGTGCAACTCAATTGGTATCATAACATATGGTACAAAGAATGGTTTCATTTCATTTATTTAGAATGAAAATTTTTATCAACGCATTTATTTTTCATATTATAAAAGAAGTGTGGAAATAGGCCCATAATTTAGTTAAAGCGGTCCCAATTAGTTATCAGAGTCTTCTATGACCATGCCATGCCAAAAGCCACCAAAGGTAAGATAACGCCTTAAGAACCTGAAAATACATGCTAAAACGTCAGCATAAAGCTGGTGAGTTCATAGATTTTAGTAAACAAGTAATTTTCGGTAAACAAGTACTTTCGGTAAACAAGTATTTTCGGTAAACAAGTATTTTGCGGAAGGCAAGACAATATAACAAATACAATGTCACAGCCAAAAATAAGGTATACAGTGCCTAAAGCTCATGACCCCGAAGCTCGACGTAATCGTATGCAATCAAGCATAAAATGCCCCAAGTAAGTGTTTGCCAGACACTCGGAAGTAATCCGAATGATATGCGTCCGTTTGACAGGTTGGCGCGACCAACTCGGACGGGGTGTCAACCCAAATAGATCTATCCACAGCATTCGCGCTTACACGCATGTAATTAACGGTTCATGATAAAAGGGGACTTTAGTGGCAGTAATCGGTAACTCAGGCAATGTAACAGTTTTGTATTTATATCCGCAAAAGCAAGAACTTGTATCCATAAGAAAGTAATCAAGGATGGAATAAGTAATTCATAAGGTATTCAAGTAATCAATCAAGTATTTCAACCATCCAGTAATGTTTGAGAAAGTGAATCGCGTTCAAGTAAAACAAGCATTGAATTTAAATAGTAATAAGCATGTATCTTCCCCCAAAACAGTTGTAAAACAAGTAAAAGTAGGGGTTATGAACTCACCTTAACAATAGCAATCCAAATAGAGTAATGAAAACGGAAGAATAGGTCCAACAATCACTAGTCGCGACCTAATTAATGCATATGTCTTAGGTTCGAAAACAAGGTCAAGCATGCAAGTCATATACTACATTATCACTTGTACATGTTGTTGAAAATTTTATCGGCAAAAATGTAGGAAATCAAAGTAATCTCGTATTTAAGGCATCCACCATTTTAGAAAACGTAGCTTGTAAATCTCACGACCAAATATTTGTCGTCTTGTAAATATATATTTTGAAAAACTCTAACGCACCTAATAAGTATACACAATGTTCTACCATTTTTATATACGTCATTTTAGCCAAATTATACTCTAAAATGTCCAAAAGTCAATTTTTAAATATTCCATCAGCTTTTATTATTTGAACCAAAGCTGTCAAAAAGTATATGTTTCGTCGCAACTTTTCTAGGCCATAACTTTTGCGTCGTAACTCCGTTTTTCAAGTTCTATATATTCCCGCGAAGGTATTCAAGTATACTTTAGGTTTTTCAAGGTCTCGGCTAGCCTAAATGTCATTTAACCTCAGTTTTCCTAGCTCAAAAATCGGGACAGAAACCATTTTTCAGAAAATATAGTTTTCGTCGTCAATCTTGAAAATAGCATATCTTTTTCGTTATAAATCAGTTTTAACCCGTTCAAGCGGCTATGTTTTCATTATTAAATCTATTTTCTATATTTCTAGCCTAATAAGGCCACCAAGATACTGATTTTCCACAGGGAGTCGAAAAGGGACAGATTTATCATGGATGATGTCAAGTTATTTCTAGTGTTTTTATTTGCTACAACCTTTTGCCAACAACTCCAAATCTTGTCCTAGGTCATCCATCAACTAGAAAAATAGTGATCTAAACATAACCTAATAATATTTAAAGTTCTTGTTCAAGATTATCCAAGTATTCAAAACTAACATATATATATATATATATATAAAGTTTATTTCATTTTCTTGTAGAGATTTCTATTAACAACTTTTCTTGTGATGAAAACTTGTACAAAATATATTTTCTTGGCAAGAGATCAAAGTGGATGTAAGATGTTTCAACATGTACCAAGTGATAACTAAGTATACACACTTATCAAGCATAAAAATCATGAAGATCATGAAGTATTAGTAGTATAAAAATTACTTACAAAGAGGTTAGTGAGATGAGATTTGTAACAACACTAGTGTAACCCCAAGATTAGTTGTCCAAACCCTTGTTAAACTACCCTTAGTATCCTTGGAAATACCCAACAAGCCTCCTTCTCTTCCTTGCTCCTTAGGTGGATCGAATGGTGTGTATAAATGGGAGGTGATTATGTTTTCTTTGTAAGTATAAATGAGTAACTAAACTCAAGTGTATATATAGTCAAATTGGTCAAGATGGTCAAAAATATCCAAGGACAAAGTCCTTGGATTTGGCCGAATTTTAGGGGAAAGGATGGGAAGCACATCACTATTCAAGCACACAAAATTAATTAGCATGTTTCATGGTTATTAATACAAGTAGAAAAAAAATGTGGTAATTAATTAAGGAACAAGGGAGAGGGGCGGCCATAGGGAAAATTGGAAAAAAAATGAATGTAATTTTTATAAAATGTATATATTAAATGTATTGGGTAGTAAAAATATGTATCGGATATTAGTTTGGTAGTTAACGGAAGTTATACGTAATTAAACGTAATATGTATAGAATTTAACTTGGTCATCGGAAAATATTTTTGGGACTTTTGTAATAATTTTGGAAGTATAAAAATACTCTAAAAATAATTGTTGAGAGAATCGGGTATGTCGAGTGTTACATTCTTGAATTAAAATTAACGTTATGTTGAATTTAAAAACCGTAAGTATTTAAAGAATAGAAATTTGTTTTGTTATATAAAATTGTGAATTTGGGAAGGAGCAAGGTACCGGAGCGTTGTGGACTACAAATAGTCTAAGTCCTAGAGTACTTAGAATTTAGTTAGAAATTCGCGTCGATTCAAGTAAAAGGGCTCACGTAAAATGTTTCAAATTAAAAGTCAAGAATTTAAATTCGAGTTAAGAAAATAGTATTGACCTGGGAAATAGCGGGTTGTGACATTCTACCCCCCTAAAAAGGAATCTCGTCCGCGAGATTCAGTCAGCGTTGGTCATTGGAGTGGTATTAGCGAAGAGATGGGGGTACTTCTGACGAATCCGGTCTTCTCGCTCCCAAGTGAATTCGGGACCTCGTTGAGAATTTCAGCGAACCTTAACGATAGGAATTCGACTATGTCTTAACTACTGGACATCACGATCCATAATCTCGACCGGTTCTTCGATAAAGTTAAGCTTGTCATCAAGCTGAATCTCTTCTAACGGAATGATAAGGGATTCGTCGGCTAAGCACTTCTTGAGATTGGAAACATGAAACGAATTGTGCACACTGCTGAGCTCCGGCGGAAGCTCAAGTCTGTAGGCCACTGGACCGACTCTAGCCAATATCTTAAATGGACCAACGTATCTCGACTTTAACTTCCTGCATTTTTCGAACCATATCACGTCTTTCCAAGGCAAGACTTTCAACATAACTTGGTCGCAAATCTTGAATTTCTAAAGGTTTGCGTCGCACATCGTATAGCTTCTTATGTCGATCATGTGCAGCCTGTTGACTTGGAGCGTTGTTCCAAGCCCTGATGTGTACTAACGATCAATGAAAATGAAATGGCCAAGGAAGCGTACTAATAGCCAAAATAAGTAGATGTCAATGCTAATGAAAGGAGTGAGAAGTACATTACAATACACATGAAAGAACTAATGAATCATAAGAATAAAAAGGGTATCATGTCAAGTACCATGTTTTAAGAACAGAGAATGTCAAAATGAAAGGTTGCAAACGAAAAGATCTACAATTGAAAGAACATTCGTACTAGTATGAGGCAATAATGCTTGAAAGAAAGATTAAATATCCGTACGAATAAAGAAGCAAACTGTTATCGATTAACGAAAAAGAATTAATGAATCACAACAATAGCAATTAGAATTAGATGTCAAAACAGAGAATGATTGAAAGGAGATTAGATGTACGAATGGAGAAGGAAAACGCGATTGATTTATGCAAACGAAAGAGTCAATAAATCATAACAATAGTAAATAGGTTTAGATGTTAAGAACAAAGAATGCTTAAAAGGTATGTTTGAAATCAGGATGAACAAAGAAACAAACGAAATGATGGGTAAAAGAAAGACCAATAATGATGCAATTAAACACAAATAAAGGAATCATAAATCATTACGATAGCAAAGAGGATGGATGGAGAATATCAACACAATAATAAATTAACCGAGAGAACCAAAGTGTTCAAATAATAATCAAGAGGGGTAAATACTGAAAGACAGAGTGTCAAATGAGGACAATCAAGAAATGAGACCGACAATAAGCATCCCATATGAGAATAAATGAGGACAAGCAATAAATGAGAAAAGCATTACGCAAATCGAATGCTAAGTAAGAACAACGATAAATACAAAAGACATTAAATTTTTCGAATGTTGATTGAAGGTAATTGAGAGCGAACAATAAATGAGAAAGACAATAAATGTCATAACTATGAACAAGTAATCAGTGAGAAGTTAATTAGTATTACGAATTTTGATTAAGATTGAATGTGAACAACAAATAACCGGTTAGACAATAAATGTCACGAATGAGAGCAAACAGCAAATGAAAAGTCGAATATTGATTGAGTAAGGATGAAGACAATAATAAATGGGAAAGACAATAAGTGTTACGAACGAGAATGAGTCAATAAATGCAAAGTCAAATAAGTATCAAGGATGTTGATTGATTATGAATGAGAACAACAGCAAATGTGATAATCAATAAGTATAGCGAATGTTGATTGAGAAGGACAGAATATTCGTACTCAACCTCTCAGGCTTTATTCTGGTCTAACGAGACCATTGGTTGGTCGTCAAGCAGTTTCTACTGGTGCGTGATGTTCCTTACGAGGCGCCATGCGTGTCACCGGTAATAGGGTAGAGTGGTGAATGGATTTTCTGGTGATAAACTCTAGTCGGGTGGGAGGAGTAAGATTATTAGTGGCTCTCCTATTCATCTTTCGAGAGGTCTCATTATTGACTTTGAATGGCTCCGTCTCATTGTCGAGCATTAGTACGTAGGTCAGTGATATGGGTGTTGGGAGGGTGGCCGACAAGTTTTCCAACTCGTCCTCAGAATCGAAAAATACGTTAAGTAGGGGTAAACAATGCTGTCGAGTTCCGCCGTTACATTCCTGGTGACGTGATTCTTCAAAACCACAAGAAGTGAGGAAGAATGAGGTGTTATAAATCCGTGTCCCGAAAGTAGGTGTTCCAAAAGTATAGTGTTACAAAAGCATAGGACGAGTGTTGAAACTAGTCTTCAGAAACGGCTAGTAAGGTAATGAGTTTTAATGTCACATAAAACGATGTCACATATGATTTTTAAAATTTTTAGAGACTATTTGTATTAATTATGATATGTCGGAAGGTTTAGAGGACCTTCAAAAGTACGAGTGTGTGTGTTAGTTCAGTTACGCTAGTAATATGTCTCTAGCTTTTAAAAGTTGTTTTGAAAGACCAAAATGAGTGTCCCAACTTGAAGTCAAATGGTAAGATTACGTAGGGGAAAAGGCGTAACGGTGTGACAGGTACGGTATGTATGTATAAGTGTATAGAAAATACTTAGAGTGAATAGCGTAAATCATGTAAAGTATAAGTTATTAAGTAACAAGGTATAACACATAGTTACATCACGTAGATCATTAAGTAAAATATCAAGTAAGGCAGTGGCTTGGCAGGCAGGCATGTGGCGGTCATAGGGTTAAGTTTTTGTAAAGGTAGTTATAGTCTGGGTTTTGGAAATACCCAATTCTCTATAACCGAGGCTCTGATGCCAATCTGTCACACCCCAGAAATCGGGTCCAGCGGAAGCTTACATGTCACTGGGGTGCAACTCAATTGGTATCATAACATATGGTACAAAGAATGGTTTCATTTCATTTATTTAGAATGAAAATTTTTATCAACGCATTTATTTTTCATATTATAAAAGAAGTGTGGAAATAGGCCCATAATTTAGTTAAAGCGGTCCCAATTAGTTATCAGAGTCTTCTATGACCATGCCATGCCAAAAGCCACCAAAGGTAAGATAACGCCTTAAGAACCTGAAAATACATGCTAAAACGTCAGCATAAAGCTGGTGAGTTCATAGATTTTAGTAAACAAGTAATTTTCGGTAAACAAGTACTTTCGGTAAACAAGTATTTTCGGTAAACAAGTATTTTGCGGAAGGCAAGACAATATAACAAATACAATGTCACAGCCAAAAATAAGGTATACAGTGCCTAAAGCTCATGACCCCGAAGCTCGACGTAATCGTATGCAATCAAGCATAAAATGCCCCAAGTAAGTGTTTGCCAGACACTCGGAAGTAATCCGAATGATATGCGTCCGTTTGACAGGTTGGCGCGACCAACTCGGACGGGGTGTCAACCCAAATAGATCTATCCACAGCATTCGCGCTTACACGCATGTAATTAACGGTTCATGATAAAAGGGGACTTTAGTGGCAGTAATCGGTAACTCAGGCAATGTAACAGTTTTGTATTTATATCCGCAAAAGCAAGAACTTGTATCCATAAGAAAGTAATCAAGGATGGAATAAGTAATTCATAAGGTATTCAAGTAATCAATCAAGTATTTCAACCATCCAGTAATGTTTGAGAAAGTGAATCGCGTTCAAGTAAAACAAGCATTGAATTTAAATAGTAATAAGCATGTATCTTCCCCCAAAACAGTTGTAAAACAAGTAAAAGTAGGGGTTATGAACTCACCTTAACAATAGCAATCCAAATAGAGTAATGAAAACGGAAGAATAGGTCCAACAATCACTAGTCGCGACCTAATTAATGCATATGTCTTAGGTTCGAAAACAAGGTCAAGCATGCAAGTCATATACTACATTATCACTTGTACATGTTGTTGAAAATTTTATCGGCAAAAATGTAGGAAATCAAAGTAATCTCGTATTTAAGGCATCCACCATTTTAGAAAACGTAGCTTGTAAATCTCACGACCAAATATTTGTCGTCTTGTAAATATATATTTTGAAAAACTCTAACGCACCTAATAAGTATACACAATGTTCTACCATTTTTATATACGTCATTTTAGCCAAATTATACTCTAAAATGTCCAAAAGTCAATTTTTAAATATTCCATCAGCTTTTATTATTTGAACCAAAGCTGTCAAAAAGTATATGTTTCGTCGCAACTTTTCTAGGCCATAACTTTTGCGTCGTAACTCCGTTTTTCAAGTTCTATATATTCCCGCGAAGGTATTCAAGTATACTTTAGGTTTTTCAAGGTCTCGGCTAGCCTAAATGTCATTTAACCTCAGTTTTCCTAGCTCAAAAATCGGGACAGAAACCATTTTTCAGAAAATATAGTTTTCGTCGTCAATCTTGAAAATAGCATATCTTTTTCGTTATAAATCAGTTTTAACCCGTTCAAGCGGCTATGTTTTCATTATTAAATCTATTTTCTATATTTCTAGCCTAATAAGGCCACCAAGATACTGATTTTCCACAGGGAGTCGAAAAGGGACAGATTTATCATGGATGATGTCAAGTTATTTCTAGTGTTTTTATTTGCTACAACCTTTTGCCAACAACTCCAAATCTTGTCCTAGGTCATCCATCAACTAGAAAAATAGTGATCTAAACATAACCTAATAATATTTAAAGTTCTTGTTCAAGATTATCCAAGTATTCAAAACTAACATATATATATATATATATATATATAAAGTTTATTTCATTTTCTTGTAGAGATTTCTATTAACAACTTTTCTTGTGATGAAAACTTGTACAAAATATATTTTCTTGGCAAGAGATCAAAGTGGATGTAAGATGTTTCAACATGTACCAAGTGATAACTAAGTATACACACTTATCAAGCATAAAAATCATGAAGATCATGAAGTATTAGTAGTATAAAAATTACTTACAAAGAGGTTAGTGAGATGAGATTTGTAACAACACTAGTGTAACCCCAAGATTAGTTGTCCAAACCCTTGTTAAACTACCCTTAGTATCCTTGGAAATACCCAACAAGCCTCCTTCTCTTCCTTGCTCCTTAGGTGGATCGAATGGTGTGTATAAATGGGAGGTGATTATGTTTTCTTTGTAAGTATAAATGAGTAACTAAACTCAAGTGTATATATAGTCAAATTGGTCAAGATGGTCAAAAATATCCAAGGACAAAGTCCTTGGATTTGGCCGAATTTTAGGGGAAAGGATGGGAAGCACATCACTATTCAAGCACACAAAATTAATTAGCATGTTTCATGGTTATTAATACAAGTAGAAAAAAAATGTGGTAATTAATTAAGGAACAAGGGAGAGGGGCGGCCATAGGGAAAATTGGAAAAAAAATGAATGTAATTTTTATAAAATGTATATATTAAATGTATTGGGTAGTAAAAATATGTATCGGATATTAGTTTGGTAGTTAACGGAAGTTATACGTAATTAAACGTAATATGTATAGAATTTAACTTGGTCATCGGAAAATATTTTTGGGACTTTTGTAATAATTTTGGAAGTATAAAAATACTCTAAAAATAATTGTTGAGAGAATCGGGTATGTCGAGTGTTACATTCTTGAATTAAAATTAACGTTATGTTGAATTTAAAAACCGTAAGTATTTAAAGAATAGAAATTTGTTTTGTTATATAAAATTGTGAATTTGGGAAGGAGCAAGGTACCGGAGCGTTGTGGACTACAAATAGTCTAAGTCCTAGAGTACTTAGAATTTAGTTAGAAATTCGCGTCGATTCAAGTAAAAGGGCTCACGTAAAATGTTTCAAATTAAAAGTCAAGAATTTAAATTCGAGTTAAGAAAATAGTATTGACCTGGGAAATAGCGGGTTGTGACATATACACATTGTCATGAATCTTAGTTTTATTTCTTAACTTCTCCCATATTACCTTTGCATACTCACATTCAAAGAATAAGTGATTATGTGAGTCAAGCCCATCTTTACATAAGCTGCATTCATAAGTATTATTTGGATACCATTTTTGCAATTTATCCTGAGTACACAATTTATTCTTGACTGCAAGCCACAGAATAAATGCATGCTTAGGAATGCAATGAGAGTACCAAACCAAGCTTTTCCATTTGACACTTTCACCTTCACCTCTAACATCTTTCCACACCATACTGGTTGCATATTCTTTCACATTGCCATTTTTATCAATCCAAACAGCTTTGTCAGGTATGTCATTCAATATAGGAACATTAAGATTAGCAACAACAGGGTACTTCTGGTTCCAGTGTTCAGGCCATTTCCATCTAATATCATCAATCACATCCGCAAGCTTGTCTGTATCTTTAAGTCCATCATAGAACACCTCCTTCTTGCTTATATAGTTAGACAGTCTGAGATCTCTGTTCCATATGTCATGCCAAACATTTATTTCCTTTCCATTCCCAATTTGATATCTCATCTTCATGCCCACCCAGTCTCTAAACTTGAGGATACGTTTCCAAAACCAACTATCTTTACTATCTGCAGTCACATCCCAAACACTCCTATTCTTCAATTTGACCAAATTAACCAATTTGACCCATAAGGATTCTTTTCTAGATGCCACATTCCATAAATGCTTGATTAGCAAAACTTTGTTCCACATTTCCAAAGGCTTGAAACCCAATCCACCTTGATCTTTGGGTTTGCACACATCTTTCCAAGCAACTCTTGCCTTGCCTCTATAATTATCACCACTGTTCCATAGGAATCTTTTAAACAGTTTTTCAATCTCATCAGTAACAGACTTAGGAAGAAGAAAGACAGAACCCCAATAAGTTTGCATAGATGATAAGACTGATGCTATAAGTTGGGCCCTTCCAGCATAAGACAAGCTTTTGTTCTTCCAGTCATTAAGTTTCCTTTGAACCTTATCAATCAATTGCTTGCAATCAACAACACCAATTTTTTTAGTGACAAGTGGGACACCCAAATACCTCACTGGAAGTTTCCCTTCATTAAACGGCATTACACTTTTGATTGCATCTTTAGTTTCCTCATCCAGACTTCCATAAAATGTAGTACATTTACCAAGATTAGGATATAACCCAGACACATTACTAAACTTGTTGAGAGCTTTCCTAAGAACATTGACAGATTCCACATCACCATGACATAGCATTATCAAATCATCAACAAAGCACAAGTGGGTAATTTTCAACTGCTTGCATCCAAAATGATATTTAAACCTGCAATCCTTCTTGATCTCATCCTTCACAATCAGATTAAGCATTTCCATCACTAAAGTGAAAATGTAAGGTGATATTGGGTCACCTTGTCTTAATCCTCTTCCACCCTTAAAGTAACCATGCCTTTCACCATTCACACAAATGGTAAACTTTGAACTGGTAATACACACCATAATCCAATCAATCATCTGATTAGGAAAGCCAAATTGAATCATGATCTCTTCTAAGAAGTTCCAGTTAACTGTATCATAAGCCTTCTGTATATCAATTTTGAAAGACACTCTTCTTGGCCCATTGATGCAATTGTACCCTTTGAGAAGTTCCTGAGTTAAGAGGATGTTGTCAGTAATGGCTCTCCCAGGAATGAAAGCACTCTGATTTTCCTCAACCACATGACTTAAAGCAACTTTAATTCTATTAGTGAGGATTTTGCTTATGCATTTGTAGAAGACATTACAACAAGCAATAGGTCTGAAATCAGATACTTTTTGTGGAGTTGTAGACTTAGGAACCAGGGCAATCAAAGTAGCATTAACTTCTCCAAGAAGCTTACCTTTAACAAAGAACTCCTTAATTGCAGCACAAAAATCTTGTTTAACAATAAGCCAAGCTTTTTTGAAAAATTTAGAGGTGTACCCATCAGGACCAGGGGCTTTATCATCATCAATATCAAATAATGCTGCCTTAATCTCTTCATCAGTAACACTCCTAATCATATGCTCAGCCTCTTCAGCAGAAACTTTGTTCACAAAAATTCTGTAATCATCTTCATTAAGCTTGCCAACATTAGGATTTATACCTAGAAAGCCTTCAAAATGCTTGACAAACTGATCAGCAACATCTTTGTAATTATATCTTGTACCATCTTCTGCACATACTGACATTATTCTATTCTTGTTTGTTCTGCCTTTGACCACTTTATGAAAGTATGCTGAATTCTTATCACCAACATTAAGCCAATTAACTTTAGCTTTTTGCCTTAACAATTTTTCTTCATCAGCAACTACTTCCTTATACTCAGTTAAAATCTCACTTTCCTCTTTCCTCAAACTGTAATTGTGTGGATCTTGATCAATTGCCCCCTGAATGTCATGTAGCTTTTTCCTCAAATCAATCACCTTTTCAAATAAATTCCCATTCTGCCAGTTAAACTTACTAAGATGAGATTTAAGTGTTTTAAGCTTCTTGACAAGTCTGTACATATCATGTCCATCAATCTCCACATTCCAATTCTCAGCTACCAGATCATGAAAACCATCTTTATCAGCAGTATAGTTAGCAAACCTGAATGATTTGTTTCTTTTGTGCATTGCTTGAGGAATTACCAAAATGGCTGGACTATGATCAGAAATACCATAAGGCAGAAACATAGCATTAGCATTGTTATAATGATCAATGAAAATACTATTACCCATTACTCTGTCAATCTTCTTCAAGACTGTGGCATTTGGATTCAGCAAGCTCTTTGTCCATGTAAAATGCAGTCCAGAGCTGTTAATGTCATCCATTTCCACAACATTGATACATTCCTGAAATTCCACCATATCTTGAGTAAAATGTGAAATTCCTTCAGAGTGATCTTCAAGATTTAAACATACATTCACATCTCCCATTATGACCCATGAATTTTGACCCACTATCTTTTCAAATAGAATTAGATCCTCCCATAGCATTCTTCTTTCTTTTCCTCTGTTGGCAGCATATATAAATGTACAAAAAAGAGTCTTCTGAGTGCTTAATATTTCAATATGATAAAGCATTGCCTGGTCAGTTGCATGTACTAAATCACATTTCACATTACTTGCATCCCATCCAACTGCTATTCTACATCCTTTGTGACACATCTGCACATTACTCTGCCAATGCCAACATCCAAATACATTTGCACATACTTTTTCTATTCTATTATTCTTCATATGAGTCTCCAAAACTGCACATATACTAAGCTTCTCATTCCATATTAAGTTCCTGACCTCATCTTGTTTAGCTACAGTCCCCAATCCTCTTATATTCCATGCAACAATTTTGAAATCCATTGATTAGAGTTTAGAAAAATAATCACTACCCTTCCCTGATACTTCATTTGTAGTCATGAATTTGGCTAACTCAGATTCATCTGCATATACTTCAGTCCCATTCAATACAGTCTTGTTCTCATTCTGCTCTTTTCCATACTTTGTTTCCCAACTTTTTGTGAAGTAACTAAACATACCTTGTTTCCATTTGCCAACTACAGTTTCAGATGGTTTACTTTTAGCTTCCACATACTTGTCCACAGTTTCTTTGTCCTGGTTACTTAATGATAACACCTCAACATCTTCCTCTTGTTCTCCTAAAATAGCATACTTGTTAGCTGTGTTCTTTACTGCTTGCATAGCTTCTTTGCCTACATTATATGCTTTTCTAGGTGAGTTACTTTGTGCCTTTTGAGCATTCACATTAACATTCTCAGCAGATTTTGATGACCCAACATCTTGCCTAACCTTCTGTTGATACATTACATTAAGTTTGCCTTTAGGTTTCTCCTTAGGTAGATTAGCCTTTGGTTGTTGTGTTACTCTACTGCTCCTAGGAACATGATTATCCTTCCTTTTGTTAGCTTGCACAAAACCCTCCTCATCAGCTTGTTTCTCCTTTGTTGTCTCCTCTGTTCTTACTCTTTTCAAACATGCCTCATAAGAGTGCCCAAAAACTTTACAATGTGAGCAGACTGGAGGTTTCCAATCATATACAACTTGCACTTTTTTCACAAACTGATGTCCATCTACTTTGCTTTTATACAGTACCTCAATAGATTCACTCAATCCCTTACTTGCATCTGCCTCAACCAATACTCTGGCATAACCAAGTCTACCCACTCCCTGAGTACACATTTTAGTAGTCATTGTATCCATTATCAAAGGTTTACCAATCCTACTAGCCAAAGCACTTAGCCCTTTAGTACTCCAAGCTTCTAATGGAAGATTACTTAGCTTGATCCATATAGGCAATGTGTCAGGTTCAGTTTTATCCATATTGATGCTAGTGTTCCATTTTTGAACAACCATTGGTTTGTTATTAACAAGCCAGGGACCACTTTCTATAACAGTTTGCAAACCCTGAGCATTATTAAACTTAAACACAAATATTCCATTATCATTATTCAGAATCTGTTTTAACCCAAACTTACTCCACATTTTGAACAGATGAAAACTCAACTCATGCATAGACATCTTATATCCCACAAAGAATCCACATGCAGTTAATTCCCATCTTTTACTTCCTTCCACAATTATTTCATCATCAAACACAACATACTCATGTCCATCCTCATTAAGCACAGTTGGTATTTGAAACAACTTATTTGCACTAGTATCCATATTATTGTTCAACTTATCAGCATAACTAGCTTTTTTAGGACTATTAGAAGATTCAGCATTGATATTTCCTGAATTAGTACTATCAATATTTTTAAGCATACTGGAAGAAGCATTAGGAGACTTACATCCAGTTACCTTATTAGCAACATCAATAGGACTATCAGGACTGTCAGAATGAGTATCAATAGCAGTAGAGCTTGTACCTTCAACACTCATACCATTCTGTGTTTTATCATTACTAATCCTTATTTCCTTTTCAGCCTCACATACCTCAGTAACAACAATATCCTTATTCCCATTATTCATATCCTGCTCACTGCAACACTTCTTATCACCCATCCCATTATTCTCACCACCCAACATTTCCTGAAAATCACCATTATCTGATACATTTCCCCCATTATTTGCTTCACCCTTATCACTCCTATTCTTATTGTTCTTACCAGCAACACCATTACTAACAAAATCATCTAATTTCGTTGATCTTTTAGTTTTCCTTTTAGGTCTACTATTTGACATTTTTGCACTGCTAATCATATACAGAATCCTAATTATTCTTCAATTAGTGAAATTCGTGATCAACTAAAGCTCAATATAGAAGAAATAAAAAATTAGGGTTTCAGTAAATTTTGGGCAAAATGAATGAAAATAGTATCAAAAGAATCGGAATGAAATACTGAATCGAAATATGGAAACTAGAGTGAAAATGGATAAGAAATTGATATAGAATAAAGGATTTTGAAGCTTTTTTTAATGGTGGAAAATGATGGGAAAGTTATAACAGACAAATGATGCATAGTTTAACCTATATTCAAATATCGTACAAAATCAAATCAAGGCCTCATGGGTGTGTAAGTTTTAATTTTTGGCTGTATAATTTGTCATTATTTATGTATAGTACTATCATTGAAAACTTAATAAGGCTTGTTTGTAATTGATTATTAATAGGTCCGTTATTTCTAACGATATAAAAATAACAATAAATGTGAAATGTTGCGACTTTGATCGAGAATTACACCTAAAGAGGATAACCCGATAAGATCCCCGATTAATACGGGGCGGGTTTGGAGGACCAACACGCCCAACAAGGCGCCCCGATTAGATCCCCGATGGAGATCGGGGCGGGTTTGGGGAGAACTTTGGTAATTGGCTTTGGGGATGGGGATGGCCGCCCCGCCCCAAACCCGCCCCGTTGCCATCTACATCGTGTAATTAAATGACAAACCCGTTTACTTAAGTTACCTCTTTGTAACCAAAAAAAACTTTAGTAACCAAATCGCACTTTTTGGCAAACTTTAGTAACTTTTGTGTCTAATAACCCTTTATATTAATATCAAAACTATACACAAGTTACAAAACATTGATACTCTCTGGCATGAAACACTCTTCATCCAGTATATATTCTAAAGAGCAAATACATCTTACTATACTTACTAAATTAGTTATAATGCACGCGCACGCGCGGTTTGTTTTTTTTAATTTTTTAAATAATATGTTTTTATTTATTAAACAAAATAATTTAATCTTTGTTTTGTTTGATTTATAATGTTTAATTATAGATTTTTTTTATTATTAAAGACAATTATTTAAAAATTTTAATCCTATTATTAATTACATCTTATCTATATTTTTTGTATTTATCTTCTACTTATGTTATGGATAAATATAAAATGTTACCTAATAAGAAAATAATATTTTTTTTAAATAAAATTATTACTAAATAAGGTATGAATCCATTTTTTTGAAATGGAAAATTCCTAATAAGGGTTTTGTTTTATTATATAAAAGATTTTTCGACGAGTAAATATATATATACTTTTAGGTATTAAATAATTTGTTCATTTTTAAATGATATTTTTAGGCTTAAAAGAATATAGAATAGTACACGCGTAAAGTGGCGGGTAGAGATGGCAATTAGGCAGGTTTGGGTGGGGCGACCATTCTCATTCCCAAATTTGATTACCAAAGTTCTTACCAATCCTCATTGCATCATCGGGGATCTAATTGGACGCCCCGTTGGGGCACGATGATCCCACAAAACTGCCGTACTAAGCAGGGGTCTTATCGGGACATCACGGTGTACTCTTTGTGTGCAATTCTCGGCCAAAGCCACATCATTTCAAATTTATTATTATTTTTAGACTGTTAGCAATAACTTGAAATATTAAAAACCTATTAATAATCAATTACAAACAAACTTTATTTAATGTTTAACGCTAGTATTATACGTAAATAATGATAAATTACAGGGCTAAAAATTACAATTTAAAATATGACTTTTAAACAAGTTTTTAAAATCACGAATTTACAATGTTACAAAAATAAAAAATTAATAAAAATTAGAAAAATACTTTTTATTATGTAAATAATAAAAAAAAGATAAAGAAAACTTTAAAATGTACATTTACTTGCATTTTAAAAGGGTAACAATAACCATCCCCAAAAATTAAATTTCACTATCCAATGCTTTAATTTATTCAATGTCCCCGCTAAAAGTGTAGGCGGGAAAAATACGCGGGTACAATTAAGGGTAACTATTTTGGTCAAAGTTGCAAAATACTACAAATACTTTCGGCGGGGACATGTCCTCTCCAAAAGTGAGCGTTGAAAATCTAGTAAACGGTCAACGAGATCGTGTGCCAGCTCAGCACGGTTTTTGTCGTTTAGCGACTTTCAGCGGGGACATGTCCGTCGCAGCCGGAAGACTATTTGTTGTAGTGTGGTTTATCTCATTCTCTTTTCCTTGATTGTTTTGATCTTTCTCATCCCTAAAACCAAGAGATTTATCTCTTGAATGTGTGAGTGATTACACTTTGGGGTATGTTTATGCTTAAGTGGTCACTATTACGAGTTTTTAGTGGTTGATTTGCTTAAACCACTCTTGCGACTATCACATCCATTTTTATACATATACTTTAAACATAAGTCAATTCTATATATACTCAAATTAAACATCATAATTTTATTTTTTGTCAATACATGCTTTACTTGTACTTATATAGTAAAAACGTTTTAGGTAAATATGAAATTTCGATATTCAAGTTGGGTAAATATGCAATTATCCCTTAAACATGTACTCGGAATAATGTTATCGATATGGTAATGACAAAAATATCCCTTTGACCCGAAAAATGGTAGCATGGGAGAGTTTGCACGTGGTGAAATGAAGTCCACAGACACACCAAAACCAAAGCAAGAAAGTGTGTGCAGTGTGAAAAGGAGTTAAGAACATGATACACTGGTGGTAACTGATAAATCAGATCATAATAAACAATGGCTTCACTGAATCTAATAAGCTACTACCATTCTCATAATTTACCAGCAGCACGTAAAAATGTTCCCATTCGTTTATCTCATAGTAATAATAATAACTACAAGAAGAAGGTTTCATTTTCCCCTGCATTAACAACAACATTTTTTCATCACCAAAAGCCTCTTCACAGTAATCTGTTGCTACTAGTTCAAGCAATGCCTACTAGTACTAGGTAACAAGTTATACGTACTATATTTGAAGCTGAATTACTAGATTATATATATGTTTGCTAATGTTTAATATTTGATATTGTTTTTGTAAGTGTTCAAGCGGAGGTTCTTCCACCAGCTCTTGATTCTACTTCTCACCCGCCTCCGGTTTTCGATGGAACCACTAGGTACAATATATATGAAACCCTCCAACTGGTGCCTCAGTCTTAGCTTATTGCATATGAGCTTTCTCTTGATAAGCTCGTTTTATCTGGCTTATTTTATTGGAGGGCTTAAACAAATTAAGATTGGAAGAATTGTTTGCATGAACTTATAGTAATAAGTTAATCCAAACACTCAATGAGAGCTTACTAGCTTATTAAATATAAGCCATAAGCTGCTTACTGGATATAAGCCAAGTAAAAACACTTTCTGAACAGAGTTACACTGTTTGACATCGGAATTTGAGTAAAAACTAGTTTTCAAATTTGACAACTTATGAAGTTTGTTTTGTTTTCTAAACATGATTGTATTGTATTTTCTTGGCTAGGCTGTATATATCTTACACTTGCCCGTATGCACAACGTGTGTGGATCACTCGCAATTGCAAGGCACTCCCTTTTACTTTAAAATCTACTATTGGAACTACTGTAATAGTATAATGTGAGCTGATCCATAAGCAGGATCGGATGAAAAAAGACGGATTTTGGACCGACCTATATTAACCTACTTAATTGTAATGTTTCTTTCTAAATGTGATGACTGATTATTTCGTTTTTGGTGGATGGAAATCTTGACTATCGTCCAACCTCTTATGGATCAGCTCCCTATGATAAGTGAATCATATTAAATCGATTAAGGTTTAAATTATCTACAGGGATTGTATGAAAAGGTTAAACTAGTTCCGATTGATCTAAAGAACAGACCAGATTGGTACAAGGAGAAAGTTTACCCACCAAACAAGGTGATTTTGCTTTATAATCATAAGTCCATAAGCTGTCCCGGTTTATACATTTGAAAAGATACTTTGTCTTTTGATTAGGGTCTTAACCAAAAATCCACAGGTACAGACCCATAATCTATTGCTTCGGAAAATGCTACTTGCAATAGTATTATCAGATATACGTGTTTGTGGTGATGTGATTTGTACTTATGTCATAGGTGCCAGCTTTAGAACACAACAACGAAGTGAAGGGAGAAAGTCTTGAGCTCATCAAGTATATTGATGCTAACTTTGAGGGACCCTCACTTTATCCTGATGTAATCATAATCATCTTTTATAAACAAAAACCATGGTTTTAGTTGTTAAAAATACTTTCTCATAATCAGTTATTAACAAAAAAACCATAATATAGGACCCCGTCAAGAAAGAATTTGGAGAAGAGTTGCTATCTTACACTGATACGTTCTATAAATCTGCCACCACCTCATTCAAGGGAGACGGGGTTGATGATGCTGGTATCCTGAATGCTGTTCCCTTTATACCTTTTTCTTTTATGATCCAATCATGAAAATTGGAAACCACATATAATATAACAAGGTGTTTATAATTGCCACAGCTGCTGCTTTCGATTATATTGAGCAGGCTCTTTCCAAGTTTGACGATGGACCGTTCTTTCTAGGTCAATTTAGCCTGGTAATCAAATTGCATTTATTTGCAGCTATACTAAACTTCTGATATTGGTTCATGGGACTCTTCTTGAGATCCAGTATAGGTTTCTGTCATCTTTAATATACACGCTGTATGCGTGGTTATTTGTGTACAGGTAGATATAGCTTATGCTCCATTTATCGAAAGATTTCAGCCATACTTGCTAGATGTGAAGAAATATGATATTAAAGTGGGCAGGCCAAAACTTGCAGCATGGTTTGAGGTACTACTCTTGCTTTAACCATCTGTATTGTATGCCAGATTTGTTGTGCGTTCAAGTCTAATGCTGTTGGTTTCATTCTTTGTTTCTAGCCAACCTGCTTCTTGCTTACAAATTTTGTGGTAATTGTTTTTGCTGCAGGAAATGAACAAAAACGACGATTTCAACCAAACCAGACGTGATCCGAAGGAACTTGTAGAGAGCTACAAAAAACGTTATTTGGTACCAATTAACAGTCTCTTCTCTTGATCTCCTGTTTTGTATCACAGATTCAAATTACATCTGAAACAGAATATGTGTGGTTTTGATATTGCAGTCTCCATCATAAGATATTGCGATTTGGTCACGACATAGGATGAAAGAACTTGCTGTGGATTGCTGCACTAGGAACATTGCAGACTCAAAAAACTGGATTGTTTTGCTTTGATATAAATTAAAGCACAATGTACTAAAGTGGATGTTGCTGCAGTACATTGTGCCCAAGTTGACAGTTTTTTGAATTAGCGATTGTTTGTATGTGTAATTTTATATGTCCATCAAGCTTAGTTCATCACTGTTTACATTTGTGCATGAAGTATCTTTCATTTTTTTTATCTTTATCAAACCAGAAGTCAAAACACAACATATACTGTCATATAAAAGCATACAAATAAAGTCAACTATCAAGTTTCAAACTTTCTTTAACTAAGAAAAAAAGTTTTAACCCAGGTATTAGATGCATCAAGCTTTAAAGTATGTGTAAAGATCTGTTCAAAAACTATCACCATTTACAAAAGGAACCAAAATCATCCCAAACTCTTTACGACCCACAAACAAAAAGATAAAATTCACACAAATCTAAGGTGTATGAACACCGATTTACCAACTACCGCAGCAAGAATCCTTCATTAGTAAGCGGGCTTGATAGAAGATCAAACGGCTTCCCAAGGGCATCCTTAAGGATTGTGATCTGCCCTTCTTTCATTAACACATCTTCATCAAGAGCCTCCACCTTCTTCTTCAACATTCCAACTTCAGAACTCAAGAGCATGTTATTCTCACTGTATTGTTTCACCTCATCCCACATCATGTCTCGTTCTTCTGTGACTTTAGGCAGGATCCCATTAACTATCGTTAGCTCTTTTTTGCAATCTTGAAGATTGGTTTGGAGCCGATAAATGCTCTCTTCTTTCTTAAGCACCTGTTGAAAAAGAGAACATATTATGTTGTGTTACAAATGAATTACCTATAAAGTGATTATTATGGTACCACTAATAACATTACCTGCATCTCAAGTTCTTTCATCTTGTGAGTAATGCAAGAAAGGTTGTCCATTGCATTTTGCACTTCACATCTCAAAATGTCGTTTCCTCTAACAGCTGTTGCCAACTCAGCCTCGAGTTGCTCTACATCCACCTCTTTTGAATACAACTTTTCCCTCAGTAAACGTGTCATCAATGCTTCGGCTTTCAAATCAGAGTTTACAGTATCCTGCACAAGTCAAAACAAAAGATTTGTAGCAAGTTCAGTTGACCTCAAGAAGCATAATGTCAACTTTACCTGAGAACACTCATCTGCTGAACCAGTGGAGGACTTCTTCTCATGTAGCACATCAGATACAGTTTGCAAATTCCTCATTAGGCTTTCAGCTCGTCTATTAAAACCTTGGATCTTCATATCTGATTCAACTGTAAATTGGCTATCTAATCCATTTTGTAACGTTTTCTCTTTAATATTTTCAAGCAACTTTCCACACAGGTGGACGCAATCACTAATCAAGCAGGTTGCTTGATTTTGCAAGCAATGAACACGGCTCCACAGTTCTTGACCAAGCTTAAATGTTGAAAAGCCACTGTCTTTTGAACTTCCTTTCAAACGGTGCAAGAGGTTTATGTTCTCGTGTCTAAGAGAATCAACCTCAAGCCTATATGATTCCACTTCCTTCCTCAAAGCTTGCTCAACACCAGTTAACCTTAATTGCTCGATTTGCAATTTTGACTGCTGGTTTTGCTCAAAGTTACTCTCCAAAGAACCTGAATTCCTAACTTCTTTTTTAAGCCCTTCACGCAGCCCATCAATAGTTTTTTCTTGTTCATTGCAAGTTCTAAGGAATCTTGTGACAGCTCTATGCAACTCTTTGCATTCTTTATCTTTCTCAGCATAATTTCTTTTGAATAAATCTCGATCTTCTTCAGCTGCTAGGCATTTATATTTTAATTCTGAAAGATTTTGTTGTAGCTCTTGATTCTCTTTAGTTACCTCCTCCATCTTTACAGTCAAATCCTTGACTTGTTGATCAGAATGAAGGACTCGGCTTTGACCATCCAATTCCCGTTCCCCAAATATAGCAACTTCCCTTTGAAGCGACACATTTTGTTCTGCAAGCTCCCTTACTCTTTCCCGAAGCCTATGCTCCTCCATTTGGTACTTTTCGAGCTTCAGTGACCATTCAGTTGACCGTCTGTCCAACTCCTTTTCCAGTGTAAGCTGCAACTCGTTTTTCTCTTTTTCCAGTTTCCGTGTACGGGAATCCAATTCCCCCCTCAGTAACATAGTCTCATCAGCCTCTTCTGATTCACCATAATCCAAAACCCGACTACAATTATTTTCATATCCATAGTTTTTCTCCTCAAAACTTAGAGATTCTTTAACAAGACCATCTTGAGGCAAACAATTTTGGGACCCACCATAGATATCTTCCAATGTGATGGGAATATCATGGTCAAATTCTTTCGAGTCAACCCTAGGCATAAGACGAGACTGTGAAAGTCTTTCAATGACCTGTTTTGCTAGTTTTCTTGGGGATTCATGAGCAGCTGCATTTTCGACCCAGTCACGTGTAGACATATAGAGTTTAGATTCCCTATTAGGGTCACGAAAGGAATGTGACCTTGGTTTCTGAGTCAAATGAGCATTAGTTGGTGATCCTGGTGCTGCATGATGAAACCGTGGTGGCCTTTTGATGCCACCATTTGGTTGAGAAACGTGAGTTCTTGAGTTTGAATTGATTTGCCTAGAGCTTCTTTCTTGGTGTTGTTCACCATCAATGTATCGATCAACAACTTTATTTGATGCATGAGTTGAGCAATAAGACGAGCCTTCAGAAAGATTATCAAGTCCAGAAAAATTTAGTTTTTCTATTCTCTGTGCAGCGTCTACTGTAGTATCTTGAAACCATTTTTCCCTTGAAGGCCTCTCTGGAGTAAGAGCTCGGCTGCATCAAATATCAAAATTAAAATGGTCAAAATACAGGGCAAGATAAACCAATTTGGATAATCATCTTGTAAAACGTTTCATAGCAATATGCCTTAGCTAGAGGAATAGTATTGTTTAGCTACAGCACTGTGATCTTCAGTAATTACATGTATATACATTTTTCACCTTTATTAAAGGCTCATGAGTCCGGAGTCTGGATTACATTAAGACCATGTTCTTATCAGCAAGGCAAAATTGGTCAAAAAAATATGTATTTAGTTACCTAAGAATGGACTAAGTAGGCAAAATATGTTCAAGAACTGATTAGTAACCAGCATACAGTTTGTGTGTTACACCAAAGTCCAAATGCCCAAATTATATTTTCGGTTATACAGGAAAGAACAAGTGCAGATTTTATCAGCTATTACCATATGTTACTTCAAATGTCTCAAAATAAAAGAAGGTACAATCGGACTAGTTTTTTTTTTTTTTGACCGGTAAATTTCCAACTTAGGTTTACCACCCCGAAGACCAGGGCCCTAACCACCACTCCGACCAGACTATGTTGTCTTAACCGGGTCCACGCTGGTGTACGGAATGTGGCTCTACGGAGTCGCGAGGAACCGTTCCGCCTCTACACAGATTTTACCCTGCTAGAGAAACGGCCGGATTAAACCCCGACGCTGCTCGGATTCGAACCCCGGTCTCCTGACCCAAGATTCGAATCTTCATTGCAATACCAACTGCGCTAAGGCAGCTGATACAATCGGACTAGTTAAACTTTAATTTTACACGCTGAAATGGTTTTGCATTCTTTATAATTTCAAAGCAAAAATATACATATTAAAAGAAACAGATTAAAATTAGAACAGTTGAAGTATAACAAAATCATACCCAAATCAAATTTAATCTGACAGGCTGCACGTTTGACCTTAAAAGTCAACTACAATGAACAAAAGCTTAAGAAATGCTCACCGTGAAGAACGAGGAGCAGAATGCTTGTGAGAGACATTGCTACTGCTACTACAAGGAGAGTCACTTTGAGTTCTTAGCAGGCCACTATCATGCACAGTAACAGAAGAATATGACCGGCTCTTTCTAAGACATGGACCCGTCTGACTTTGATTTTGCATATGATCTTCATATGCAGCTTTTTTAGATCTTGACTTACGAGTCCCATGAAGTCCATCCCCTGATAAACTTTCGTTTGACTGAGGCGATACAACTGCCACATTACTAGCCCCATTACTAGACGTCAACGACTTGAAAAAGAATAGCTTTTTCATCTTTCTTCCACTTATGAACTCGCAGTCGAAAAACTATTCACACAACTAGCTGAAACATAAAGTACTCATATATTAGTATAATCATCGGATTCGACAAGAAATGCATGAAAAGAAATTAAATAAAGAAACACCAGAAGAACTTTAAATAACATAAAAACAATACTACACTTTAATACCATTCTGACATTGCCAGATGAAAAACATTAAAAAAGCTGTAAAATTTCATTTTTTAAACCCTAAAAAAAACCCAAATTAAACAGTAACTGCAAATTTTTTACCCCAAAAAAATATAAAAAATTAACATGCAGACATTGACTCCAGAATAACCATTTTTATAATCAAGAAAATATAAAGAAAACACAAAAAAGAATCAATCAACGTGTACACAATTCAAAACAGAATATCATATGTCAGTAGCTTTTAATCTTTTATAAATGATTATCAAATTATTATTCATATGTGCAAATTTACCAAAATACCCTCATCTTCTTCATCCTCCCAATTCTTATTCTAAAACCCTAAATTAATCAAAATTAAACCCCAAAAAATCAATTCACACATATTACACAAAACCCATTTCAATATCTCAAATTTAAATCCATACAAACAATAATTAGGCCTAAAAAAATTAACTCACAAATTTTTAGTACTCTGTTACAAAAACCCATTTTAGATTCTTGAAATTATTCCATTCCATATAAACAATAATCAGGGCTAATTAATTTTTTTTTTTTTTTTTTTTTTTTTTAAATAATAAAAACTTACAAAATTGTATTAGTACTCTGCAACAAAGTTGAAATGTGTAAGATAAACTAACCGTTAAAAAAGATGAACCAAGAATTCAAATAGAGTAAAAATATTAAAACCCACAATTTAAAGACATTAATTTCCATACATAAATCACCATCACCATAACCAACAATTAATGAGCAATCAATCAAGATAATAAATAAACAACCTTTTTTTTTTCAAATTTCAAAATATGGGTTTTGTTTGAAAACTAAATCTGAACAAAACCCATATTGCAAAATTTTATTTTTTATGCAAAAATTTAGACTTACAGAATATGCAATGTAGTTATTAGTAGTATCTTTTAACGGATATAGAGTGGTGTAGAGAGAGAAAGTGATGAAGTGAAAGAGAAAATGAAAATGGGGGTCTGCTTTTGTGCTTGTGTTTTGTTGTGTTTTTTAAATGGTTGAGGGGTGAAATGGGAGAAGTCGGAAAGATGAGGGGGTGGTTTTGACAATAAGTGGAGAATTTGAAAGTTGAGATGCCGCGGAGACGGCGGAGAAGAGGAGCGTGCTTTTGTTTTGGATGGGGTGATTGAGTGTGCGCGGGTGCATGAGTTATATACTGTACCTTCATTTTTTATTTTTTTTCTTTTCTTTAGTTTAAAAAAAAAAAAAAAAGTTAGAATGAAAATGATGAAAAAAGTATAACCATACATTTGAAATACATTACATATATTCTTTTGGGGTTTTAGCATATATATCATTCCAAAAATACATAATTGCATATATCCAAAGAATGCATAAAAACTATTGTATTATGTGGATCAAAAACTTGTACAAATGATATATATACAATTATTCACTTTAGGAGGGATATATATATGCAATTCTGCATTTTTTATTTTTTATTACTATTTTTTTTTCATTTAGATGCATATCATTTAGTTACAAAAGAAATTTAAGTGAAAATGCCTTTTACAAAAAAAAAATAGAAAAATACAGAGAATTAACCTAATTTTGAGATAAAAAAAATGTATTAGAATGCATCTAATTTAATCGTTAAATTTCTAACGTGAGCTTATTGTTATTTCTCATAATTCTCATTTTGTGTTTTCTTCTCATTTGATTTTGCTCCTTTTACTTTATTAGGATTTCTGTTTTTTTAGCGTTTTGCTAACGACAACTTTTATAACTGTGGTCAAGGCTTGAAAGAAGTTTTTTTTTTTTTTTTTTTTTTTTTTTTTTTTTTTTTTTTTAGTTACGATAAAGTGTTAGTATTATGTTTCTAGTTTTCTCGATATAACATTTGTGTTTTTCAAAATCTTCATTCAACAATAATCATTCACTGGTGGTTATGTATCGCATTACATTTATATGTTTTTTGCAAATCGGTGGAGTTAGAATCCAACCTATGTCGCATTTCATAGAAGTCTTTCATTAAGAACATTTGAATTGAATATATAGACAGTTAAAAGTTTTCAATTTTTTTTTCTTTACGACAAATATTTATCTCGTGCAATATATACCACAATTTATCTCACACGTCCTTAGCAGGACTTGAATTCACAACCATTTCATGTTTAAAATAACCTAATTTGCAAAAATAACAATAGAAAAATATATGACAAAATGATCAAGTGTTGTTTGGATGTCAACTATGGTTACAATGATTTTGAATATATATATATATATATATATATATATATATATATATATATATATATATATATATATATATATTTCAATTTCCGCACTTTTTTCTTCACGTTTTTAAAAGGTGTGTAAAATTCTACTAATTTATTAACATTTAGTAGTGTATAAATTTTGGTTATGTTAATAAGTGTGGAAAAAATTGTAAAACAATAGATTTTTCACACTTATAGTTGTATAAACAAAAGTTTACACTTTTAAGTGTGAAGAATTATAAGATTTCTACAGACTTCTAAATATGAAAGGTTATTTGTAACACCTAAATTCCCCACACTTTGCGGAAGTGCGGAAAATATGGCCTCTACACTTTAAGGAAATGTGGAGAATTTGGGTCAACACCTATAAGTGTGGACATATCTTAGATTTCTCCATACTTAAAAGTGTGAACTATTTTTTGATACATGAAAAATTTATTGTTTTACAATTTTTTTCATACACTTATTAATGTAACTAATTTTTATACATTATTAAGTGTTAATAAATTAATAAAATTTTACACACTTTTTAAAAGTGTGAAGAAATAAATGTGAAGATTGAACTAATTTTTTGTAGTGAATCAACAAAGATTGTAGCTTTGAACAAATTTGGTTTAGATTGTGATGAACGTGTATTTGTTGCAACAAAAGTTATATATATGGTAAATGTAAATTTGTTACTATACGTAACAACATATTTTGTTAAATTAAAAAGCAAACAAATTTTATAGGAGTGTTCTTATTGCATAGTTGATTATGGTAACTTGAATAGCAAGATTTGTCTAATTTTAATTTTGATTCTGATTTCTTAACTTTCATTAATTATTTTAGTAACACGTCTATATCATTATTTAAAAGGGAATCGAGATTCTGGCATGCAATTTTGTGATACGGTTTATTTGAAATTTTGAATGATATATTATGTCTCGAAATAACTTCTCTCATATGTGTTCCTATTTCCTAGGGTATGTTTGGCGCGGAGTTTTTTTTAAGTTTTCTGAGACGATAAGCGGTAAGCAAAGAGGTTTTTTATTTTTATTGTTCGTTTAGCAAAAGAGCGGTGACTTTTGTTATTATTTAAAAACTGTGAGTTGTAGCTATTGCTCACAGCTCACTGCTACTGCTGCTACTTTTACCAAACACCCCTAATACACATTCGACAAGCAGAATTCATAAGCTTGGAAATATTTTTCTTTATCTCAAGTAACTATACAAAATTTGCATTACCTTTATGGTTTTATACGTATTTTTCAATGGCTATAGTATATCATGATGTCGTGTTAATCATCATATGAAATAAGAGCGGCTTATGCATGTATATTTAAACATACATACGCCCCCAAAAGCATGTATATGGTACCATTATGTTTATCTTTGGTCATACATTATGATTTTCCATTGCATGATTTCATCATCTATAATTCTATATGGGGTCCATTCATGAGTTTCATTCCACCTTTACACCATACCTTAGACATGAAGCCCTTATTAAATGCTTGTGATATCCCACTAATCATGGATTAAAGGCTTAAAAGTTAAAAGGTATATGCTTTAACTAATTACAACTTAAGTCCTTTAAGTATAAACTTATGACAAAACATTTGTTAATTAGGTTTAGATGGCTACTTATAGTTTCTTCATATTTAGCCATTTGGCATGTGTTCAAGTCGTTTTCAAGTGTTTGAAAAAATCATATAAATCACACTGATGTGTCCATGCATATATGATAGTATTTGTCAAAGAATGATGCTTTTACATTTGAAAAATTCATATGAATTCCTACGTACTCAAATGTTTGAAAAATTCTTATGATCAATCTTTGACGTTGATATGTTTATACGGATAGCGATGTTTTTATGATGGTTAAAATTTAATAAGACAATAGCAAAGTTGCTGTTTTGTGATGATGTAAAGACATCCTAAAAACAGGATCAATTTGTTGTAGTTATGATGCTAGTATATTGAAAAGTAAATACGGGCATTGAGTTTCATGTATAAGATGAAAACGATCCCAAGTACAAGCTTGGTTATGACAACCTCGATAGTATAAGGAGTATAAGCCCAAGCAAAGAGGACAAACAGAGAAGGGGACAAACAGAGAGGACCCAGATGCACAATTTTTTTTACGAGTAAAAGAGAAATAAAAATAAACTAGTACATAATTTCAGGTCCATGTTCATTTATGAAATTTCGTATTTTTAACGAAAATTTACAGTATGTGACAAACATTTATTGGGAATGTTTAAGCCCAAAATTTGTCAAATGAAAATCTCATTAGAATTTAGAAGCCCATAACAGCATAAAATTAGTCTGCAAAACCTGTTTCACAAAAGAGCTCAAACTCAAACCAAATTGTTCCAACTGCAAAACCAAAACTTGCAAGCAAAATTGAAGTCTGCATTCATTAAAATCAAAATTCAGTGGACATAAAATTACATATTTTCTTATCAATTCAAAAACTACAAACACGTGCATAACGTATCAAACATATTGTTAAAAATTTGATAAACAATGTACTAAGTACTAACCAAACGACGTTCCATGATAATAATAGCCAAATGCCTAATATGCCCTTCGTCGCTTGTTGCGTCTGAAATCACGATCACTTTCACTTTGTAGCATCATAAGACGAGGTATAGTCTTCAAATAATCTTCTAAGTCGGCAGTAATATCCCCAAGCCCAATTGATGTGAAAAAGTTGATGGAAAACCTTGTGTTCCTTGGGTTATCGCGTGGAAAAATTGATTCAAAATCAGCCTGCATTCTTGGATCAGTCAATCTTGCCTTCAGAGCACGAACGCCAATCTGTTCACGCAACTCTTGGAACAGAATCTTGATGTAAGTACGAGAAGTAGATGTTGTGTCATTCTCAGTGAGTCGAATACAACCTAAAACATGCCAAGATAGACCATTGGTTGCCAGCAAATGTGCAAAAAATTTGGCAATGTTTCGCAGCTTATTTTTTTCAAGGCAGTGGGTTAACATGTATTGTTTCACAAATAACTTCTCGAAAATTTCTTTGCAAACATTGTCGATGATGCATAACCGCTGAGCAAGAAGCCCATAATAACCACGATAGCTTATCTCCATGCTGCAACACTCTATAATCATTATGCATAGATCCAACTGCAATAACCATATCACACTTCGTAAATCTTTAGAACATCCGAAAAATTATAACGTCTACTTTTATTTAGCAATTCTTATTTGTTACGAGTACAACCTTGCGACAAGGTACCAAATAGTTACGAAACCATCATCAAATAAGCTACGTTAAAAAAAGTATCAATGTGGGACATTATTAAGTTTAACTAACAAAAAGCAGACCACAAACCTAAATATAACGTACCTCTTGTGATGGTTGTAGTTCGAGTTCCATAAGCTTATGACCCGTTTCTTCGAAATCATGACTTGACATGATTGTCTCGTATATTACTCTTCGCAGATTAATCCGATTTGATCTTGAATCATCTTTGATGCTCATCATATCATAGTCTTGTTCTTGAGATGAATCAGAGCCATAACTGAACCTTTGTAGTCCTAATTTATCATACATAACATACTTATCGTCCATGATCATATCCATGTTGTTGTAGTACATTTGTTGTGCCATGTTAAATCCAACAATCCTGTCACATACGATAACCTAAGTCTTAGTTTGTCGAGTTTTGCTTAGGTATGCCATAGTATTTATAGAGTCTCGTCCTTAAGATTAGGAGATAATTACCGCCTATAGTTAATTCTTATCATTACCCCTTCGTTTATACCTTTTTTACATGGTTAACCCCGAATTAATTTATTTCGTTTTATTTAATTTTCTTTTATGAACAGCAACTAACTATAACCGTGATAAATTAATACTAAGTACTCGATTAATTAATAAACTTTCTAAAATAATTTTTTTTGCATATCCCGATTCATTAATTTATAGATAAATTAAGGTTTTGCTAAACATTACCCACTGGACAATGGTTAAATCAAATTACTTAACATATTATTTCCATATTTAAAGTAATATATATTCAACACACAATTTATTGAACATACACATTACTTTAAATAATAGTCCTTCCGTCTTATATTAACTGTCCAGTTCGACATTTTTAAATATTTTTTTTCAACTTTGACTTTAAATATTTATGTTTATATTATATAATATTTGATAAAAATTATTTCAATGAAATACATTTAAAACTTAATCTATTCATATTTTTTGTATCGAATATTATATAGCACAAACATAAATGTTTAAGGTAAAAGTTGAGAAAAAGAATACTTAAAAAATTCAAACTGAATGGTTAATACAAGACATAGGAAGTATATTTTTTCTATATTTAAAGTAGTCAAATATTTAATGCACACAATAAATAAATTACAAATTACCTTTTATGGTAACTACTCACCGCATTAATTAGCACTAATACATCTTTTAACAATCAATTTTTTTTTTTGAAAAGAGACTTTCATTCAAAAAAAAAACGGCACCGTCCTCAAAGCGAGGACCGCCGCACCAAACAAACCGAAACAATTACAACATATACAAGGGAGATAACACCCGATCCTTCCAATCTATGTTCTTGAGCCTACTTCTATGTTTGACCCAAAAAAACGAAGAAGACTTAATATTTCGAACCACCTCTTGAACTTTCGCGTCTTTATTGTTGAAAATCTTCTTGTTCCGAGCTCCCCAAATTTCCCAGAAGGAAATAACAATAATGCCTTGGATCAACCATTTCTTACCCGACTCTCCTTGAAACGTCTTGTGCCAATCCAATAAATCTCGAGTGTCGAAAGCATAGATGTTATGAATACCACACCAAGCAGCAATAGAATTCCAAACTCCATTCGAAAAGCCACAAGCGGTAAAAAGATGTACCGAGGACTCACCACCATAGTTACATAGCTGACAAACCTGATTGTTGACGAACACATTCCTTTTTTCTAACGCCATAGCCGTCGGAAGCCGATTCATCTCAGCCCTCCACGCCAGAATGCTACACTTCAGCGGGACCCATTTAATCCATTTGAATTTGAACCAGTCCCCATACTTTTTCTGTTGCTGCATCAAACGTTTGACATTCTGGACTGAATATTGGTCGTTACCACCAGCAGCCCAGGCCCACACGCCCACACGTCTGGGCTTTCAGACAAGGAAACCGGCAGAAGCAGGATATGTAACGCATTGGTCAAATATTTGATTACCATATAATCATCCATTTCAAAATTATGACTTATCGACAAAGAACATACAGTTTAAGAAAATACTACAAAATCAAACAGAAGACGATTTTACCCTTTAACAACTAATTAATCCTTTCATTTAATTGACTACAATACTCTAATATTACACAAAAAAAGATTCAAAGAACCCGCAAAAATAATTGAGGGACCTACAAATTATAGCACAAAATTGTAAGAAGTTGACTACAAATAATTGTAGCTAAGATATTTCCTTTTCTAAATAAGAATTTTGATTATTGGTAATATCGTAAGCTTAAACAATTTTAACTTCTATTTTTAGTAGTGAACAATCTTTTTAGGACACCGTAGAAAAGAATGATGGACAATAATAGATTGAGTAATAGGACAATAATTGGGTAAAAAAAAAATGTCGGATAAGTTGGAAAAGCCCTTTTTTTTGGAGACAGATGCTAGAGTTCGATCCTCACTCCCCGCAAAAAAACCGTTGATTAGAGGGAGTATAAACATCCAATCATTGTCCGTCAAAGTCAAACATCAAAATATGCTAATTTGACCAAATATAGCATTGTTTGAAAAGCAGTCATCGCAAGGGCCACCTTGTTTCATGTTACAAACTTACAAAGCTTCAAATTCAGAAGGATGGAATCAACACCACAAAAAACAATCAACAAATGGCTAATGTTTCCTTTGTCATTGATGTCATCTATAATGACTCTCAGTATCACTTTCTTTAGAAGAACTTGAGGATTCGAAATGTGAACGTGGATCATTAATTGATTACCTTTGCATAAGCTAGTGCATGTTCTTCAAATACTCTCTCAAATCATCAGTAATACCACCAAGCCCGATACTAGTGAAAAAGTTGATAGAAAACCGGGTGTTTTTCAGATTGTCTCTTGGGAAAATAGACTCAAAGTAACTCTGCATTGTAGGCTCACTCAAACGTTCCTTGAAAAGGCGTATTCCAAGGTGGTATGACAACTCCTGAAAGAGATATTTAAGGAAAATGCGTGAAGAGGATGTTGTGCCATCTTCAGTGAGCCGAATATAAGATAAAACATGCCAAGGGAGGCCATCAGTTGCCAATAGATGTGCAAACAAACTGGCTATGTTTCGCAGCTTATTTGTCTCGAGCCTGTGTATCAACAAGTATTGTTCAAGGAAACATTTTTCAAAGTTTTGTTTGTACGAGTTGCTGATATTGCAGAAGTGTTGGGCTAGAAGCCCGTAAAAACGGCGGTAGCTTTTCTCATGGATAGTGCACTCTATAATCATGCAGCACAAGTCCATCTGCAATATCCAGATAAAAAATATGTAAATGCACAGAATATATGAAAAATAGGGAAAATTACAAATATGACTCTTTTTAACCTTTTTCAAGTTTGTCCCAAAATGATCTTATATTTCGCAACCACCCAAAATCGTCAAAAACTTGATTATCTCCCAAAAAAACTTGATTATTTCTCAAAGTCCCGAACTAATACTCAAATTGTATACTAACTTTTAAGAAAATATGTACATTTTTCATTAACTAAGTACTTTTTTTTGTCTAGTGAAATTTAAGCTGAGAAAAATAGGACTTACTTCAGTAGGAACTTGAAAACGAGGATACATTGTAATAGGTTCCATACCAAATGAGTCATATTTGTAAGTTTCCCAAAATAATAATATTTGTTATCTTGTTTGGAAAATTGATCATACCTCTTGTTCTGGATTTAGTTTGAGTTTCAGGAGCTTATGACCCGCTTCTTCATAATCAAGACTACTCATGATTGTTTCATAAATCGTTTTCCGAAGATTAACACTATCTGTCCCTGTGTCATCTCTTATCGAAATCTGCTCCTCATCATCTTCTTCTGATGAAGATTCATCAATAGATTCAACACCATCGTCCGATTCATCACCAAGAATGGTTTTCTTTATATTCTCATAACTCTCTTCCTCTTCAATGAACTTAGGATTCACCTTGAAAATATCTTTATCAAACTCTGGATCAATCGGATCACAAAAAGATATTTCATGGGTTGTCTGATCTTCCGGTTCAACAAGATCCAGCTCTGGGCGTACAGCTGTGTGACCCTTGAAATTGGCTTTTCTTAGTGCAAAGAGGCTTTCAATCATAAACTCCACCCTTTTGTCTATCTCTCCTTTGTAAAGAATATCACGGAAACGATCAAATATACCTGGAAAAATACGTGATCAGTTTGATACTTTCAGAATTTCAGAAAAGCTTGTTCAAAATGGGTCAGTTGGAAGAAATTGCTAAAAAAGAAATACAATGATATAACTCACCATCCAAACCACGGGAACATACATCTTGAAGCATGGATCCACATTCGGTAACAAAGCTTACAGCAACCTCCACACTGTCATCAGTTGGATTTTCCAATAGCATCACAAGTAGTTCAAGAGCAAGAAGCTCGTGAACTACTTGCTGGTTCAACAGATGGGCTATAAATTTAGCAGTAGCAAGCAATTGAGGCTGCAAAAGAACATAAAATAGATTTTAAGTAATACAACAAAGTACCTTGTCAAAATATATCAGATCATAATATAACAGATAGAAACAATCAATCTAACAAATACATATAAATAAGTACATAAATAATACAATAAAGTACCTTGTCGTTGCGCTTATATGCCAAATCAAACAGGAAAACAACTCTTTTCAGCAAAAGGTGACCCACGTCAGGGAACTTACTATTGAAAACCGCAGCCATAGCTGCTATAACATCTGTGAAACAAGGTGAAGCCATTTGGGACTTGATGCATGATCGACAAAATAGTCCCTTACCCCGAATCAGATTTTCAGAAAACAACTCTGGAATGATGTTTCTAATATTTTCCCCGTTAACTTTGTTCACTAAACCGTTTATACTCTTCTTTAACGCATTCCATGCCATTCTTTGATACTCAACACTGCTTTTGTCTTGAACGCTGCTCATCATTTGATCCAGCTTAAATGGCGGGATATAAACTCCTCCAGTCTCCGTCTTAGTCCTCTGCCTTTTATCGTATTCAACATACTGCTCGCTGCTCCTATTTCTTTTCAAGCAGCTTTGTTTCTCCATCTAAAATCAACACCCCTGTTACTAAAACAGCACAAATAACGTTTTAATGTGTCATCTTTATTAGTTGTTTCTCGCTATAACTGGTTGAAAATTGTTACTGGTTACTTAAGTTGCCTGGCATTTAATTAACAATCCCAAACACCCCTAATCCGAACAGCTAATAACAATAAATAGTCCATGTTTGAGGTTTCCGACAATCTCTGGTCCAACAGGTTAGAATTAATCTTTTAACTACAACTTTGTGTCCAAAACTAGCTGTCACGACTGTAGATTCTAACTATTATTTTTTAGGTTATCATGGTTTCCGGGGTTTGAGCCCACCGCCACTTGAGATCTCATTCAATTTTAGTGACGATAATCACACATCTTTTACTGCTCTAACTTCAAATATACTACTATTAGCAACTTAAATATGTATATACTTTGACTCTAATATTCGACTAGCTAAGTGCATGGTTATATAATTGATGGCCTCTGATTACAGTCTAGAACACCATTAAAAACTTTTATAACACAAGTTAATAAATGAGATAATTTACGATATGACATACCTTTTATCGCTGATTATTGTTTCTTACGAAATCCTTGTTAGGGTTTATGTTGCAAGGTGTTCGTGGTTCGTTGAATAAGATTGGGCATGCGTATTTATAACTGTTGAAAAAAAAGCTTATTTTTTTAAGTAACTTATATTTAGCACCCTTTCTGAAACTTCCTAAAATAGAATTTAATCAAATACAATTAGCTAAGCTATTAGTACAACCATCTAATGCAATAAATATTCAACTATTTAACTTTTCAACCCCTCATTTAATGTTTAAAAAAAACACCACGTACCTAAAAGGTACATGTTAATATACTTAATTATACAAGCTAATCAAACATAAAAAACTTCATACAATTACTATAACTTTTCTTTTATATTGTATACATGGTTTTTAAACTGGACTGTACATCGAACCACTTTCCCAGATGGTTCCTGATTTTTGGTGGCTTTTTGTGGTTTTGTCCGGTTCAGCCAGCCTGGATTAATTGTGTCCCGGATGAACCGGCCAGCATGGTTATCAAAACATTGGTTATATATGCAACCTTTCTCATATTCATGTTTTCATTTCATTAAATGCTTTTTGATATATGTATTATCGTAAGTAATAATAGGTGAATACTTCTTGACTCTATAATATTATCATCATTCTATAATCAGATACATTACTCACATAATATTTATTTACAGGGTACCCGCCGCCGCAACGTGCGGGTACCCTGCTAGTTTTTCTAAAATTTGTGATAAGTTGTCTTTGTAGCTTATATTTTAATTAACTTATTTTTTTTAAAAATAAGCATAATGTTTAAATAATCTTGTATGCCAAACATGTCCTGATACCCGACTTATGTTGTTTTTCTTGTAACAAAAAAATCAATGTTAACTCAATCCCGTCTATGAGGTATGAAGGAGGTGAGATGTAAACAGCCTGAAAATAGAAAAGCCGCTTCCAGAGGACCTTGAACTTTTTCTTGTAACAACTTTTATTTATTATTTATAAACTTCTATAAAGCTAAAAACTAAAGGGTAAAAGCTATAAATTCATAAAGTACTTTAAAAAAAACTCATTATGCTCTATCTACTTCACTTATCGTCATAATACATAACTGTTTTCATTTTATTCGGCTATTTTTTACGTGGATTTTATTTTTGCTTTTTTTTAATTCTTTATTTACACACATGGCATGCCAGCATGTACATGTAATAAACCCAAATCCCTATTAAACCCATATAAGCAGACCCCCTTTTATTTGTATGAAAACCCTAATCTTAACATATCAAATACCGTCACAAACCCTAATCAAACAATTCAAATACCATCACAATGTCGGCAACTAGTTCATCATCTGTTCACAGACGTCGTGTGCTACGTACTCACTATAACTGCAAAAAAACCACTTGTCAGACAAACTGCTTAGACTCCCAATAATCCAGGTCGAAGATTTCTTAATTGTCGTTCTTCAAACGTAAGTTATGATGTATTATGCAATAATTAACTTTTCCCCAAATTTGGTTAATTATGGTTCCAAATATGATTTATTTTTAATTTTTTCAGATCCATGGTCAAATGCATTGCAATGCCTTTTATTGGATTGATCCAGAGTTAAACAGTCCATGGTACAAAGCTCAGTTGTTTGAGCTTTACCTAACTTTACATCATGAAGAAAGGGCAATTTATGCTGATCAAATAACTGTTCAGGATCAACTTGAGAGTTGGAACATGAATTTGTAGTTTATAAGAATGACATGGATTTGCAGATACAAAACTTGGAATTGGGTGGTGCTTTGGTAATACAGGGTCAACAATGTAAGAAGGCATCTGTTCAAAAAAGCATTCAGGTTGAGCATTTGTATTGTCTTGGTTTGATTGTTGTTCCTGATTCTCTGTGTTAGAAGACTCTCCATAGAAGTTATCAGGTTTTGGTCTTGCTGGATTAGTACAGGTTTTCTTGTTGTGGCTAACCTGCCAACACTTATGACAGTGCATTACCATCCCTACTTTGCTTATTTCATGATCATTCTCAGTTAGGTGTCTTATCCTTTTTTTTCTTAGCCTACCAGGGATTAGGCATTTTTCTCTCAACTGGTGGTAAAGGTTTGGGAAAGTTAGAAGGCTTCCAATATCTAGAGCCAATCACAGGTCTAATAGAATACCGGTAAGCCTCAAACCATTTATTTGAGATTACCATTCACTAACACCTAACTTTGGTTCCATTTTCGTATGCAGGTAAGCTGCCATAGCATGCACACATGGTAGCGCACTCAATTCCCACATTCTAGGTTCTGACTTAGCCTTAGTCACATTCTTCTTCTTTGTAACTTTACTACTCTCAGCCTCGTCCCCAGTTTGTATTTTTCCCCTTTTACCATCACATTTACCTAAACTTACATCCCTACCATAATATACAAGCAACTTATGGGTGTCATTTTGCATGTACCAAAGCTGGTTGAAACATCATAATTTGCTAAGCATTGTTTAAGTTGAGTGGGAGACTCAAACCTCATACCTAAAAAAGGTTTACATTAATTCCGAGGGTCTGTGGGTCAAAAGCAGGATATTGAACACCCTTTTTGGCCTTATACTTATTCTCTATTATATCATCCTCAGGGTCATCAATTTCTAGCATATACCTACCATTTAAATTAGGTATTGGATCATCCATAAAATCAATGAGTTTACCATCCCCTACTAATTTATTCAACCAAGGATCATCAGTAGAAATTTTGGGTATTTTGACATTTCCCTCACCCTCTATTTGAAAATCCCCAAAATCCTTAACACCATCTAAGTTTTCTTCATTTTCATTATTAGACAAGTCAGTATCATTATCTGGACTAACCAATTATCATTTTTGACAATTTCCATAACATTATAACCATTATGCTCAGTATATATGTCCATCTTACAATCATTTTCAAGGGTTATTGTAATAAACTCACTTAAATGTTCATCTGTTTTAAGCTCTTTCAAACCTATATTTAGTGGGACACCGGTTTTAATATAAAAAAAGGACTGAGGTGTTACAAGAACAAGTCTGCGCATAAGTGGAAAAAACTCACTAAATATTAGCCCTTCAAAATCAATGTCTTCAACTACACAATGGTCGCCTTCCAGATATTGAAGTGGGTTAGTCACGAAAACACCATCGTGATAAAGGTTGATGGTGAAATTAACCATCTTTCACCAAATCTGCATAATTAGGTTTCAGATAGAAATTAGGGGTTTAAAAATTGAGCATTCAATTACTATGATAAGTACATGTTTATATTAACATAACTTTAAGCAATCGAAGCCAATTTTGACAAATTTAATGGATATGAAAATTAGGGTTTCGTGGGCGTTTATGAGCGGGAAATGAGAAGTGTAAGAGTTGACTTATGTCAACTACTTATATAGACCTGATTTATTTATTTATTTTTTATTCAAAATGTCACATTTATAATTCCACATGGCATAAGCAAACAAATGAAACTAGTAAACCGACTGATGTGTCGGTCGCAACTAAAAATGGGCAAAAATAATAGCATTATACAAATTTTATAAAACATAATTAAGTAAAATGACATTAAAATTAGTAGAGAAAGCGTAATGAGTTTTTTTGGAAAGTGCGTTATGAATTTCTAGCTTTTACCCAAAACTAAACATGTGTCGTACTTCTATAAAGGATCAGTTATCCATGCCCCTTTAAAATGATTGTAATATATTTTTTTTTATTTTTAATTTTTTTTTTATTATAAATCTGGGAAATAAAAAATAGGAAACATAATTATATAGTCTATACTACTATATAATGCATTTGGGACTATTCTATAATTAGAAAGGCTTAAAATTCAGATTTTTTTCTTACTTATTATCAATGTTGCAAAAATCGTGAATCGGTCCCGAGGCGGTCGGGGGCCGAGTTGCGATTTTTTCTCGATTAATCGGCCGCCTCGGCCGATTACCTTGGAATTTCCTCCAAGTTCCAAGGCCGAGGCCGATTAATCGCCGATTAATCGGCCGCCTCAGCCGATTTTTACAACACTGCTTATTATGGAAAGATTTCAAAATTAATTTGTTAGGAAGCGGGTTGGTTAGCAAGTTGGTTAGGAAGCAGTTTACTTGTTCAAACTAAAATTATTTATCTTAACCATCTCTACCATCTTTACTTATAAAGCATAAAGACAACTAAATCTGTAACTGAATAATGCAAAATATAGTGACAGGTACCCGCCGCCGCATTGCGCGGGTACCGTTCTAGTGTTATATAAGTCAAAAGTAGTAAAACGCAAAAATTACGAAGTAGAAAACCATTAAAAATTGTCTTTTCCTATTAATAAAATGGGTAAAACTGCTGGAAAAAACTGCGAAACATAAAATATAAAGTTTAACAAGTAAAAAAACAAAAAAATACGAAACAAAAACAAAACAAAAAAAATAAAAATAAAAAAAAAAAAATAAAAAAAAAAAAACTATCTTGTTTTGTCAATATTGGATAATGATGAGGAAAATGGGAATGAAAAAGATGAGAATGAGAAACTAACAAAGATTGCTACAAGTTTTGTAGCTTGATGACATTGCTGAAGTGACCACCCCACCCCTGCTATCTCGGCCGGTCATAATGTCATCTATACTACTTATAAAGAGTTTAAGGGGTGTTTTTTATTATTTATTTTATTTTATTTTGTTAGTTAAGAGAAGTATGGGGCTCATGTGGGATCCACTTCTATATAAGTCACTTCATAAATTTTGGCTTGTGAATTAAGACCAACTAACAAAAATTTTGGTTTAATGTGGCAAATTGCACAAAACAAAAACCAATCTGTTGTTCGTTTACCGATTCTAGCTACAAACTTTAAATTAAGAAAGTTGTAACAACAAACTTTAGACGGTTCTGAAAAAAGTTTGGGTAACAGATTGATTTTTGGTAAGAAATATTTCTTGGATCTAACATAGTTTTGAGACCTTGTAATAACTAATAAGTCGCATAAGATTTATCAAAACACAACTAATAACTTTGGGTTCACTAAGTCATACAGGGCAGCTGCTGCTTGCAAGAGGATTGATCATGTTGCCATTGATCTGGCAGTAGACATGTTTCAGCATAAATGTCGTAATCCCTAAGACATTCAAATCAGTGTCTTAAGACATGCAACCAGGATGGCTCTTGCATAATGGTCAACTGTGCTTAAGACACAGCTTTAGTAGCCCGCCACTCGAGTCACATAAATCAACCACGTGACCTGATTCTAACCGAGTAACTGATGCCATAAAACCCAATAAGATGAGATTAATGGACAACATTTAACATGCCCATTCAAGATGAACACAAAACAAAACAAATCATACTGCTACAATTATTATCTTTAACATCAAACTCCAAAGTCAAGAAAGTTATGGTTCAAAATATTTCCTTTTTATCTTTGACAAGTTCCTAGATTCAGTTTTTAAGATCCATAATCCATACCATTGATTTCATGTGACAGACACTGTTGAATGGGCCAAACACATTTAACCAGACTCGCTGGGCTCTGGCGAGCCATTGGCTACATCATCATCTTCAATGGGGGTCCCATTGTCTCTAGCCACCGGGCTTGGGCTCCGGCTGTTCCCATTTTCAGCAGCAGGGCTCCTATTGTCAGGGCTGCGACTGACTTCACGAACATCATCTTCAATGGGGCTTCTACTTGTTGCCTTTGGCCTCCTGGAATTGTCTCTTGGTGATGGTGTACCTTTCTCTGCCAAACTTCCGTCTTCAGGTGATAGGCTGCGTTTCCTTCCTTTGGACGGTGGTGGTGATGCCCGGTTTCTCCGGGGGCTTCTTGACCTTTTTTCTGCACGTTCAGTGCTCCTCTCTCGCTTTGCAGGTGACCTTGATCGGCTGAAGAATTCAAGCAGGGAATAATGGTTAGTTTGAAGAAGAGCAAAACATTGGCAGCAACAAAAAGACAATGAAAACAGAATAACCTGTAGCTGCGACTCCTGCTAGGACTTCGACTCCTGCCACGTCGAGATGGAGATGGGGTGCGAGAGTAACTCCTTCCACGCCTGCATTCAGTAATCAGTGAGAAAAAGATAAATTATTTGAGCCATTAGCTAGAATTGTGATACAGAAAACAAAAGAAGCCATGGTGAGCTTACGTCACTTTCTTGGGACTGTTTTGGCAGTTCCTTTCTATATGACCACGTTCTCCACAACGATAACATTTGTTCTTCCAGTCGCCAGCTTTGCAGTCCCGTGCCCAATGGCCATCAAGTCCACAATTGAAGCAACGGCCTGATCCTGGAGGAGCACCTCTGCCAAGAAATTCACGAGAGCCGCCACCACCACTGCGGTAGTCACGGTCACGGTCACCACCACCGCGGTAGTCACGGTCACCACCACCTCCCCCTCTTGGAGCCTGTTACATGAGAAAGATTGTATTATTTATTTTTGTTTTCATCTTAACAGAAAAAAGAGAGAACTGATCATTTCGGCATTATCTTGCATCACCACAACAGAGAATTCAAAGATCATTACCCCTTTCGCAAATTCCACAACAATGCGACTTCCATCGACATCACGACCATTTAGGCTATATCTTGCATCATCAGCATCTCTTGGATCGCTAAATTCCTGTAACACGTAAACGAAGAAGACACAAAAAGCACCGGTAAAATCTATAAAGAGAAGGATTTAATAACAAGGCAAATATTATACCCTACATCTCCAATTATCTCAAGTACATAGGATACCGAAGAAAGAAAGTACATACCACAAAGGCAAAGTCGCGCTTCATATCCACGTCTCGAATTCTGCGTTAAATGGGTGCCAGAAATAGTAAGGCCATCATTACATTAGTACACCAAAGGGTTGATACTTCGCCCCTCAAAGAATGGTTGAAAAAACACCACTTTCAGATTGTAGCCAATTCCATCAAAAAAAGACGCAAAACATTATAGAAAGAATCGCCAAAGTCTCCTACTACACAATCTGCATGGATAGCGACTCTTTCCACCAAAGGGAACTTCTCACCATAGACCTTCATAAAGATCATTCAAGTTAAGTTTCCTTGACATTAGCAAGGGGGCACCTTTTTTTTAACCGCGGGTTGTTTTATATCACATTTTAGCCAAAACGCGGTGGTTTATCTTTCTAGACACCTTCAAGTAGCACATCCTAATATAAGAAGATGTATAATGATTTTTCGGCCAGCTTTTGGTAAACCATATCATAATTTAATTCAACCTACTGACCTAGACCACCATAAAGGTACAACAATGTAAAAACATGGTCATAGACTTATAGACAGCTAACTTATAAGGACAACACAACTAAGATCACAAAAATGAGTCAAATACATCTTTATAAATAAAAGCCCGAGACAACTTCCTCACACAAATTATTAGCAAATAAAGCTTCAACAAGTTATATATAAACAGCCTATAAAAAAAGTTGAGGGTTGAACTGTTAACCTTCCATATCTGCTAAAAATGTCTTCCAAATCACGCGACCTTGTCCGTGAAGCTAAGTGGCCAACATAGAGACGGGTACCACCATGGCGGTCATCATAACGCGGCATATTACCTGAAAAAACAAATAAACTCAAATAAACCAATTTGCATACATACAACAAAGGTACAACTTTGCTCTATAATCGATACCAAATCCATATTAGCTATTACATGTGTACCAATAATAGCATACGATACAACCATATCCATATACCCAATAATATGCATGCATTATGAACTCATGAATATTTACTTGTTAAGTCATCTAATGGCTCATCATCAACTCATGTTTCAGCCTTTCTTAATTAGTATATCCCTGAGATGGTAATCAGAATACGCACTTTTCCATTTATATAAACAAGTTGACAAAAGGTGAGCAAAAAATACGAAGTGTGTGTTTAGTTAAAGAAAAAATTCTCTTGTTTTCTATCTCTAGTTTCATCGAAATTTGGAAGGAAAATTTATCTATACAAAACACTTGAATATACAGAAAACACGTTTAGCTGATGTTTGTATTTTGTGTTTTGAAAAAGGGAAGGGAGGGTTTTGGTTATAAAGGAAACAAGGAAATAACAAAAAATTGTTTGTAATTTTCTTGTCAAGTTCGTAAACAAGAGATTTTTGTTTTGTGAAATTAATTTTGGAAATAAAGCAATTTGAACGCGATTTCTATTTTCTTTGTTTTGCAGAAAACATTTTGCGAAAAACAAGGGTGTTTTCTTCTATCTAAACGCAACCGAAGCATTTTAAGAGGACAAACTCAACAAGAAGAACCAATCAGCCAAATGTTTCGTAAAACTAACACTTTGTTAATAGTAGTAAAAAAAAAAAAAAAAAAAAACACACACACACACACACACACCCAATTACCAGAAAATAGAGTAGTTTCTTCCTTTTTGTTAATTTTCCCCAAATTTCAATTAAGCATGTTTATATAAATTAGTCATACAACTTCAAAATTCAAGTTTATACACCTAAAACAACTTCCATTAAAACCTATTCCTATTCCTATATATATATATATATATATATATATATATATATATATATATATATATATATATATATATATATATATATATATATATATCAGACTCCAATAAACTATTTACTTACCAGATCCAGCTTATAAACCAACAATCAAACAAATTATATATTCTCAAATCAAAAACTGAATACAAAAGTCAATTAATATTAAAATCCAATAAAAAAAATCCGATTTAGATTGAAAAAACTACAGATCCAGATATAGATCGAGTTATATATGAGACTTACAGATCGATAATAAAAGTAATTATTGGTGGATAAGATAGGATACCTGAACAAGTAAAGAAAAAAAAAGGGGGAGCGTCTGCCTGTTGGTACGAACCCTAGATTTGATAGTTTTAGGAAAGAGAATGTGGTTTGACTGTTTTTGAGTTACTTTTATACCGTCACATCCTCCTCCTCGGGTTTTTTACACTTTAACCCATTTTGCTTTATTTTTCACTTTTTTAATTTTTTTTTTTTTTTTTTTTTTTTTTTTTTTTTTTTTCCGGCCGACTTAAGACGGTTCCCGACTTTTAATTTTGAAAAAAAAGAAAATATACTAAATTAAATGGTCATGATTACGGTATCGCAAAATTCACCAAATGACGAAACAAGTTCTTGACACGTTTAACGAAACTTAAATATTTCACTAATCTTAATTTATCCTTAAACTATACTAAACGGGCCTTAATAATTTCAGCCCAACCAAACGACCCAGGTAGTTTTCGGCCCAAAACCTTAAAGCCCAATTCTAATTCTATTAATTTCATATATTCGACTAGTACATGCTACAAATTGCCTCTCATTCTCCCAATTTTTACACACGACATATATATATTTTTATACCATCTCTTTTCTCACCTAGCCAAATATACATGTGCCAAATCTCAGAATCATAGGTCGACTTTTGCTATGTTTTCGAAAAGCAAAGTACTCGGTCAAACACAACCCATTCGAAATAGTGAGTAATCCAAAATTCAACCGTTTTTAACCCCGGTTTGTTTCTAAATGATCCTAATAATATTTCTAGCCTAGTTTCATGTTAAAATACAAGTTTTTATAACAAGAACCAAGTCTTACACGATTTTACAAATCGTGTATATATAAATATACTAGTCGACATCAAGAATGAATCACAAGGACAAGTACCATGTTTCATGCTCTCACACATTCTTATTATATTCCTAAAATGTCTACACAAAATCTCTTTCATTTGTTTCTTCAAATATGTATGTCGACATATACATGGCCCTAGTCACCATGTTGATCTTTTCTTTGACTAATAAACTACAACTTTGCCATAGGACTAGATATTTCATACTTGAAAGTATTATACTTGACATTTAAAACATACTAGATATTATTTCAAGATAACTAGCAGGTAAACACTCCCATGGTCCTTGGTGGTTCAGCCAATCTCAAACAAGAAGAAGAATCCATAATATTTTCAAGTTCAAGTGTTTATACAACTCTAGTATACTTCTATTTTGGGTTTTGAAATAAAAACCAAGAAGTAATTAAGTACCTAGTTACCTAAACCTCTTCATATCACTAGTAAGTATACTAAATATTTTTCCTAATCTTACATACTATTACTTGATCTATTTTTATGCTCTAGAAACAAAACATGCAAATATACTTAAGTTGTCATACCACTTTTCAAGTATTTTTCTAATTATAATGAGTTATAATTATTTTATAATATTTCACATGAACTTCACTAGTATGGGTGAAGATTAGAACTCCATGACATCCTAAGAAGGTGTATGGTAGGAATAGATTAGTCTTGTGGTAATTAAAAGTGTTTTGGTTAAGTTTTGAATCAAGAAAAATAGTTTTTACGATATATATAAACTTGCTGTCCATTTTTGTAAAACCCAGAAAACACGGGGGTCTGAGATGAAATTTGGGTTACATATTCAAAAAATACTCTCAAAAACGAAACCGTAGCCGCTTGAATCACTAAAATCCGCCTTACGACGAGAAAGATACGATAAAAACAAGTTAACGACGAAAACTATTATTTTCTAAAAATAGTAAGCTGTCACACAATTTTTATGGGTAAAAACGAGGCGTTTTCCGTAATCTAGCCAACCCGACTTATCAAAAATATATTAGTATGTTGTCCCACGATTCCGTGAAAATAAATAACGTAGAAAACGAGCTTATAACAAAGAAGTTACAAGCGTTAGAACATGGACGATTTCTATATAATTTACTCAGCTTTTAATAAAAATGACTATTGCCTAAAATAACTGTGCAAAGTACCATATTCGCGACCGTTTTTCTCTATGTTCGGCTCAGTTTGAGACCGAGCCGTACTTTAGTAAAATCAAGTATTTCCGACATACTTTTCAAATCAATTGGCCGTTTACCCATTGGCCTTGTAACGAGTAGTGTACAACCTCATTTATATTACCCGAAAACCACACCAAAAATTGTTATTTTTACGAAGGACCGACTTAACATATTTTTCTATCAAGGACCGGAACTCGTTGAGACCGAAACTCAATAACACTTCTTTAGACCATGTTACAAGCTTCCTAAAACCATCGAGTTCGTTTCCCAACATTTAGTATTCACCGATTCACAACTAGCTTTTCAAGGCTATTTACCAAGGATTTCAACAATATTTAAAGGGTAATATTTTACGACGAAAAACTCTATTTTCTCAATAAATCACTAAACGACTATTGGGGATTGTCATTACAACGTATATACGCGTAAAGTATTTTATAGCAAGACAAGACATCAAAAATATATTTTTCGACGATAAACATTATTTCCAAAAACTTTAGAAGTGGTATCGATAACATACGTATATGCATGTGTAACATTATTTCATAAATTAAAGTAGTTCATATCATTCATATAGGTTGAAGTTAGAGATTTCACATCATCTCAGTGTATCTACTTTTGTCATCATAACCATTGCATCAGGTGAGTCATAGCCCCATTTCCAATACTTGTTTTAACTCTTTGGGGGAGATACATGCTTACATATACTTTGAAAATTTTATAAGTATATGAATAACTTACATGATTTAAATCAATTTCCTAATTAATATTTACCTGATATGGTTTATGATTTAAGATGTGATATATATATTTTACTAGCAAATTGCTTAACTAGAATACTGAACTCAGATGATAATGTTTCCAAAATGATTATTGTGGCATGAACTTGACTATACTATAACATCCTGAATGATTTCCTTATCTCTATATGATATTTCTATGTTTCAACGGAAATAATTGCTAGGAAGAGCACAAATACTCTAGTTACATCATTACCTTGATATTGCCTAAGTTACCCTTATCGCCATAAAGTCCCTCTATCATGAGCCATTAATCACTTGATGTGAGCGCGAATATAGTGAACAGCTTCGAAACCTGTTGAGGCTTGACATCCTATCCCACTAAATACTTGACGGAATGCCTTTGTGGCTAGTCGTATTAGTCGTGATACACTATATTTGAGTAAAAATAGGAATTGGCAAATCACCTATTACACGAGGGCAACATTATCATTGACTTGATAATCACCTCTGTTTTTACGGTATTTTGTTAACGTTTTACATGATGAGGCTTGGGGCAATATCTATAAGAAAATATATGTCTTCAAACATATATCTAGATACAGCTGTATAGGTAATTGACCAGATTTGAATTAGAAATCTCACTACATTAGTATCATGAGTTTCCAGCTCATGTTAGGATTATGATCCAATACTTGAATTTGATTGAATACATATATGATTTATCTGTGATTATAATCAACATCACTCAATACTTGTTCTATCACTGTTAGTATTTATTACAATTATTATTAAATATTCCTGAATCTATTGAAATAAATGGTTTTCCATTAAACTCTATGAACTCACCAACCTTTGTGTTGACACTTTTAAGCATGTGTATCTCAGGTAATTAACGGAGCAGGACAAGATACGGAGCGGGCATTTATTACTCTGATAAATTAAAATGGTGTAAAAATCAAATATGCCATTCTTACAAACCTTTATATATTTTAATGAGATTTTAAATCAAATGTTTCATCTTTTATCAAAAATATTATTTGAATGACAAATAACTTACAAAACGCCTCTTTTAAGCCGTTTTATGTGATTATGACTTCGATCCTCCCTGTAACACCTAAATTACTTTTCCGCTGCTAAACCATAAATTTGGGGGTGTTACAGATTGGTATCAGAGATAAAGTTATAGAGAACTAAATGTTTTCAAACATTAAACTATAACTACACTTTCAAAATGAATGATTTTACACCATATCATTTTATGCCCTCCATGTCTGTAGACTGCCGTGCTCAATACATTACCTGTTAAGATTATTTTACATGTTTAGAAATTACTCTTACACATCATCCGTACTGTTACATATTTAACGTAAAAATTACTAATAAAATACTATTCTCGGTTACTACAGTAACATGTCTCCTGAAACTCCCGTGAATGTCGAAACTACTCTCTGTAATACTAGTACATCACCTATCAATCAAAAATTCTCCAAATACTAAAGGCCCTTACGTACAAATATCACAACCCTAGTCTGATATAGAACTCACTCAGAGATCACTTCCATCGTCACCTATTTGTTCACCTTTACGTCAAAAACTCAGGAGAGCTACTGAATCATATGAAGATTTGATTAGTGGTCAAGCAACATTCAAAGTTGGACAAAGTTCACGCCAAGAGATGCCATGGAAGAATGTTGAGCCAAATTCTCCGTTACCTTATACTTCAGATTCCACAATACCATATATTTCAAATAATTTATCCTCACCTAATTCACCCGAATACAATATAAGCACTCTTGATTCAATATGGACTCTTATTTATCGACAAGCTAGCATATTAGATGCTCACACATAATAGCTAAAAGAGTTACAACCATTACGTTTTGAATGGTACGACCTTAACCTTCACACGTTGTTCAAAAGAGCGGATGTTGAAAGACGAGCAATGTTTGAATTAGGAATGAAGGTTGGTGAGATAAAGGACAAAACCAACCAGGAGCTTGGAAACTTGGACTCCAGGATCCGTTATGCAAGAAGAGAACACGGTCATACACATGGTAGAGTTGAAGAAATTGAAAGAACCCTATAGATGGCTAGAGACATAGCCATAACTCAGGGTCAAAAGATTTCCGCATTAGAGACTATGTTGGCTAATCAAATGAACATGTGTCAGGAACGTTTCTCAAACATGGAAGCTGCACAACTTGAACTTGAGAAAGAAGTTAGATATTTACGTCAGAGGCGTAACTAATCTTAAGTTTACAAGTATCCTTGTTGTACCTACTAAACCAAATAGTTTTGGTTAGTATTTCATGTAATGTTCAATAAATCTGAAATTTTCAGAACTTGTAATCGAATCATAATGTATAATAACCTCATTTTCTGTTATATCTCTCTGTTATGAATCCATCTTTTCTTTCATATCAAACATGCATGTAATGAATCCTTGTGGAGTTTGTTAGACTCCTTGGACCGTTTATAGCATCTAGGGTTAACAATAACAATGATAATAAACATGATACACGCAGCGGAATAAGAACAAATCAAAGTTATTGACAACAAGGTTTTTCCCACAATCACCTCCAATTATTATTTGATCAGAATAATAACATGTTACCTAACTGTAACATGGATCTAAGACACCTCAGACCTTGAAGGATATGAACTAACTCTAACCTTAGATGTTTATAATCTACGCCTAGGTTACACACACACACACCTTTGATGACTACATAATGGAAGACTTATTAAAAACATGTACCCTTGATCTCTTTATATAATAGAGAATTAGGGTTTACAAAAGTCTACGAAGGGCTAAAATATAAATCTTCTTTTGCAACCATGTCCTTCTACATCTTTTGTAGAATTCTTTCTTGTCGTATTAAGTCCCTATTGTTTCATTCTTTCTTGTTTTGTATCATCAAATCTAATATAACCAACAATCTTCCCCTATTTGATGATGACAAAACAAACAAAGTCGTGTACGAACTTCCCTAGACGAAGTAGAGAAGTTGAGATGTAGACATCTCCCTAAATGAAATAAGTCTTTGTCTTCCCCTTAATCCATGCCATACCACTCTAACATCTCTTCGCCTTTTTGTTATCAACAAATAGGAAACGTATGCAAATAATCATCTTGACCACCACGAACCAATACCACACATCTAATTCATCCTTCCAATGTCTCAAATTACCCTCCATGAAGTTTTCCGCAACTATAAATGAACTTGAAACAATAGAAATCTAAACCATCAGTAGTAATACTAATCAGCAATAGTAAGAATCAACAACTTCCCCTTGAGTGGTGCATGGACATCAAATGATTGAACATATCATAAGATACTTCCCCTGAAATCAATATGTTAACCAGCTTCATGATTCTTCAAATCTGTAGGCTCTATGTAATGATCACATGTGAAGAAAACCAAATATAACGAATTTGTTGAAGAAGTAGAATTTCCCAAACTTGTGTCTTATGTCTTGTACTATCCACGTGACTTTGAACTTATACCCAAAACCAAATATATAAGTAGACCGCAATCTCTTGACAAAATCCTCATCTTCAATGAGACACTGAGCACAATAACGTAACTCCTTCAAGTGATAGTTAACTAGGTCTTCGTCCATCCTCCCCTTGACCTATGAAAACTAGATTTGACAAGTCTTCGTCACCACCGTATAAAACAAACAAGTTATCTTCAAAGTGTAACACCCACTTTGAGATATGATAAGAACACAAACTTGTGAAACTCAACTACAACATTAAATATGTGATAATCAAGCTTCTTCGTAATCAGTTAATTAATAATCCTAATATGAGCCTTTTTAAAAATGTTTATGAACATATAAACCAAAAATCAAAAACCTTATGTGTGTGTGAACCAAAATCCCATGTGTGTAATCCATCTCCAAATCTTTCATAACCAAATCCATGTACTTTGCCCGATATCGAATAGTACTAGCAGTATAAACCATATATCGGATAAGGCTAGCAGTAGAAAAATGTTGCTGTAACCACCGGTAAATTTCCACTTAAATTAACTTATACTTATCCATTTTTCACGTCTATTTTTTTAGACAAACTAATGACAACAACTAACTAATACAACATAACTCGTATCTTTAATATCAACATGTTTTGAGTTCTTTTCAAATAAACATTTCGTATACGTCAAGACTAAAAGTTTTCAACTTATATTAAATTCGTCAATATACGATAATTAAACATTCGACCTAAACATTATCTAATCTATAATAATTTTTCCCAAAACCCTAAGTTATTATAACTATGACTTTAAGTAAATAAATCATAAACCCTAAAGTATAATACTCTCAAATACAAAGTATAAGTATCTAAATTAGTTTACAAGTGTATTTTTTTTACTAAACTAAATTTATTTAAATAAATTTAACTAAACACATACAAATACAAACCCTATAATCTTAGTATAAAAGTATTACTCTTTAAGCTCTATTTGAAATTTCCTTTTTATTTCCTAAGTATGTTCACTTAAAATATAACCAACACTAAATTACATTTTTTTTTCTAAATATTATTTAACCTAAACTTTAACTTAAGTTAATTATACCATTTAAACTCATGGTACTTATCAATAAGCCCTAGGAACAAAGACTTAAGCATGATTGATCACTAACTACACCATGGTTCGAAGTTCATTAGAAGCAAATTAAGTAAATTCTAGAGTACCACATGTAATTACCCTAACCATATAATTTCTTCTAGCTTCTCATAGAAACATATATGCATGCATGCTAGATATTTAGCTTTGGTCAAATAATGTAGGTAAATTACTTGGTTAGAAAACTTACCACCTCATTTGTTTTTCATCTCCACCATACGAGTCCTCCATTTGGCAGCTTAGGGAAGTAATACACTTCATTATGTCTCCTACAAACTTAACATGGTGAGCTAGTACTTTCAAGAACTCTCTCATTCTCCATACTATAAATTTCAAACCAATGATATCAACTTCTTTCACCAACTGTTCGAAACAAACAAAACCAACATACCTTCATATCCTACTGATCCTAGAGTATTAAGAGAAGCCAAGGAAACATACTAGGAGAACTAGAAGAAGAGGAAAGCTTAGCTTTCACTTTTTCAAGTGATCTGGTCCAAATTTCATCCATACTCGAACCTAAAACAAGTGAGTATTCTTATCATTTTTTTTCACTCATTTGTACACTTCTATTAATCCTAAATTACTGTTACAGTAGTGATGCGTGGGAATCGCACCTTGCTTTACCTCTCGAGGGATCTCGCGAGGCTTACAACCCCCACCAGGCAGTGTACCTGATCGTTGTAGTATAGTATAGTGACAAGTACCGGGGGATTGATCGTTCAGCTTAGGAATAGTGTCGCTAGGATTAGAAAACCTAATTAATAGTTCTAGAGGTGAGAGATGATTATTTTTGTATTTTTATATTTTTATGAAAGCAAGTAAAATCTCGGGTTTTGGAAGAGTGGGCGGAATTAGTTGCTATTCAACTAACCCAAAGCTAAGATGCAATCAAAATAAAATAATAAAAATGAAAACAAACTAATTATACTAAGGTTGTGTTCAGTGGTTGGAGAAATTGTGTTTACTTAGACTTCATTACTCCCTAGATATTTTTTACATGTTAATTACTTGTTACACTTGTATGAATGACGGGTTGTATTCCTTAATACCATTCGTGGGGTGGCATACATAACTCCCCAACTCTATGAGCTCTTATCTCCTCCTACACCATGACCCAGCACAACTATAGGGATTGTAAACAGTGGCTCATGCATTAAATACAACCAATAAAGACCTAGTACGCCTCGGTTCATGTTTCTTAAGACGTTCAAGCATGTTACCATTTGGAGATCTGCCAGTTTTCTTAAGCCTAACATATAAATCATTCATTCAAAACAAGAATAGACAAGCAATCAACACATAATCAACATCTAGGTTTCATTAGATCTAAGCAAACACAAGAGAGATCTAGCCTAGCATAATGGAATTGAGACAAGAACAAGAGATAAACAACTAACACATAGACATATTGATTGAATTGAAAGTACACTTATCTCAATTACAATGCAAAGTCTCAAGGGTTTGGAACCCTTGAAAAACCTGTGAAAGAGGCACCAAAATCGTCTTTAGGGTTTCACCAAAACTTCTCTCTTTTTTATGAAAAAACTAGAAAACTATATATAGGAAAATCGTTCTGACGGCGTCAAGAGTTAATTCTGACGCCGTCACCTCACCGCCATAAACTTCCTCGGACGGCCTTGATCCACTTATGACGGCCTATGTGACGCCGTCACCACCCACGGTAAATTATTCTTGGCCACTTTGACGCCGTCACCAGTTCGTCTGACGCCGTCACCACCTTCGATATTTAATTCTTCATGTCTGACGCCGTCAAGCGTTTGGTCTTGACGCCGTCACCTTGTATTTTCAGCTTGGATTTTTGGTACTTTGCCGTTTTCTTCACTTTATGCTCCAAAAACGTCCAAAATAGCCTCTTTTCCAGAATTCACTCTCCAAACACCTAAAATCGCAAAAGGAACGATTTAGGGCAATATTTGATCAAATAAAGTCGGATTCGGGCTTAAATGACCCCCTAAAAACGGATCATTTTTCGCCTCATCATATACCCTTACACTTGAGATTTGCTTGTCCTCAAGCAAATGAGCTTTTATTCTACTCAAAAGACAAGTTAGGGGTCATTTAACACTAATATAAAAGTAATTACAACAAATAATCGTTCCACTAAAGACCAATAGACAAGCACGGAGGTCATACACAAGCACCTCACAAATAGTGTTTAGATACTCACATCTCTCGGGTGTAATAAAGTAATATAACATTATGGAAATGGAAGATATCTCTCACTACCTGTCATAGCAAAATAGATTACCATAGGCTTGGGAAAGGATCAAACCTCCACCACATGGCGTAAGCACCTAGGATAAACTATCAAAGAGGTCTTTTAAAGGGTTATAACGTTAGGTGTAGGGATATGAATTACACGATTTTGTTGGATAAAGGAAGTTTTACTGGTGGCGAGTTAACAATCTTAGTTAATTACATGTACAAGATGGCGTTGCTAAGCCAAGACTAGACTCGACTTAAGCTAATAAATGAAAAATAACAAAAACATAAAATGAACATAGAATAAAAACGGGATGGTAGTCCGTACGTTTTTTTCTCTTTTTTTTTATTTTTTTTTATTTTTTTATTTTTTTTTTTTTTTTGCATACACTTTTACCCTACCATCCAAAATAATACATCATAGGGGATGAGAATTCCCCTTACACTTGAATCTTTACATACTTTACATTAAACTAATCTAATGACTCGAATTAAGAAAATCAAAACACTTGGAGCACTTTTAAGATTAACGTACATATGGGGGTAATAAGTGATGTTCTTCCCCATTACTCCATAAAATAAGTACTTACCCATGAGTCCCAATCGTCCCAAAACAATATGTACAAGGATATGACTCGACTTAGCAACCATGTAATCAATTAGAAAGTTAACTTAGGGTTTAACAAATAACAATAATGCACTAAAAATGAGCGCATACACGAAAGGCTAAGGCGATTTGGTTGTACATTTAAGTGGGGTGTAACAAATTCTTCCTTTAAGTAAAATGCTTAAAGTTAGAAACGAAAAGATAGGCTCGGAGGGGTGTACTAGGGGTATCGTGTACTAAAAATGAGTACAACGCTAAGGGTGTGGGAAAAATTAGTTGACTTAACTAGCCAAGTAATATGACTTAAATGGTCAAGTAATCATGATACGGATTTAACACAAGGGTGATCCTAATGCCTCTTATCATGTAGTAAATCCTACTACACGAATGTAGTCTCACTAGCGGTCTCGGGATGCATCACTAACGCAAGTTCTAGAATCTAAATGCTACCGGTACACTCATAAGCACCAATAATGAATGCTTTTCCTATCAAAACTAAAGGCGAACCTCACATTTTTGGGTGGAAAATTTTTCTGAATATACGGTTATGTGCTAGTCATACAACCTCCTATCCATGAGACGCTTGCTATGGCTAAAGTTTCACTCCTAAATGTTGTAAAAAATTTTAAATTTGGCGCTAAAATTGCACTAACAAGTATTTCTCATAGTTTTATTACACATCTACCATTAAACAAAACAAACTCAAGCGAAAGTGCATATGTAAGGTATCATCTTTTTACCCTCCCCTTACACTTAAGATGAACATTGTCCCCAATGTTCAAGTAAAGAATGTAAAAGTTAAAAAGTAAAGAGAATGAAATCAAATACTCCCCTGATTCGCTCGGTATGGATTTGAGTTGGCCAGGTTAAATATTCTTCCAAGAAAACGAACAATCAAAGCTTCCCTTCCAGAATATAAATCATCTTCTTGTCTCAAATAACTTGTAAATCCTGACAAAAGTAGACAAGGCAACCTCGCGTAAAATCGGCGGCATCCTATATAAGTTACTAAATCCTAGAAAACAAAGTAAGATATAATGCTTGTGGAATGAAGTTTGCAGATTTCCTGGAGATTATAAAACTTAATAATTCACAAAAACCATAAGACTCCGTTAGAAAAACAAAACCGGTAAAATTTCCAGATTTTAACTCCTGACGCCGTCAAGAGCAAACCCTGACGCCGTCAGAATGGACCTGCAGAAATTCTTATGTTAAGTTTCCGGAAAATTTCTGGAAAAACTTTGTCCTACTTCCTGGAAAATCCTGCAAAACTTCATTATGACTCAATACAAGCATTTGACTCTAACAAATACGAATATACATGTTCATTAAATATTGTGGAGAATCATGATCGGTTTGTTTCTTAAAAACATATTTGGGGTTTCCCCTTACACTTATCTTTTGCAAAAATACCTTTAGGTTGAAGTTAAGACTAGGCTAAACAACATAATAAAGTATTTCACATTTTAATTGAGAAACATGATCAACCAACAATAAAAATAAAACATGCATACGGAAGCAAATAACAATCAAACAAATAAAAATCACACAAAACATGGGTTGCCAAGATAAATCATCAATAAAAATTAAAAGCTAATCGTGCATAATACTAGTTAAAAGAACAGAAATGAAAATTGTTCAAAGCCAACAAAGGCCGAATCCTAAACTATTACAAACCAAATGTTTCAAATCGTACAACCAAAAATAAATTGTTCAAGAATCACGGATATCAAGATGGATCACTGAGGGGGAGGACCAAAACGATAATCATAGCCTGGTGGGAGGTGTCCAGTGTACCCATAGGGAGGGTAGTCAGTCTCTCGGCCTGGGAAGGGGTCAATTTGCAGGTGAGGCTCAAGCTGATCTCGGGTGGAGAGGTGCTGCATCTGGCGGACGGTATGATCATACATCCAGTCAAAGCGCTGGTCAGTAGCAGCTCGCCACGTGTCCATCTGACCCATCCAGGCACCCTGGTGTGCCTGCCAGTCTCCCCGACTCATGTGTCGGTAGTAATCAGCCGTCCCCTCCTCATACCCGGTAAACTGATGCTGCTGGGGCACTTCCTCATCATCACCGTCATCATCCTCATTATCAGCCCCAACGTACCATATGTAGGTACCATCCCCCATCTGCATCACAATGCTCATCTGCCTAAGGGATTTCGCCCTCACTACCCTGCAGTTCCCACAGTCGCTCAAGTACCCTATGATCTGAGGAGTAAGAAGACCATAGGAACGAGCCAACCGTGTGACGAACATCCCCCCATAAACCTTGTCGATATCCCTCTCACCCACACTGGTCCTCAAGTAACTGGCCACCCAAAACGGGATGTTGCAGTAGACATCCTCAGAAAAGATGGTGTACAAGTAGAATAAATCCGAAGCAGTGATACGGTGAGTGGTGCCATGACGTGCAGACAAGCTGTATGTGATGCACCTGTGAACTAGCCTAACAATGGGGTCCCTGATCGATGGAGCCCCAGTAGTCGAGGTATAAGCCCCATTCCCTATGTTTGGCCAAAAGGTAACACACCTCATCTCATTCCGCTAAGTCTCTCCATGTAGCAAATTCAGCAGAAAAGCTCCATCAACCTCCTCACTAGTATATAGCCCAAGCCTCCAACCAAACTCAGCCACAGAACAAGACCTCAACTCTCCCCCTAGCCTAAAATATATCGTGGTGCCCCCCATATCTCCCCTAGCCTCAGCTTGATCAAAACGGAAGGTAGCAAAGAACTCCCGTACTAACTCACTATATACCGTCTCTCTCATCCTAAACAATCTCTCCCACTGCGGTCCCGCAAACCCATCTGTGCGGAACCTCCCTACAAATGCAGCCTCCAACCCATAGGCTCTCAGAAAATCCCAGTCAACCACCGCCCCAGTATCAATATGGTGGTTGCACAACTCCTCATACTTGGTACTAGTATCCACATCATTGAATTCCCCCTAACTGTGCACTAATTCCCCATAGTTGACCCCTTGAGATCTAGAAGAACTACCTTTTTGTTGGCGAGACCTTTTGCTCATTTTCCTGGAAAAAAGGTGGAGTGAATGGAAACGATTAGAACGCGAAATTTATACGAACTTTATGCAGTCAGACACATCTGACGCCGTCAAGAGTAAATTTTGACGCCGTCAGATGGATCAGAATTATAGCCATGCAAATGCGAGGGAAAAATCAATTTTTAAACTCTTAACCCATTACCCAAACGCTCCTTAATTCAGGAAACAGGGGTGGGGGGGGGGGGGGGGTCAAAGAATCCGAGGCATGATGGGTTTTCCCTATTTTAATGCATGATTTGGATGAGACAACACCATCAAATGGTAGCCCCACGACTACAAATCACCAATTGGATGGCATTACGATTTGCTAATGGTGGGTCAAGAATGGGGTTTCGGGCGAAAGGGGTTTTTCAAATTGACGGGTCCTAAGGATAATTAACCGAGAAAAGATGAAGAAAACTTACTTACAAAGTAGAGATCGGAGGTGGAAGATGTCGAATTGAGGGTTTGAGAGTCGGAGTAGCAGCAACACTTGGGTGAGATTTGTGGGGTATGGTTTGAAAGTGATTGGTTTTGGGTTAATATTGCTGATCCGTCGAGCTGACGGCGTCAAGGGTTAAATCTGACGCCATCAGATGCCCGTGTGGAGTGAGGTTTGGAGTAGTTTCAAGTTTAGTCCCTGCTCTTTGTGTGAATAACTAAACACAAGTAAAACCCATGAGTAGCTATTTTGTTAACGAGGTCCACCAGGGTCGAATGTCTCGTTACTGTCGCGGAAAGAGGTGAGGTAGCATCGGGGGTCGGGTAATGTTTTGGCCAAGTTGATCCTTATGCACGGGTCATTGGCGTGAGAAGGAAGATGTTGTTCACTAGGAGGTTTCAAATCAATGGTATTTATGAGGTGTGAACTCTTTACACCGGGTTTAAAACCAAAGGAACATTTTTCGGATGAGATCGGGAATGTAGTTCGCAAGCATCCAACGAAAATGCTATTTATTTGCGAGCTTTTCTCCGTATGGGGGTGTTTATGAGAATGGGGGGGTAGTTAATGGTAAAGCTTTTGAGGAGAATCTCCCGCTGCCCTCTTGGTCAAATACCAAAGAGGTTGACACCTCGAAGACTTTTCAATTTTTTTAGGTGTAGAATTTTCTTTGATCTTTTCCTTGACCCTTGATATGAATTGGTCAGCGAAATTCATAAAGGCTTTATGAGTGCTTTCCATGCGTGCCTCTAGGTGCTGGATTTGCTTTTCCTGATTATCTATGAAGGTTACCATTATTCCTTCGAATTCCTCTTGCCGTGAGCGTTCAGGAAAATTTTGGCTGATAACCGTATTCCTACGTGGATTAGGGTTCCACACGGGTTCAGCGGCCAGTTTCTCAATACTCATCAGTTCTTTTACCTGTTTCTCGATGCTTCCCAACAATTGTTCTTGGGTGGCACGTGCGTAATCAAGCTTTGCTTTGCTTGGGAGCATCGGGTCCTCCCATCCTTCCTCTTCGTATTGTGCCAACTCCTCAAGAACTTTCCAGCATTCGTCAATGCTAAGTCTATCTAGCCTACCATTGGCTGCGTAATCAATGGCTTTCCTTGTTTGATAATCAACCTTACCATAAAAGATTTGGATCTGTAGCCATGGCTCGATCCCATGATGAGGAACTTTTCGGAGTAGGTCTTTATATCGACTCCATGCTTCATAAAAAGATTCATTTTGACGTTGTTGGAACATCAAGATGTCATTCCTAAGTTTAGTAGTTCTCCCCGGTGGGAAAATTTGAGCAAGGAAACGAGTGGTGAGATCATCCCATGTGGTGATGGATTCCGCGGGTAAACGCTCAAGCCATTGACTAGCTTGATCCCGTAGAGAGAATTGGAATAGGCGTAAACGGGTAGTCTCTCTAGTTTCAACACCTAGGTCTATGGAATCTACGATTTTGAGGAAGTCCTTAAGGTGTTGGTTTGGATCTTCGGAACGAAGTCCATGGAATGCACATCCGCTTTGCACCAACCGGATGGTGTCGGATCGCAAGGGGGTCACATTGGCTCCGGTGAGCTCAATGGTGTTTCGGTAGCCTTGGTGGCTAGGTCGGGAATACTCTCCTAAGGTTCGGGGCCTAAGGGGTTCTAATGGTGGGTTTTGTTGTGGTGGGATGATGGGTTCAAAGATGTTACCACCTTCCATGATGTCGGATGGTAAAGAGTTACGAACAAAAAGCACGAAGAAATAAGATAGACTAAAGAAGACCTAAAAATAAAAATAAAAATCTTATTAGAAAGGAATCTAGCAAGTAGACCTAATAAAAAGAAATCCTAACCTAGACAATAACTAATCCCCAGGCTGCGGCGCCAAAAACTTGATGGCGCCGCACTCTTTTGCGAAAGATGAGAAATGAATGTAAAGATAGACAATCCCCGGCAGCGGCGCCAAAAACTTGATGCGTGGGAATCGCACCTTGCTTTACCTCTCGAGGGATCTCGCGAGGCTTACAACCCCCACCAGGCAGTGTACCTGATCGTTGTAGTATAGTATAGTGACAAGTACCGGGGGATTGATCGTTCAGCTTAGGAATAGTGTCGCTAGGATTAGAAAACCTAATTAATAGTTCTAGAGGTGAGAGATGATTATTTTTGTATTTTTATATTTTTATGAAAGCAAGTAAAATCTCGGGTTTTGGAAGAGTGGGCGGAATTAGTTGCTATTCAACTAACCCAAAGCTAAGATGCAATCAAAATAAAATAATAAAAATGAAAACAAACTAATTATACTAAGGTTGTGAGCAGTGGTTGGAGAAATTGTGTTTACTTAGACTTCATTACTCCCTAGATATTTTTTACATGTTAATTACTTGTTACACTTGTATGAATGACGGGTTGTATTCCTTAATACCATTCGTGGGGTGGCATACATAACTCCCCAACTCTATGAGCTCTTATCTCCTCCTACACCATGACCCAGCACAACTATAGGGATTGTAAACAGTGGCTCATGCATTAAATACAACCAATAAAGACCTAGTACGCCTCGGTTCATGTTTCTTAAGACGTTCAAGCATGTTACCATTTGGAGATCTGCCAGTTTTCTTAAGCCTAACATATAAATCATTCATTCAAAACAAGAATAGACAAGCAATCAACACATAATCAACATCTAGGTTTCATTAGATCTAAGCAAACACAAGAGAGATCTAGCCTAGCATAATGGAATTGAGACAAGAACAAGAGATAAACAACCAACACATAGACATATTGATTGAATTGAAAGTACACTTATCTCAATTACAATGCAAGGTCTCAAGGGTTTGGAACCCTTGAAAAACCTGTGAAAGAGGCACCAAAATCGTCTTTAGGGTTTCACCAAAACTTCTCTCTTTTTTATGAAAAAACTAGAAAACTATATATAGGAAAATCGTTCTGACGGCGTCAAGAGTTAATTCTGACGCCGTCACCTCGCCGCCATAAACTTCCTCGGACGGCCTTGATCCACTTATGACGGCCTATGTGACGCCGTCACCACCCACGGTAAATTATTCTTGGCCACTTTGACGCCGTCACCAGTTCGTCTGACGCCGTCACCACCTTCGATATTTAATTCTTCATGTCTGACGCCGTCAAGCGTTTGGTCTTGACGCCGTCACCTTGTATTTTCAGCTTGGATTTTTGGTACTTTGCCGTTTTCTTCACTTTATGCTCCAAAAACGTCCAAAATAGTCTCTTTTCCAGAATTCACTCTCCAAACACCTAAAATCACAAAAGGAACGATTTAGGGCAATATTTGATCAAATAAAGTCGGATTCGGGCTTAAATGACCCCCTAAAAACGGATCATTTTTCGCCTCATCAAGTAGCCTAGTAAATAGCTTAGGATAAAACACCTTGACCCTTTTTCTTTTCCTTTTAGGTCGAGCAAAACAAACACCCTAGCAACTAATTATTTTCGACATGTAAAATGCTCGCGGACCTTAAAACTATTAACAAGACATTATGAACATGTATGATCACGTTAGGATACTTTCCAAGTTAGTTTTTAGGTTTGAAAATCAAGTTACAATCTGTTTCAGAAAACTGTGTTGGGTCGAGGGGTGCTCAAGGGGACCAACTTTGAGTACTTGTTTCACCTATCAAACGAGCACTTAAAATTTCGAACATAGGATCAGAATAAAGACCTTCCAGCATATATTGATGAGAAGCAAAAACATAGGAATATGATGGAGTAGCCTCGTTTTTATTCAGCCCTCCTTAGGGGTGTCGCAACCTGAAAAATCAGCTTAAAATACTTAGTTTTTTTTTTACGTTTAAACAGTTTCATACGCTCCACTTTAGAGTTTATTTGTGAACAAACCATAATAGATTAGAACTTCTAGTTTGAACCTAGAAGAAGACCCCCTAGCAGGCTACTAAAAAGAGCAATAACGTAGTAAAAACCTCTTCATACCTCGTGTATATTTAAGTTCACTTTTGGTCGAAAAATATATTTTATAAACTTGTCTTTTGATTATTTAGAACAAATGAGCTAATATTATAAGTAGATAAGCTGATAAAAATTTCATATAAACCTATTTTGAACTTATATAAAGGAGTCGTAGAAAGTTGGATTATTTTCGTAGCTAAAAACACGTTTTTATTTAAAAATGATATCGGATGTAAGTTTTATATGCATGAGGGGTATATATTGCCAAAACTATAACTAATTTTAAATTTTGGACTTGAAATAAAATAAACTTAAGGTTAAGGGTAGAAAGTGTCATATTTAAAAATAGGGTAGAAACTATCATTTCATGATAGTTCAGGGGTAAATATTGTCAATACCTAAAACTACGGGGGTAAGAAGTGTAAAACTTTATATTGTTACTGGATATATAAATATAACCCTAAAATATGATTTAGAAACTTGTTAAATTATCAAACAAACCTTAAAAATAGTTATATTATTATTATTATTTAATTTTTGTAGAAACTTCATGTTGTTTTAATTAAATAAAAATCATTAACAAAATCTCTACGCTACCAATATTAAAATCATGAATATGAATACTAAATTTGACATATAAACTCAGGTTACGTGTCAGAGACGTTTATCAACTGTATTTAAATTATTTGCTATCCAGACTACTTAAACATCAAGGTGAGTTTACAGTCCCACTACTTTTCATACATTTTCTAAACTTGTGGGGAGATACATGCTACAAAACCGAACACAAGTATTTTCTGTATGCTATCTTGATTTATATTGCCTAAGTTCCCACTATCGCCTTTCCTGATAAAGACCCTCATATCATGAGCCATTAATCACTTGCGAGTGAATGCGAATATAGTAAATAGATCTATTGGAAGTTGACGGCCCATTTGTACTAGCCGGATAGATAGCTATAAGCTAGCCGGATTGATAGACAGATGTACTATATTTGAGTTGCATGGGAGACTGACAAACTCCTACCGGAGGGCATTATTACTTTCATTTGGTTATGTTAGTAATAAAACATTATCTCGGTAATGTTCTAGCAGTTAACGTTTGCGCTCATGAGGCTTAGAGCAATATATTACATTTCAATACTTTGTTTTATATCTAACTTGTGTTCAAATTATTATTTATAAACGCTGTGAATTCACTCAACCTTTGTGTTGACATTTTTAGCATGTTTATCTCAGGTCCATAACAAACAAGGATGGCATGGAAGAGCATGGATACGGAAGGAAGGCTAAAATTTTATTATTCTTTGATAAAGTATTTAACAAGTTGTAAAACTACTCGGACCTCATTTTGTAAACTCTGATATTTGAATAATAAAATTTCTAAAACAACTCAATTAGAGATTGTTTTCCTATTATTATTACTGTTGTGCCGTCGAGTAACACCCAACTTTAATTCCGCTGCGTATCCCAAATTTGGGGGTGTTACAGATTGGTATCAGAGCTATAGTTATAGAGAAACGGGTCTAATTGAGATCCGAACTATGACCACTTTTTCACTAAAATGTTTTATAGCCTTTCGTTGTCTGTGCCTTCCAGCCTCCGGATGATTATGTGACTTCCAGGTAATTATGTTACTCAAAAACTTTAGTAAACTGGTATATACATTTATGATATACTTCTGATCACTTTATACAAACAAACATGTCTGCAGATGCCTATTCTAAGGCATTACGTTTTAATCCTATCTTCCTGAGCATGTATCTACTTCTATATTTTTAAAATTTACAAAACTTTCATAAGACGTTGTGGTTTCCACAATTCTTACCCTATTTATGTTAAAAATATACTCTCCACTATTTGAAAAACTATGTCGACTCACCTTGATTATCTTACTCCTATATCCAAAAATGAGTGTAAATACCCTCTCCGTACTCCCAGAATACTTAATTTATCGATTAATTATGAATGTTAAGTCAGAAATTCTTAAGTAGGATGATTTGCAATGTCTTTATTTAAATGAATTGGGACGCCTTTTATTTAAATAAAGAAATTATGAATCACCGAACCATAAGTTTATATTTCTTTATTTACATTGTTTTGGGACGCCTCGCTATGTAAATAATGAATTATAAATAAGTGGGCTTATTTGTATCTGAAATAGCATGAGTATAAAATCCAAGAATCACTAAAATTCATAAAATACGAATAACGTAAAATTTCATTAGAACCCATGAATATTAATACATAATGAAATAATTAACATCGGTAGGGATAATGTTACAAAAATCACTAAGTAAATAATAGAATCGCCAATAGGTTGATCCAGAACTCAACTACACCTACGAGAACGAGAACTACGACCGGATATAACACCTTGAATATTTTGTACAATAAACAAATCATCAACGCAAAACATGGTTTTATATATAAAACAACCAAATCTTATTACACATTCACTAAGGATTACATAGAAAATTTATTTCAACGCTCCTACCACGATACTGTTTATTACTTCCAAACCTCATCGATAACAATTGGTAGAACCAAGAGTGGTATAAGAAACGCTAAAATCCCGGCCAAGAATACATAATCTTCTTCTGGAACGTAGGTCATGTAGATAGAAGTACTAACAACGTACACGATCGCAATAATGGTAATAATGTGCGGCATTTTGAAAATTTAATGAGAGAAATTTGGGTGATGGAGAAATGAGAATTATAATGGGGTATTTATAAGATAAAAACTAGCCGATAGAAATCACTATTCACAACCGTTAGAAAACACTGTTCACTAGCCGTTGGAATTACTGTTCATAACATTTGAAAATTTAAAAAATTTTAGTAAGGGACAAACGAATTCATCATCTACAAAAGTTTAAAAATTTTCTTTACATTCATCAAAATTTTCATCCGAAATTTTTCTTATTAACAATTTTTCGATGTCAAATATAATTTTTACAAAACAAGAAACTAGAAATCATGATATTTTCAAAAATGATCACTGAAACATAATAAATTTTATAAATAACAATCTTCATGTAAAATAAAGTTTTTCTTACGTTTATATGACCTTCGGAATAATGCTTACACATGTAATTCTAAATTATAGATTTCATAAATTAAATATTTCGTCCTCATCATTTCTACATCTAACATAGATTGAATCCCGGGACGGGATTCCGTTAAGAGGGTGAGACTGTAACCACCGGTAAATTTCCACTTAAATTAACTTATACTTATCCATTTTTCACGTCTATTTTTTTTGGACAAACTAATGACAACAACTAACTAATACAACATAACTCGTATCTTTAATATCAATATGTTTTGAGTTCTTTTCAAATAAACATTTCGTATACGTCAAGACTAAAAGTTTTCAACTTATATTAAATTCGTCAATATACGATAATTAAACATTCGACCTAAACATTATCTAATCTATAATAATTTTTCCCAAAACCCTAAGTTATTATAACTATGACTTTAAGTAAATAAATCATAAACCCTAAAGTATAATACTCTCAAATACAAAGTATAAGTATCTAAATTAGTTTACAAGTGTATTTTTTTTACTAAACTAAATTTATTTAAATAAATTTAACTAAACACATACAAATACAAACCCTATAATCTTAGTATAAAAGTATTACTCTTTAAGCTCTATTTGAAATTTCCTTTTTATTTCCTAAGTATGTTCACTTAAAATATAACCAACACTAAATTACATTTTTTTTTTCTAAATATTATTTAACCTAAACTTTAACTTAAGTTAATTATACCATTTAAACTCATGGTACTTATCAATAAGCCCTAGGAACAAAGACTTAAGCATGATTGATCACTAACTACATCATGGTTCGAAGTTCATTAGAAGCAAATTAAGTAAATTCTAGAGTACCACATGTAATTACCCAAACCATATAATTTCTTCTAGCTTCTCATAGAAACACATATGCATGCATGCTAGATATTTAGCTTTGGTCAAATAATGTAGGTAAATTACTTGGTTAGAAAACTTACCACCTCATTTGTTTTTCATCTCCACCATACGAGTCCTCCATTTGGCAGCTTAGGGAAGTAATGCACTTCATTATGTCTCCTACAAACTTAACATGGTGAGCTAGTACTTTCAAGAACTCTCTCATTCTCCATACTATAAATTTCAAACCAATGATATCAACTTCTTTCACCAACTGTTCGAAACAAACAAAACCAACATACCTTCATATCCTATTGATCCTAGAGTATTAAGAGAAGCCAAGGAAACATACTAGGAGAACTAGAAGAAGAGGAAAGCTTAGCTTTCAATTTTTCAAGTGATCTGGTCCAAATTTCATCCATACTCGAACCTGAAACAAGTAAGTATTCTTATCATTTTTTTTTCACTCATTTGTACACTTCTATTAATCCTAAATTACTGTTACAGTAGCCTAGTAAATAGCTTAGGATAAAATACCTTGACCTTTTTTCTTTTCCTTTTAGGTCGAGCAAAACAAACACCCTAGCAACTAATTATTTTCGACATGTAAAATGCTCGCGGACCTTAAAACTATTAACAAGACATCTATGAACATGTATGATCACGTTAGGATACTTTCCAAGTTAGTTTTTAGGTTTGAAAATCAAGTTACAATCTGTTTCAGAAAACTGTGTTGGGTCGAGGGGTGCTCAAGGGGACCAACTTTGAGTACTTGTTTCACCTATCAAACGAGCACTTAAAATTTCGAACATAGGATCAGAATAAAGACCTTCCAGCATAGATTGATGAGAAGCAAAAACATAGGAATATGATGGAGTAGCCTCGTTTTTATTCAGCCCTCCTTAGGGATGTCGCAACCTGAAAAATCAGCTTATAATAGTTAGTTTTTTTTTACGTTTAAACAGTTTCATACGCTCCACTTTAGAGTTTATTTGTGAACAAACCATAATAGATTAGAACTTCTAGTTTGAACCTACAAGAAGACCCCCTAGCAGGCTACTAAAAAGAGCAATAACGTAGTAAAAACCTCTTCATACCTCGTGTATATTTAAGTTCACTTTTGGTCGAAAAATATATTTTATAAACTTGTCTTTTGATTATTTAGAACAAATGAGCTAATATTATAAGTAGATAAGCTGATAAGAATTTCATATAAACCTATTTTGAACTTATATAAAGGAGTCGTAGAAAGTTGGATTATTTTCGTAGCTAAAAACACGTTTTTATTTAAAAAGGATATCGGATGTAAGTTTTATATGCATGAGGGGTATATATTGCCAAAACTATAACTAATTTTAAATTTTGGACTTGAAATAAAATAAACTTAAGGTTAAGGGTAGAAAGTGTCATATTTAAAAATATAGGGTAGAAACTATCATTTCATGATAGTGCAGGGGTAAATATTGTCAATACCTAAAACTACGGGGGTAAGAAGTGTAAAACTTTATATTGTTACTGGATATATAAATATAACCCTAAAATATGATTTAGAAACTTGTTAAACTATCAAACAAACCTTAAAAATAGTTATATTATTATTATTTAATTTTTGTAGAAACTTCATGTTGTTTTAATTAAATAAAAATCATTAACAAAATCTCTACGCTACCAATATTAAAATCATGAATATGAATACTAAATTTGACATATAAACTCAGGTTACGTGTCAGAGACGTTTATCAACTGTATTTAAATTATTTGCTATCCAGACTACTTAAACATCAAGGTGAGTTTACAGTCCCACTACTTTTCATACATTTTCTAAACTTGTGGGGAGATACATGCTACAAAACCGAACACAAGTATTTTTTGTATGCTATCTTGATTTATATTGCCTAAGTTCCTACTATCGCCTTTCCTGATAAAGACCCTCATATCATGAGCCATTAATCACTTGCAAGTGAACGCGAATATAGTAAATAGATCTATTGGAAGTTGACGGCCCATTTGTACTAGCCGGATAGATAGCTATAAGCTAGCCGGATTGATAGACAGATGTACTATATTTGAGTTGCATGTGAGACTGACAAACTCCTACCGGAGGGCATTATTACTTTCATTTGGTTATGTTAGTAATAAAACATTATCTCGGTAATGTTCTAGCAGTTAACGTTTGCGCTCATGAGGCTTAGAGCAATATATTACATTTCAATACTTTGTTTTATATCTAACTTGTGTTCAAATTATTATTTATAAACGCTGTGAATTCGCTCAACCTTTGTGTTGACATTTTTAGCATGTTTATCTCAGGTCCATAACAAACAAGGATGGCACGGAAGAGCATGGATACGGAAGGAAGGCTAAAATTTTATTATTCTTTGATAAAGTATTTAACAAGTTGTAAAACTACTCGGACCTCATTTTGTAAACTCTGATATTTGAATAATAAAATTTCTAAAACAACTCAATTAGAGATTGTTTTCCTATTATTATAACTATTGTGCCGTCGAGTAACACCCAGCTTTAATTCCGCTGCGTATCCCAAATTTGGGGGTGTTACAGTTGCAGCAGCAGAAACTTGAATCACAAGCAGTACGATAATTTTCAATAGCAGCAGAATGAATAATAAGCGTAGCAGCAATATTTTTCTCTTGGCAGTAGGAACATTGAAGAACAAGCAGTAGTAACTTACTATGAACAGCAAGTAATACTAACCTTCTTCGACTCAAGCAGTAAGCATAACAATATCATTATATCAGTAGATCTACTCCATCTACTCCTCTTCGTAATAGTAATCAACCTCAAGAATAAAATATGTTGCACCCATGAACGTTCAATATAAATTGTCACCAATCATATTATAATTGTTTTACTAATGCATCCCCACAATCGACATAATCACATAATAAGACAATGACATATTAATGCCAATCCACTATCTTTAATCAGTACGAGGTTTAAATAAATGTTAACCACTTGCAAAACAAAACGACTTATAAGACCCATGATAAAATAAGTTATTAGCACCGTCCCATGTTCTTGAAGCAACTCAGTACGAGGTTAAATTGATATACCGACAAAAACAGCCCCACAATCCTCGTATTATCATTAAATCAACCTTTATTCATGAATTAACACCACTGACCCTCTCAATAAATATTAGTACGAGGTAACCATTCATGATCTTAATTTAAGCAATTTATCTCCAACTAATAGATAGGTACGAGGATAATATCAGTATAATATATGCAATTAATTATACGAGGGTACCTTCATATTATGTCATCTCAGAATCTTCATAAAAAAATCGATACCCAAAAATCCAATTCTTGAGAAAACTTTAAAAACCTCATCGTATCATCTTCAAAACTGCTTTTCTTCAATATTAATAAAAACCTTGAATCCCTAGGTAACGTGCCAACCTGTCTCTGATGCCAATTGTGGAGTTTGTTAGACTCCTTGGACCGTTTATAGCATCTAGGGTTAACAATAACAATGATAATAAACATGATACATGCAGCGGAATAAGAACAAATCAAAGTTATTGACAACAAGGTTTTTCCCACAATCACCTCCAATTATTATTTGATCAAAATAATAACGTGTTACCTAACTGTAACATGGATCTAAGACACTTCAGACCTTGAAGGATACGAACTAACTCTAACCCTAGACGCCTAGGTTACACACACACACCTTTGATGACTACATAATGGAAGACTTATTAAAAACATGTACCCTTGATCTCTTTATATAATAGAGAATTAGGTTTACAAAAGACTACGAAGGACTAAAATATAAATCTTCTTCAAAAAGCTAGTAGAGACTGCCTCGCCACACCTGTTACTAAAAGTGGTTATCGTGGAAGTCAGCCCCTGTGTCAAAAATGCGAGAAGCATCACACAGAAATCTGCATTGTTAAGTGCAGGAAGTGTCAGAAAACAGGTCACAAGGCAAATAGCTGTAAGACTTCGGACAGAAAAGGACAACCAACAACTGTAGTATGCCACGGATGTGGTGCAAAAGGGCACTACAAGAGCCAATGTCCAAACTACAATATCAATTGGAAAGCCAAGACTTTTGCAAGAAAATGAAGAATCTCTAAAGACTTCGATAGTATCAAGGGAATGGCAACTAGATTTAAGCAGATGAATAAATTCCTGTTGTGAATAAATAAATTCTAGTTCAAAAATTTCCTAAGTTGTATATCTTTCTTATATTTTACTTTAAGTTACGATGGATGTAACCTAAGTATAACAACTATCTTTCTACCGTATCGAAAAATCTACCTTGTAATATTTCCATAATAATCAAAATCTACGTCAATTTTGATTTCTATTCCATTTACCAAATAACAATATACTATTATTACCCTAGAAATTTCTGACTCATCATTACAGTATGAACAAAAATTTTGTACTTTATTCTTAAAAAGAAATTACGTGTTATACTATAAAAACGACACGTTGAACACCATCTAAAACAATTTAGAGAAACATATGATTGAGCCAAACATCACATCATTTAGTCATCAATTATACATAGCCTGTTCAACTATGTCTAATTAAGGAAGAATCATGTTATGAAGGGAACAGTCATAATTTCAGATTTTTAAAATAACAATCTTCATTTAAAAGCAAAATATAGAGATAAAATGAACTGTTTATAAATATTACATTGGGCAAACCACAATAAATATCTATCTCATCCCCTCATTATTATGATGAGAAACCGACAAAAGTACAAATAGGAAAACACTAATAATTCACAAAGACTGATAGAAAACTCAAATAGCGAAAATTTTATTTGAATCCATGAAAATTAATAAATAAACAAATAATTAGCATCAGAAGTGCTAATGTTACAATAATTACAATATAAATTATAGAATCTTCAATAGGTTGATCCGCTATGGCAACAAGGACCTCACCAACACAACAATAGCAAGAGCCACCACAGGATGAATCACCCTAATTATGCTGAAAGATAAATATAAACAAACCATTAAAAACATTAATGAGACAAATTCCTAAACATAAAAACAAAACGAGTATTATTCCATATTTATTACAGAGTACATAAAAACACAACATGAACTTAATTTTAAAACAACCCTAGCTCAGGATTATTACCCCCATATCTTCTCTACGGTAATGGCTAGGACTGTGAGGGGTACGACAAACAACAATATCACGACCAAGAATCCAAAGTCTTCATCTGGAACATACGCTAAGTAGATAGCGGCAAGGACGACATACACAATCGCTAATATAGTAATGAGGTGCGGCATTTTGAGATGGGAAATGAGAGGAAAATGGTTGATGGAAGAAATGGAAATTAGAAAGGGGGTATTTATAGGCTAAAATATAGCCGTTAGTGCACTATTCATGGCCGTCGGAATTCACTATTCCTGACCATTAGAATACTGTTCACTAGCCGTTATTTTACTAATCATGACCACTATTTTCAATATTTACAACCCTTAAATACATCAGTTACTTTGTCTTGTCTAATACAAATAAATCTAACTGAATCACGTTTCCTTAATTTTTGGAATAAAAATATCTCGACAAACCCTCTGTTCATAATTCTCTACTCAAGTAATCACGTTAAACTTGAATTTCGGGACTAAATTCAGAGTGACGAGTGGGTACTGTAGAGAACTGCAAAAATCCATATAGTTAACAACGGTTAATTATATATTAATCTATGTCATTATTTTAATCACCATTTTTACAGAAAAAAAAGAAGCAAAATTTCAAATTTTTCTGTAAAAATGGTAATTAAAATAATGACAGAGATTAATATATAATTAACCGATGTTAATAATATGGATTTTTGCAGTTCTCTACAGTACCCACACGTCACTCTGAATTTCGTCCCAAAATTCAAGTTTGACGTGATTACTAAAGTAGAGAATTATGAGCAGAGGGTTGTCGAGAGATTTTTATTCCAAAAATTAAGGAAATGTGATTCAATTAGATTTATCTGTACTAGACAAGACAAAGTAACTGATGTATTTAAGGGCAATGAATATTGGAAATAGTGGTCATGAATAGTAAAATAACGGCTAGTGCACAATATTCTAACGGTCGAGAATAGTGAATTCCAACGGCCGTGAATAGGGCCCTAACGGCTATATTTTAGACTATAAATACCCCTTTCTAATTTCCATTTCTTCCATCAACCATTTTCCTCTCATTTCCTATCTCAAAAATGCCGCACCTCATCACTATATTAGCGATTGTGTATGTCGTCCTTGCCGCTATCTACTTAGCGTATATTCCAGATGAAGACTTTGGATTCTTGGTCGCGATCTTGTTGTTTATCGTACCCCTTACGGTCCTAGCCATTACCGTAGACAAGATATGGGGGTAATAATCTTGAGCTAGGGTTGTTTTAAAATTAAGTTCTTGTTGCGTTTTTATGTACTCTGTAACGAATATGGAATAATACTCGTTTTGTTTTTACGTTTAGGAATTTATCTCGTTATTGTTTTTAATGGTTTGTTCATTTTTATCTTTCAGTATAATTAGATTGATTCATCCTGTGGTGGCTCTTGCTATTGCTGTGTTGGTGGGGGTCTTTGTTGCCATAGCGGATCAACCTATTGAAGATTCCATGATTTATATTGTAATTATTGTAACATTAGCACTTCCGATGCTAATTATTTGTTTATTTATTTATTTTCATGGATTCAAATAAAATTTTCGCTATTTTGAGTTTTCTATCAGTCTTTGTGAATTATTAGTGTTTTCCTACTTGTACTTTTGTCGGTTTCTCATCATAATGATGAGGGGATAAGATGGGTATTTATTGTGGTTTGTCCAATGTAATATTTATGAACAGTTCATTTTATCTCTATATTTTGCTTTTGAATGAAGATTGTTATTTAGAAAATCTGAAATTTTGACTGTTCCCTTCATAACATGATTCTTCCTAAATTAAACATAGTTGATCAGGCTATGTATAATTGAGGACAAAATGATGTGATGTTTGGCTCAATCATATGTTTCTCTAAATTGTTTTATATGGTGTTCAACGTGTCATTTTTATAATATAACACATAATTTCTTTTAAGAATAAAGTAGAAATTTTTTGATCATACTATGATGATGAGTCAGAAATTTCTAGGGTAATAACAGTATATTGTTATTTAGTAAATGGAATAGAAATTGAAATTGACGTAAATTATGATTAGTATGGAAATATTACAAGATAGATTTGTTGATACGGTAGATAGATAGTTGTTATACTTAGGTTACATTAATCGTAACTGAAAGTAAAATACAAGAAAGAGATACAACTTAGGAAATTTTTGAACTAGAATTTATTTATTTACAACAGGAATTTATTCATCTGCTTAAATCTAGTTGCCATTCCCTTGATACTATCTAAGTCTTTAGAGATTCTTCATTCTCTTGCGAAAGTCTTGGCTTTCCAATTGATATTGTAGTTTAAACATTGGCTCTTGTAGTGCCCTTTTACACCACATCCGTGGCATACTACAGTTGTTGGTTGTCCTTTTCTGTCCGGACCCTTACAGCTATTTGCCTTGGACCTGTTTTTTTGACACTTCCTGCACTTAACAATGCAGATTCCTGTGTGATGCATCTCGCATTTTTGACACAGGGGTTGACTTCCACGATAATTACTTTCAGTAACAAGTGTGGCGAGGCAGTCTCTACTAGCTTTTTGTTTGTATTCCAGCTGACGATGATAGTTGATACGATATTTCAGACGTTTACGATAGCAGTCTTGAGCATTGGTGAAATTGCAGCAGATGGGGTTGATGATTCCTCTTTCAGTGAGTTTTCGCTTTTGGTTATTTTCATTAGATATAACTCCTTGCCTAATCCCTTGGTTAGGGGTGATGGTAGGGTTAATCATTCTTTCTGAAGTTTTAAAGTGGGCTGGTCTATATTCCATGAAACTTTCATGGTTATGCTTACCAGGTATACCCGTCTCTCTTCTCAGATGAACTATGGTAGTCCCTTCGAGTAATACTGAAACGATGTTGTTTACCAATTTCTTGATGGCTTTAGGAGTCATGGTGATTTTAGATGATGATGGAGTATATGTATTGTTCATGTTGTCCATCTTCTAAAATCATTAATGAAGCTCAACTTAGAATCCATCTAATGTCAGAATAATTCAAATAATGAAGCAAATTATTTCATTGATGATAGACTGAATTGAATCCCTACTGTAATCTAATTTCAAGATATGTCTGGGTTGTATCATAGATAAATGATCAACTCTTGATATGGGATTACTAAGGATCAAACTGATTTATCTACTAACACTGAAATTCATTAATCTTCTCTCCATTCTTCAAGTTCTCTCTCGAAAATTTATTCTTTTAGACAATTCTTTGGTTTTTGGTTAATTATGGTATGTTTAAGAAATCTGAACAATTGTAAGAAATCTTACGGTATATTTGAATAACATTGCAGAAGTTAACATAATATTAATAACTTGACTGATTGTTTTTGCAAAACAAATGATACAAGATCTTTTATTAATACTCCATTGATCTGCTTGGAGTCATTTGTTTATCAAAGAAAATAACAAATGATGAGATTTTTGCATGAAGGTATGAGGATTCATTAAATGCATGTTTGATATGAAATAAAAGATTGATTCATAACAGAGACATATAATAGAAAAGGAGGTTATTATACATTATGATTCGATTACAAGTTCTGAAAGTTTCAGATTTATTGAACATTACATGAAATACTAACTAAAACTATTTGGTTTAGTAGGTACAACAAGGATACTTGTAAACTTAAGAATTAGTTACGCCTCTGACGTAAACATCTAACTTCTTTCTCAAGTTCAAGTTGTGCAGCTTCCATGTTTGAGAAATGTTCCTGACACATGTTCATTTGATTAGCCAACATAGTCTCTCATGCGGAAATCTTTTGACCCTGGGTTCTGGCTGTGTCTCTGGCCATCCATAGGGTTCTTTCAATATCTTCAAATCTGCCATGTGTATGACCGTGTTCTCTTCTTGCATAACGGATCCTGGAGTCCAAGTTTCCAAGCTCCTGGTTGGTTTTGTCCTTTATTTCACCAATCTTTATTCCTAATTCAAACATTGCTCGTCTTTCAGCATCCGCTCTTTTGAACAACGTGTCAAGGTTACGGTCATACCATTCAAATCGCGTTGGTTGTAAATCTTTTAGCTGTTCAGTGTGAGCATCTAATATGCTGGCTTGTTGATAAATAAGAGTCCATATTGAATCAGGAGTGTTTATATTGTAGTCGGGTGAATTAGGTGAGGATGATTTATTTGGAATATCTGATATTGAGGAATCTGACGTATACGGTAACGGAGAATTTGGCTCAAATTCTTCCTCGACATTTCTTGGCGTGAACTTTGTCCAACTTCGAATGTTGCCTGACCACTAATCAAATCTTCATATGATTCAGTAGCTCTCCTGAGTTTTTGACGTAAAGGTAAACAAATAGGTGACGATGGAAGTGATCTCTGAGTGAGTTCTATATCAGGCTGGGGTTGTGATATTTGTACGTAAGGGCCTTCAGTATTCGGAGAATTTTGATTGATAGGTGATGTACTAGTATTATGAAGAGTAGTTTCGACATTCACGGGAGTTTCAGGAGACATGTTACTCTAGTAACCGAGAATAGTATTTTATGAGTAATTTTTACGTTAAAGATGTAACGGTACGGATGAAATAATAATTGTGTAAGAGTAATTTCTAAACATGTAAAATAATCTTAACAGGTAATGTATTAAGCACGACAGTCTGCAGACACGGAGGGCATAAAATGATATGGTGTAAAATCATTTATTTTGAAAGTGTAGTTATAGTTTAATGTTTGAAAACATTTAATTCGCTATAACTTTGGCTCTGATACCAATCTGTAACACCCCCAAATTTATGGTTTAGCAGCGGAAAAGTAATTTGGGTGTTACGAGGAGGATCGAAGTCATAATCACATAAAACGGCTTAAAAGAGACGTTTTGTAAGTTATTTGTCATTTACATAATATTTTTGATAAAAGATGAAACTTTTGATTTAAAATCTCATTAAAAGATAAAGGTTTGTAAAAATGACATATTTTATTTTTACACCATTTTAATTTATCAGGGTAATAAATGCCCGCTCCGTGTCTTGTCCTGCTCCGTTAATTACCTGAGATACACATGCTTAAAAGTGTCAACACAAAGGTTGGTGAGTTCATAGAGTTTAACAGAAAACCATTTATTTCAATAGATTCAATAGTATTTAGTTATAATTGTAATGAATACTAATAGTGATAGAACAAGTATTGAGTGATGTTGATTATAATCACAGATAAATCATATATGTATTCAATCAAATTCAAGTATTGGATCATAATCCTAACATGAGATGGAAACTCATGATACTAATGTAGTGAGATTTATAATTCAAATCTGGTCAATTACCTACACAGCTGTATCTAGATATAAGTTTGAAGACATATATTTTCTTATAGATATTGCCCCAAGCCTCATGACACGCTAAACGTTAACAAAATACCGTAAAAACGGAGGTGATTATCAAGTCAATGATAATGTTGCCCTCGTGTAATAGGTGATTTGCCAATTCCTATTTTTACTCAAATATAGTGTATCACGACTAATACGACTAGCCACAAAGGCATTCTGTCAAGTATTTAGTGGGATAGGATGTCAAGCCTCAACAGGTTTCGAAGCTGTTCACTATATTCGGGCTCACATCAAGTGATTAATGGCTCATGATAGAGGGACTTTATGGCGATAAGGGTAACTTAGGCAATATCATGGTAATGATGTAACTAGAGTATTTGTGCTCTTCCTAGCAATTATTTCCGTTGAAACATAGAAATATCATATAGAGATAAGAGAATTATTCAGGATGTTATAGTATAGTCAAGCATCATGCCACAATAATCATTTTGGAAACATTATCATTTGAGTTCAGTATTCTAGTTAAACAATTTGCCAGTAAAATATATATATATCACATCTTAGGTCATAAACCATATCAGGTAAATATTAATTAGGAAGTTGATTTGAATCATGTAATTTATTCATATACTTATAAAATTATCAAAGTATATGTAAGCATGTATCTCCCCCAAAGAGTTAAAACAAATATTGAAAATTGGGGCTATGACTCACCTGATGCATTGGTTATGATGAAAAAAGTAGATACACTGAGATGATGCAAAATCTCTAACTTCAACCTATATGAATGATATGATCTACTTTAATTCATGAAATAATGTTACACATGCATATACGTACGTTATCGATACCACTTCTAAAGTTTTTGGAAATAATGTTTATCGTCGAAAAATATATTTTTGATGTCTTGTCTTGCTATAAAATACTTTACGCGTATATACGTTGTAATGACAATCCCCAATAGTCGTTTAGTGATTTATTGAGAAAATAGAGTTTTTCGTCGTAAAATATTACCCTTTAAATATTGTTGAAATCCTTGGTAAATAGCCTTGAAAAGCTAGTTGCGAATCGGTGAATACTAAATGTTGGGAAACGAACTCGATGGTTTTAGGAAGCTTGTAACATGGTCTAAAGAAGTGTTATTGAGTTTCGGTCTCAACGAGTTCCGGTCCTTGATAGAAAAATATGTTAAGTCGGGCCTTCGTAAAAATAACAATTTTTGGTTTGGTTTTCGGGTAATATAAATGAGGTTGTACACTACTCGTTACAAGGCCAATGTGTAAACGGCCAATTGATTTGAAAAGTATGTCGGAAATACTTGATTTTACTAAAGTACGGCTCGGTCTCAAACTGAGCCAAACATAGAGAAAAACGGTCGCGAATATGGTACTTTGCACAGTTATTTTAGCGGCAATAGTCATTTTTATTAAAAGCTGAGTAAATTATATAGAAATCGTCCATGTTCTAACACTTGTATCTTCTTCGTTATAAGCTCGTTTTCTACGTTCTTTATATCCCCGGAATCGTGGGACAACATAATAATATATTTTTGATAAGTCGGGTTAGCTAGATTACGGAAAACGCCTCGTTTTTACCCACAAAAATCGTGTGACAGCTTTCTATTTTTAGAAAATAATAGTTTTCGTCGTTAACTTGTTTTTATCGTATCTTTCTCGTCGTAAGGCAGATTTTAGTGATTCAAGCGGCTACGGTTTCGTTTTTGAGAGTATTTTCTGTATATGTAACCCAAATTTCATCTCAGACCCCCGTGTTTTCGGGATTTTACAAAAATGTACAGCAAGTTTATATATATCGTAAAAAACTATTTTTCTTGATTCAAAACTTAATCAAAACACTTTTAATCACCACAAGACTAATCTATTCCTACCATACATCTTCTTAGGGTGTCATGGAGTATTAATCTTCACACATACTAGTGAAGTTCATGTGAAATATTATAAAATAATTATAACTCGTTATAATTAGAAAAATACTTGAAAAGTGGTATGACAACTTAAGTATATTTGTATGTTTTGTTTCTAGAGCATAAAAATAGATCAAGTAATAGTATGTAAGATTAGAAAAAATATTTAGTATACTTACTAGTGATATGAAGAGGTTTAGGTAACTAGGTACTTAATTACTTTTTGGTTTTTATTTCAAAACCCAAAATAGAAGTATACTAGAGTTGTATAAACACTTGAACTTGAAAATATTATGGATTCTTCTTATTGTTTGAGATTGGCCGAACCACCAAGGACCATGGGAGTGTTTACCTGCTAGTTATCTTGAAATAATATCTAGTATGTTTTAAATGTCAAGTATAATACTTTCAAGTATGAAATATCTAGTCCTATGGCAAAGTTGTAGTTTATTAGTCAAAGAAAAGATCAACATGGTGACTAGGGCCATGTATATGTCGACATACATATTTGAAGAAACAAATGAAAGTGATTTTGTGTAGAAATTTTAGGAATATAATAAGAATGTGTGAGAGCATGAAGAAATTCATTTCTTACAAATAAAAATCTTGAGATACAAAACTTAGGAATTGGGAACAAGAGGTAAGTACACAAGTAACTTTTGTGGGTAGTGTTAGCATCTAACTTGTGGATAAACAAAGATTTCAATTTTACGCTTATTTTGGGGGCTTGGGAAAAATCAAGGATGACGATTTTTATCCGTACAGTCTCTTCTCTGTGAGAAGTGTTTCTACTCGTAGACCCTGAAAATTATCAATAGATATGAATTGATAATGAAAGTCAATGCAAACCGTCACATATAAAAAGGAAAAAGTACAAAAAGAGTAGTAGTAGTTGTTATTCATGAAAATCGGAAAACGGAGAGTTTTTTGGAATAAATGATTTTGAGATCTCTTTTGAACATCATTGCTACTTTACAATGTCAGTAAAGAGAGGTTTTGAAATTATTTATCTCTTAAGCGTGAGGTTATGACATTGCGTGAGGGCACGACAATACCTTCGTCTGGGGGAGTTTTGATGTGTGCTTATTCACACATCATTTTTAGGCCTTAAATCAGACCAAATACACCAAATACTAACAAAACATGCCAAGAGAATATGTGTTTTTGTATTTGTGCATGTGCATGTACGGATATGAGAAAAATGAACAAAAACAAGGCTAAAATCGACAAAAACGAGCACAAGAATGGAAAAAGGTCAAAAGCCAGAGCCGGGGAAGCTTATTGATAAAAGAAAGCTCAAAATGTCAATACAAGTCCTAAAAGAATCATAAAGTTTCATAAATGGTCCCTGGTCAAATTTTAGAGAAATTGGCAACTTTAGTCCCTCAAGTTCTAGCAATTGTCAAAAATGGTCCTTGAAAGCATAATTATGAAGAAATTACAAGCCAAACCTCCAAGTATTCAAGACTTATCAAATATGGCCCTTGGATGATAAATTTAAAGATTGGCAGAAAGGTCCCTCATATATGCAGAAGTTACAAGAATGGTCCTTGAATAAATAAGCTAAACTAAACAAGATCACCCCTAATTATTAACCCACTATAACTAATCCAATCCAATCCTTAACCCTTTTACACATCCACTAGGCCCAGTCCAAACTAAGCCCACTCCCATTCCCTTTTACCCGATCCAAACTCACACCCTGGTCAAGTACCCACTCAAACACCCTTTTAATAAAAACACCCCCAAATAAATTACCTGCCCCCAATTTCCAAGTTACCCAGATATCATAAACCCTAATTACTATTCACGCATGTAAATCCAATTTTCACCACAATCAAGGGTAGTTTGGTACAATTCCTTGCTTCTAGAATCATTCTGACATGTCAGGGGAATGACACGCTGGCCATCCGTGGGAGTCAGTGCATGATGATTGGTTAATCATTTAATCAAACGGCTAAGAATTGAGGATTGGGGACCAAGTGTAATCTGAGGGTTGATATTGATGCAAAGAAACACAATGAGGTGTGGATTGACGAGCTGGACTCCTAGAACCTTCACAAGAGCACTTCCTCAGCAACTATATATACCCCTTTTCATTCACAGTTGAGACGTGTAGTTCCTGTGTAGGTTTTTAATATAAGTTTATTTTAGTTTCCTGTTTTCCTCATTGTAATTTCCATTTAAGCTTTGTACTAAATTTCTTATTAATAGAAATTAGTTTTTTTCAGCTTATTGTCTCAATTTTATTTTAATTTGTTTATTATTGCTTTCTATTAGTTTAATTCAGTAGTTTATAGTTGTTTCAATACCTTTTTTAAATTTCTGTTTCATCTAATATTGAAAATCCAAAAAAAAAATAAAAAAAAGAAAATCAGAAAAAATAAAAAAAATTGTTCCAATTCTCAATTTAAGCTTCAACAAGCCTTATTCTGTTCATCATAAGCTCATACAAGCTTCCTTATAGCTTTTTGTGAGTTTACTCAATCATTTCTCTTAATTTTCAAAAAAGTCAAATAAAGTCAACCATAGCTTATTCATTTAAGCTTAGCTTATTCAGGGAGCAAAGGCAGCCAATAAGGAGTCCCATTGGCCTGTCATAAAGACATGCAAGCGTAGTGAACCCCCTCTGTTGAGCTGAGGGGGATTTGGCCTGTGAGTTTCTCATTTTTTTATCTCTTTACTGCATAATTAGAATTAGTAGTATAGATCTGATAGTAGTTGCTTGTTTCTGTTTGTTATTAGTAGTTGAATCATTACTAGTTTAAGAGTAACTTGGTTTGTCATCTGTTTGTGGTCTATTGTTTCATTTCTGTTTCACAATCTGTCTTACTATTTAGATCTGTGTACTGTGGTATTTTGTGGTCTGAGATCTAAGTTTTTGTTTCATTTTAGCATAATTAATCATAGTCTATGCTGAGTTGGAATTTGGAATTGAATTGAGGGTTAGTTGCAACATATAAGATCATAACTGTTTCATATAGGGGTGTTTGGTTAAGAGTTGTTTGGTAGTGTTAAGAGTGAGATAAAGGATAACATTAGTTGAGGTAGATAATATTAGTTGCATCTAGGCTAGAATAATCATAAAAATTAGTAGTACAATATAAAAAAGTCAAATCATCTCATTATTAGTATAACTGTTAGAGTATTTAGATTGCATTAGCTTATAATTAGTCACTATTGTAGTTTAGATAGCTTATTTAAGTTGCACATTAGCTTATTACAACATAGGAAATCATTTAAGACAAATTTAGATTCAAATTAGTCAAAGTTTCATACAAATTCAAAAGTCAAATACTAGTTACTCAGTTTTTTTTGGTCAAGACTTTGGGATCATTTCTAGAGTTCAATACTGAGTGGAAATTATTTTGAAAAGTGGATTTGAGAAGCTTAGCAGCTTGTAAAACAACATTAACAAGAAAAACTCTGTTTAGATTTCTTTTGCTTATTGAAATTTTGGGTTAAAGTGGACTGTTGGAACCAATAGTTCCCCTGTGCATCAGTGTTTGGATAAGCATTCTAGGTAGCTTTTAGTTGAGTAAATTGGATTATGAATCAGATTTATTGGTGTTTTAGTGTTCTCAGTAGATCAGTAAAGGTTTTGCCCCCATAAGTTTTCACTACTATGCTTATTAGCACTGCTTATTAGTCTTGTCTAGTTGGATGTTTCAAACAAAGGTCTGATTTCAATTTGAGGGCTACAATTGTGTTCCCTTTTTTAATATCTGAGATTTGTTGCTCATTTGAGTTTCTTTGTGCCTTAAGTTGCTAATTTCTCTGATTTGGAACCACTTGCTTAATCTATTTGTGCACTGCTTATCTCAATAGTGCTTATCCCATCTGTTTGAGCCAATATCTGTATGTCTGAGCTTCATTGGGTCTTTTAATTTTTCATTTAAGCTTATTTAAGGGTAAAAAGCATTTGGTCAAAATTTCAGTCCAATTGGTCAAGGAGTGCTTATTAATAAGCACTCCTAATAAGCTGTTTTAAGCCATTTAGCATTTCCTAAGCTTATTTTCTACTTTTTAAAATTTTCTTAGATTTAGATAATTAGTTTAGAATTTTCCTGAATTTTTCATATTTTTCTGAATTCATTTGCTATTTTTCTCATTTAATTTTAGTTTTTATTCAATTTTTAATATTTTTTAAATACCAAAAATTCCAAAAAAATCAGAAAAAGCCTAAAAATTCCAAAAATATTTTAGAAATTAGTTTTCATTTATTTTAGAATTTTAGAAATTAATTTTGCATTTTTCCCATTTATTTTCAATTTTATTTGGATTTTTATTACTTTTTAATTAGTTTAAATACTTTTTAATTCATAAAAATTACACAAAAAGCCAAAAAAATATATTTTCAATTTTAAAATTAGTTCTTAGTTATTTTAGAATTTTCAAAATTTATTTTGCATTTTTCTCACTCAATTTCCATTTTCTTTTAATTTTTAATTAGTTAAATTAGTTTTTAATTCATAAAAATTAAATAAAAAGTCAAAAAAATATTTTTCTTTTTCTCAAAATTTTATTTTATCATTTTCAACTTAGGAAAATTATTTTCAACACCGTAGGATTAGTATAGTTTTAAATTCACTTTTTGTTTCGCGCGTTAACGTTTATTTTTCGTTTAAGCTTATGTTTTTAATTCTACGTTGCGTTTTTAGTTGCCTTACTTGAATTACGTGCTTAAGTGATTAATTGTGCTTCACTTTCATATTCATTAGTGTAATCTCACTGAAATCACTTTTCCCCACTTTCACGACACGTTTCACGAACCGGGAATTCGAAATTCCATTCACCCTTTACACGGACTACGACCTCGGGTTATCCGTATTTCTTGCGGATCTCTTTGAGTAATACTATACTATATATAACTTGATTTGATTTTATCACATCAAAATTTTGGCGCCACTGCCGAGGAAAGTTGAAGTGAATTTTTGATTTTCGTTTTCGAAATTGTGTTTTGAAAACCTTCCTTTGTATATATTTTCTATAAAAACAAAAAAAAAATTGAAAAATCAAAGTGAACCTAAGGATGTCGATGAAGATCAAATGAAAAGGAGGTATACGACTGCAGTTGGGAAACCTTCCTTTGTATACAGTTTACATGTGCTTAAAGAAGTATACGACTGTAGTTGGGAAAGGAGGCATACCAAAGTGAACCTGAGGATGTCGATGAAGATCAATCACTAGATGAAGATTCACCTGAAGAAGCAGTTTGTAAGAAAAGAAAATCCTCAACAAATCTTCAATTCAGAACTTGAAGTAAGTCTATCTAGAGTACCCTCATTTTGTTATGATTTTTTATTACACTGAAGCCTTACTAGAGTGGAATTATGGGGTGTTTGGATGCGCTTTTTGAAAGTGATTATGCAACATGCCGACCCGAACAATTTAATGTAGTTAAATGTGTAGCAGAAGATAGTATCTGGACATGCTTCTGTTTGCAGAACTAACAATTAGATGCAATAATTAGATATTTTATCAAAGCAGATTCATACACCACCAATAAAATACATGTACCCGTAATTTGGCTTTTGTTAATATGTGTTACTTATTTGTTTGCCATTTAAATCACAGGAAGAAGAAACGCTGTTTGGGGGTGTTAGATGATCAAGATGATACCGTGACTGATGAAGTTGAAGTTCTAAGAATGCTCATCAACCGCAAGAAGAAGTTACTAAATGGTAACAGTAAACCAAATGAAGAGACCAACAATACAACTGTAACATGTAACAGAAACCTTCAATCTCCTTCCACTACTAAAATGTCATGTAAGTTACGTTTCATTTCTTCAAGAGGAACGTCGAGGTAATTAATTAATATATTTTCTTATCAGTTTTTATATGAAATGATTAGTATTTTTAAAGTAAGTTTTTAGGAGATCATGAGAATCTATTGATCATTATTGGTTAATGAACAATATTTTGGTTTAAGATTAATTCAATATGAATAGTTAGAAATGATCAAATTAAACAACCAAAACCATACAACAGTTAACATTGAACTAACAGCAATTAACATGTGATGTTGACAGGCGAATTTTAGAATTGTTCTACAGGAAAAAAAATTGATAATGCAACGTTTCACTTGCATACAAGAATGTTGCACATATATATATATACTCTATCATGTATTGAATGTGCGTGTAACCACGCATAGGTATGTGGGCAAAAATGAAAGCACCAAGAGATTTGGTGCAAGTGAAAATGCGTCAAGTTGATGAAGGACAAGCGTCATTGCGGAGGGTGTGGCAGTAGATGCAAGAAAGGGAATACTTGCGTTTATGGGATTTGTAGTTATGCATAAAAGAAAAAGTTTTGGTGAGATAAATGCATGAAGCCTACATGTCAAATAGCTATATGAATTACAAAGTTATGCAATTCAATTTATATTTTATTACAAAGTTGATATGTATTAAAGAGTTAAAGTATATCTTAATACATATATCTATATGAAAATGATTTAATCACTTTTATTAATACATGTTGCAATGTCGTTCTGGAAGATCAATTTATATTGTGATTTAAAGCCTCTTCTTTGAAATGTATTTAGTTATGTATAATATTCTCATGAGAGCTTTATTAGTTTGTTCGTATCACTTAATATTGTCGCATGAAAATTAATATTAGAGGCATTGGACAAAATCTTACTTAAACTAACACCTCATGGAATAAATTATCGTTTCAAAGTTGTGAGTTATAACTTTGTTGAGATGTATTGTCTATCACAGGATAACAGACTATAATGAGTTAACCGATGCATTTAAATGTTGTATACAAAAGAACTCAATGTGTCAACATAACCTCTGAACACTTTTTACCCAAAATACAAGTATGATTTAAAATACAAGTATGATTTAATCATGGTGAACAAAGCCCGTGCATCGCATGGGCCACGATGTCTCGTAGAGATAATAAAGATGTGTATTTGTGTTATAAATTGTATACCATATGTAAAATGACCAAAAAACTAGTTGCCCAATATACGGTTGCCCAACTAAAAATAGTTGCCCAAAATACAATACGTGACACGTGCCTCTCTATGATGGAAGTTGCCCAATCTTAAAAGTTGCCCGGGCTAAACGGGAATTTTCAAAAAAAGGGCTAAATATGCCTAGCCGTAGGGCAACTGGGCTATTTTACTATTTATCCCTTAATTGAAAGACTCCCACTTGGCCAACACGTGCACACTCCCTCAATCCCTTTCCAACTTATGTACTGTCACACCTCGCCAAGGCAGAAACGCGAGTGTAACTTCATGGATATCATCACAACACATGGTGTCTATATAGAGAATTACTAAATGCAAACAAATAGAGCAATGCACAGACACAAAGTGTCGTAACAATACCCTAAATAAAATAACCAAAAACAATATACCAAAAGGTATCACAAAGAAAATCAAACAAATCCATAGTTCAAACATAAAGCTAATCCATCCTCAAATGCAGCTAAGTCTTGTCTAGTCGCTTCTCTCAACCTTAGCCTTAGAATGTGTTAAATGTTACGTATAAACATTAATAGGTAAATGTCTAGGATCGAACGCGAGACCTCGGGATTGCACACTTTACAAACAAGAATAATGTAAATAAATATATATATTTATTAAATGTATGAAATATATATATTTATGACACTTAATGGACTAAACGGTCGTTAGTTGTTAACCGTATGGACTAACTATCGTTAAATAAGAAAGATAAGGACTAGAGTGTAACTTGGGAGTCAAGGAGGTTCTAGAAACCCCTTGTGGGTTCTATGGCCGGTCGACCCATACCCCATTGGGTCGATCCATGCCTTCCTTGTGCTCCAAGATATCACCTAGTATAAATACAAGGCCAAGGGTTAAACCTACACATCTTTTGTGCACACACACTAACCCTAAATCTTGTTTTCTTTCTTTGTCTCTTGTGGCCGATCGACTCAACCCCCCTCCTAGGGTTTGGATCAATTTTTCATAAGCAAAACATAAGTGTTTTTGTTTACTTGCAACAACCTTTATTCGTTGGTAGTTTGTGTGTACAAGAACGAGGTAATTACTTACTTTAGTAATTATCAAGAGATCGATAAACAAAACGGTAAGGGGTTTATCATTGATCTAATTGTCCAAGAATCAAGGTTTATTTGAAGTGCATCGGGTACGTTTACTATTTATGTTTTAGTTAATATTTATGTGAATATAGCCTTGGGTATTTTATTTTCTTGAAGATATTGATTATCGAAAATACTAATATTTGAACTTTATCTGTAGATATGGCTCAACCCGATAACCAAACAGTGATTAATGCTTTCAAGAGTCATCTTGAGAGAGAGAAACTCACTGGAAAGAATTTCAATGACTGGTACCGTTCGCTCAGAATTGTCTTGAGGGCGTCTGGTAAGATGGATTTCTTGACCGAAGAATGCCCACCTGAGCCTCCTGCTACTGCTACACCAGAAGCAAAGGCGGCTTGGAAGGTGGTACATGCTAAGTACAATGAGGTTGCTTGTCTAATGCTCACTAGCATGAGTGCTCAATTACAAAAGAAGTATGAGTACGCGTTTCCTAAAGATATGCTTGAGATGCTTCAGCAGTCTTATGAGAAACCGCCTGCAGTTGAATTGTATGATGAACTTGACAAGCTACACAACTGCAAGCATGGTGATGGTAAACCAGTAGCCGATTATGTGGATGAGATGAAGGACTCCTTTGATCAACTTCACAGAATTGGTTTTGGTTACCCCGAGAATGTGCAAGTGCACTTGATCAACAGATCCCTTAACAAGGATTTTGCTGGTTTTGTGCAGAACTTCAACATGCATTGCTCGGGGAAGACAGTCTCAGAATTACTCGCATTGCTTGTTGATTATGAGAAAAGTCTACCAGCCAAGGTCAAGAATCCCACCCCGCAAGTGTTGGCAATTCATGGGGGGAGAATCCAGAAGAAATCGCATGTGAACAATGGCAAAGGTAAAGGTGATAAAGGCAAGCAGGTCATGGCCTATCAACCTCAACCCAAGATGAAACAACATCAGCCTAAGCAGAACAAGGTGAATCCGCCAAACAGGAAGGATCAGGCTTGTCACCATTGTCATGAAAAGGGCCATTGGAAGCGCAATTGCCCTCTCTACATTCATGACTTGCGACTCAAGAAGCAGGGGAATGATGCTGGTAACCCCAGCACATCATGTGCGTTCTTTATGATTGAATTATTCACTCTTACTCCTAAATTGAATTCATGGGTATATGATACTGGATGTGGCATTCATATCTGCAATACCATGCAGGGGTTTAGAGTTGAGAGAAAGCTGGCCTATGGACAACAATTCTTGCACGTTGGTAACGGAGCGCATGCAGGAGTTGAAGCTATAGGAGTATTTAATTTAGTGTTGCCTTCGGGCCTAGTACTATCTTTAAATAATTGTCATTATGCACCGTCAATTGTTAGAGGTGTAATTTCATTTTCATGTTTGTTAAACCTTGGTTTTGAGCATACTATTTCAAGCAATGGAATTTCAGTTTCTTTAAATAATGTTTTTTTATTTTAATGCTATTGCTGTGAATGGTGTATTTGAAATTGATATGAATGACAATGATAATGCTTTTGTTAAAAATAATTCAATGTATAGCATCAACAATAAGAGAATCAAGAAAGGTCTGGATTCGTCTTATCTTTGGCATTGTCGACTTGCTCACATTGGCAAAGATCGCATGAAAAAGCTGCAACATGATGGGCTTTTAAATAAGATCAATGATGAATCATTTGATAAATGCGAATCTTGCATTGCTGGGAAGATGACTAAGAAACCCTTTAAAAATAGGATTGAAAGGGCTAATGATCTACTTGGTCTTATTCACACAGATGTGTGTGGACCACTTAGACATGTGTCAAGGAGGGGTGCTAGCTACTTCTTAACATTTACGGATGATTACAGCCGTTATGGTTATGTTTATTTACTTAAACATAAACATGAGGTATTTGAAACATTCAAAGTGTTTAAAGCAGAAGTAGAGTTGCAACTTGGAAAGAAGATTAAAGCTCTTCGATCCGATAGAGGTGGTGAATACCTGAGTCAGGAGTTCATAGATTATCTAGCAAAGGAGGGAATTGTCCAGCACCTTACTTCTCCATATACTCCACAACAAAATGGTGTATCTGAAAGAAGGAATCGTACATTGCAAGACATGATACGATCTATGTTTAATCTAACAACTCTTCCTTTCTCGTTTTGGGATTATGCCTTAGAATCTGCGGTTCGCATTCTAAATATGGTTCCAACAAAGAAGGTTGATAAGACACCATATAAGGTATGGACTGGAAAAGCTCCTAACCTGTCTTATCTTAAGGTCTGGGGTTGTGAGGCGTATGTTAAACGTGACTCAGCAGACAAACTCCAACAAAGATCTGTGAAGTGCATCTTCGTAGGATACCCTAAGGAAACTATGGGATACTACTTTTATTACCCACCTGAAAACAAAATATTTGTTGCAAGGTATGGAGACTTTCTTGAAAGAGAGCTCATATCTCAAGAATTCAGTGGGAGAGTGTATGACCTGGAAGACGGTCAAGAAGATGTAGAACCTTCTGAAAACACTAACCAACTTCCGGTAGAACCTGAAAGCTTAGGTCCTCCACCTGAAGTTGAAGTGATTCCCATTCGTAGGTCAACAAGACCAGTAAAAGCTCCTACTCGTCTATGTCTTAATGTAGAGAGTGATGAGTATATACTGGGTGATCTTGATGAGCCTACAAGATATAAAGCTGCCATGAATGGTCCTGAAAAGGCCAAATGGAAAGAAGCTATGGATGGGGAAATGCAATCCATGGAAGACAATGAAGTCTGGGAAGAAGTAGACCTACCTCCGGGTGCCAAACTAGTTGGGAGTAAATGGCTCTACAAGAAAAAGACTGACATGGATGGCGTTGTACACACCTATAAGGCCCGTTGTGTAGCTAAAGGCTATACACAAACTTTTGGTGTTGACTATGAGGAGACCTTTTCTCCTGTAGCTGACATAAGGGCAATTAGGATTCTTATAGCCATAGCCGCTTACTATGGCTATGAGATTTGGCAAATGGATGTTAAAACCGCCTTCTTAAATGGTCGCCTAGATGAGGACATCTATATGGCACAGCCTGAGGGGTATGTAAATCCAGAATTTCCAAATCGTGTATGCAAGCTTAAAAGATCCATTTATGGATTAAAGCAAGCATCACGACAATGGAATAAGAGATTTGATGGTGAGATTAAAAAGTATGGATTCACTAAAAATCTTGATGAGCCATGTGTATATCACAAAGTTAGTGGGAGTAATGTGATTTTCCTTATATTATATGTCGATGACATATTGATCATGGGGAACGACATTCCAAGTTTACAAAAGGTTAAGGAATATCTTGGAAGTTGTTTTTCTATGAAAGATTTAGGGGAAGCTGCATTTATTCTGGGAATCAAGATATATAGAGATAGATCTCAGCGATTAATTGGATTAAGTCAAAGTGCTTACATTGATAAAATATTGAAGAGATTCAATATGCAAAATTCCAAGAAAGGATATTTGCCGATGCAAGAGCAACATGGCTTGAGCAACAAGGTTTGTGCTTCAACACCTGCAGAGGTGCAACGCATGAAGAGAGTCCCTTATGCTTCGGCTGTGGGATCTATAATGTATGCGGTGAAAAGTACAAGACCTGATGTGGCGTTTGCTCAGAATTTAACCAGTCGATATCAGCAAAATCCAGGTGTAGCTCACTGGACTGCTGTTAAGAATATTCTTAAGTACCTTAGGGCAACTAAGGATATGTTTTTGGTTTATGGGGGAAATCCATCGGCAGAACTTGATGTTACAGGTTACTGCGATGCTTCTTGGAAAGGTGATAAGGATGATACGAAGTCTCAGACGGGTTATGTCTTTGTCATTAATGGAGGAGCAGTGGATTGGAGGAGCAGAAAGCAGAGTGTACTAGCGATGTCTGCTACAGAAAGTGAGTATATAGCTGCTTCAGAAGCTGCAATGGAAGCTGTTTGGATTAGGAAGTTTGTTTCAGGGCTTGGAGTCATGCCTTCGATTCAAAGACCTATTAAAATGTATTGTGACAATTCTGCTGCAATCACATTTGCCAATGAGCCTGGAATCATGAAAGGCACCAGACATTTCCCGATTAAGCATCACTATGTTCGAGAACAAGTCGAAATAGGCGAAATCGAAATGCTCAAAGTTCACACAGATGATAACTTGGCGGATCAATTTACAAAGCCTCTACCTGGCACTAAGCTTCACAAGCATGCTGCAGGTGTAGGACTTAGATTAGCTGAAAGCTTCAGGCCCATTTGTGATTAGTGTTTGGATAAAGGATGTAATGTACAATTATTATTTTAATGGAATAAAATAAGTTTTATGTTTATTTATCATTGTCTTAATAATATATCCTATATTTGCATGTTTAAGATCCTTGAATAATTTATTATTCTAAATGTCCATTGTCGATTAATGATATGGGAATATCATTAAACTAAGACAAATTTGAGTATTGGTTTAGGATATACTTGAAAGTATATTGATGCGTAGTCATACCAATTTCACATGATATTCGATGAATTGAATATTGGACTTATCCCAACAATATGATTTAATATTTAATGTGAGAATCATATTTAAAGTTATCCTCAGACTTGAGATACCAGATAAGAGTCATGGATGTAGTGCATTTTTGTGAGGCAATCTACCGCTCACCGTAACAGGGAGTCATAAGGATTGTTTTCAGAAGTGTTGCAAAGTTCATGGGTTATTCTTGTAGTCAAGAAAGAATTTATTCCTTCTGATTTGTTTAGAAGTTTAATACTGCTGGGCCCCTCGTAGGATTGACAAAATGTTTGCATGGCCATGCCCAAAGTCTATCTGGAATACGTTCAGATGTTTTGGTAATTTTGTTCAATCATAAAGAAACGAGAAACAGAATTTTAATAAAGGAACTCACATCTTTATTAATGCGGTATTAGTAATGAAAGGATAATTATAATGATGAATCATTAAAGGTTTTTCCAGGAAACCTAGCTCGGTTTGAACTAGGGGCATTGGAGTGTTGCAAGACGCTAACCAATGTCATTTTACTATTAATGAATATACGAGTGGGAGCTGTTAAATGTTACGTATAAACATTAATAGGTAAATGTCTAGGATCGAACGCGAGACCTCGGGATTGCACACTTTACAAACAAGAATAATGTAAATAAATATATATATTTATTAAATGTATGAAATATATATATTTATGACACTTAATGGACTAAACGGTCGTTAGTTGTTAACCGTATGGACTAACTATCGTTAAATAAGAAAGATAAGGACTAGAGTGTAACTTGGGAGTCAAGGAGGTTCTAGAAACCCCTTGTGGGTTCTATGGCCGGTCGACCCATACCCCATTGGGTCGATCCATGCCTTCCTTGTGCTCCAAGATATCACCTAGTATAAATACAAGGCCAAGGGTTAAACCTACACATCTTTTGTGCACACACACTAACCCTAAATCTTGTTTTCTTTCTTTGTCTCTTGTGGCCGATCGACTCAACCCCCCTCCTACGGTTTGGATCGATTTTTCATAAGCAAAACATAAGTGTTTTTGTTTACTTGCAACAACCTTTATTCGTTGGTAGTTTGTGTGTACAAGAACGAGGTAATTACTTACTTTAGTAATTATCAAGAGATCGATAAACAAAACGGTAATGGGTTTATCATTGATCTAATTGTCCAAGAATCAAGGTTTATTTGAAGTGCATCGGGTACGTTTACTATTTATGTTTTAGTTAATATTTATGTGTTATACTTGATCCTAGCTTCCGCAATACGTGTATTTGATTGTCAAACTCTAACAGAATGCTCACCTGAAAATGATGCTTAAAAACGTCAACATAATGTTGGTAAGATTCATAGGTTTAAGATACACAATATCACACAAGGCAACCGGTTAGCTGTGATTATAAAACATGGCATGGCAGTAAGACTAGTTATTATACAATCAAGCATGCAATCTCCATCAATCAACCAACAACACATCATAAGGCAACAATAGGGACATAAGGGACGGAATGTGCCCACGATCCAAATAACAATATCAAGCATCAATTGGGACGGAACGTGCCCACGATCCACATAAACAATAATGAGTAATCATCACCCTCTGATCAGACCACACAAAATAATAGTGAGTAAGGCTACTTCCATCCCATTGGAGTTGCTCCTACGAACAATGGAAGCATAACTACTCTCCAAACAAGTCACACAAAATATCCGCACCTTTATCATATAGCATGCATACACATATAATAACACTTACAAGTCCATGCATTTATTAGACACATAATCACAGTAACTTAAAATCATAAATTTTCAGAAGCATCATTCTCATCCCAAGTTTAAAACAAAGTAAAAATGGGACTATGAACTCACCTCAGTCTTCGCAGCTTCCAAATAAACAATCACAAATCTATACAACAAAAATAAACCCACATTACACGCAAACAAGCTAAAATCTATAGTCCATGTAACACACATATGATGGATGTCTAAAGGTCATATAAACCACTATGGTTCACCTAGACTCCATACCAAAACACTACCTACCACTTACGCTCACTAAATCCCTTGCACAATAATATCAGAAAAAGCAGAATTTTGGGGTACATTCACCCACATAAAATCACAGTAAGAAAAGCTCCACAACTCACACCAAAAATTCACCATGGTCTATCATAAGCATACAAGCTAATCCCAGAAGGCCATGGTCTAAAAACACACACAAGTATCCTTTGAAAAATCAAACATAAAAACTATCCAGATTCGGATCTGAACGCACACCAAAATGTTTTGACCTAGAAATCATAATTCTACAACTTTTTAACATCCCTCCTTCACGTGGAAGTCAAGTATAATATAGAACTCAACTCTAACAGAAGGGCTAACCCTAATTCCATTTTCTAACCCACTTTGAACCTCAAAAATTTAAACCCTAATCTATCCCGGTTTAACAGCTTTGACACCTTTTCTCACAAAAATCATTAGGCTACCTTCTGGACCTCGAAATCGATCGTGGCTGGACTTTTTGGAAAGCTCTTTCACTGAACTACAATTTAGACTTAAAATTCATGATCTTGCTCATCACCATATACTAAATATCTTCGTATTTTTACAGCCTTACAAATGTGTCAAAACCCTAACTCAATAACTAGCATGTTTTACGCTCAATTCTTTTCACCAATCATCATAATATAATCAATAATTGATCCTAACATGTTTTAATTAATTAATTTACAGAAAATTTACAAACCCTAGATCCATCATAATTAGTATTATATGAATCTAATCAATAATTAAATAATTGAGTGAATACAAGTATCAAAAATTATACCTTGCACTTGATTTTAGCTTCAAATATAAAAACTCTAAATTTTCCCTTATCCTCTCCTTGTGCTCGATACAAATTTGCAAGAAAAAGGGATTTGGGAGCTTTGGTTTTGTATTTATATTAATTATGGATAATCCTTGGGCTTAAGAATTATATTTGGACTCAAATTGGGTTTCATTTTGCCCCTTTTTACCCCAATCGCCCCCCGTTTCCTAATAATTATTTTTATTAAATTTAATTATTACACTTAAAACTTTGTACTTTTGATAATTTATAACAACCCATAACGATACCTAACGTCTTACGCGTTAACCCTTCGTTTTTACGACGACTCGGAAAATAATCATTTTCAAAATAAAGTTTTCAAAAATAGAATCTCACACAAAAATATAAATATAACTCACAAATTCAAACTCTACGTAACTTACTAACGCTCAAATGTTAGAACAAAGACTCATTACGCAAAACCTCAAAACACAAAAACCACACAAGTCATTTCCACACCACTAAGGCGACCAAAATGAACTTATCCAAATATCAACATTACTCATTCACAAAAACAACATCACGCAAAGGGATTTAGTGCTAAAACTCAACTATATCACACATAAACCACACATAACACATAATTCACACCAAGTAAAAGTTAAATAGGTCAAGACTATTAGTCAAACTAACCTGTTAAAATCACGGTTGTTACGTGTACTTACAATCCAACTATGGAAAGTGGATACTTTATAGATATTGCATGTGTAGTCCAAAAGTATTAAGGTTGATTTGGTATACATACACGTGTCAATTAAAAATTGTAGTTGTAAATATGTTGTATGATGAGGCGAAAAATGATCCGTTTTTAGGGGGTCATTTAAGCCGGAATTTGAATTTATTTGATCAAATATTGCCTTAAATCGTTCTTTTTGTGATTTTAGGTACTTTGGGAGTGAATTCTGGAAAAGGAAGCATTTTGGACGTTTATGGAGCATAAAAGTGAAGAAAATGACAAAGTCTTAATTTTTCTTGCTGGGAACAGTACCTGACGGCGTCAAGAGGAATTTGATGACGACATCAAGAGCAAAAATGGTGACGGCCCAGTGGAAACGTGACGGCGTCAAATCAAGGCCGTCAAGAGCAAACATGGTGACGACCCAGAAGAACATTACACATGACGGCCTCAGATCTGGATCTAGGCAATCCGATTATATTTTTGGCGGCGGGTTGACGGCGTCAGAAGTTTCTTCTTGACGCCGTCACCTTAGAAAATCTATATATAGTCTTTGTAATTTTCATTCTAAAGAGAGGAGAATTTTAGGGTCGACTTGAATAAACCCTAGCTCATTTTTAACAGTATTTTCAAGGGTTTTCACCCCTTGGAACCCTTCATGTTCAATTGAGATAAGTATCATTTCAATTCATTCAATATGTCTATGTGTTGTTTGAATATATCTTACGCTTGTCTTGACTTTAACATGCTAGGCTAGATCTCTTGTGTGTTTGCTTAGATGTAATGAAACCTAGATGTTGATTATAGGTTGATTGCTTGTTTATAGTTGTAATGGATGAATGATTTCGATGTTAGGCTTAAGAAAACTGGAAGACTTCCATTGTGTGACATGCTTGAACGTCTTAAGAAACATGAACCAATGCGTACTAGGTTTTTATGGTTGTATTTAATGCATGAGCGAATTCTAGTGATCCCATGTTATGAGCTTCTTGCAGGCTCGACATAGGAGTGAAGTAGGAGCTTATAGAGATGGGGAAGTACATACGCCACCCCACGACTGGTATTAAGGAATATAATCCGTCATCCACGCAACTGTAACAAACAATTAACTTGTAAAAGATATATAGGGAGTAGTGAAATCTAAGTAAACACAATTCTCCTATTTATTGTTCACACCACTAGTTAAATTAGTTTTATTTACATTTTTGTTATTTTATTTTGATTGCATCTTTAGTTATTGGGTTAGTTGACTAGCCACTAATTCCGCCCACTCTTCCAAAACCCGAGATTTTATTTGCTTTCATAAAATATAAAAATACAAAAAAAATCATCCCTCACCTCTAGACCTAGTTTTTAGGTTTTCTAATCCTAGCGACACTATTCCTGAGTTGAACGATCAATCCCCCGGTACTTGTCACTATACTATACTACAACGATCAGGTACACTGCCTGGTGGGGGTTGTAAGCTTCTCGAGATCCCTCGAGAGGTAAAGCCTGGTGCAATTCCCACACATCAAGGTTTTGGCGCCGTTGCCGGGGAATAGTTATTGTCTAGGTTAGAATTTCTTTTTATTATGTCTACTTGCTAGATTCCTTTCTAGTAAGATTTTATTTTATTTTTAGGTTTTCTTTAGTCTATCTTGTTTCTTTGTGTCTTTGTTCGTATTAGGTTGGTCTTTATGGATTTAGAGAATCGCCGTTTAGAAGTTAGCAAGAGGCTTATAGCGCATAAAAGAAGAAAGAGAGAGGTTAACACATTTAAGCAATTTATTAAGCCCCTTCAAATGAAAATTAAGTTTATAGACTTCGCTTCAACCCCTGATGAATTGAGTTACCATATATTTCTTTTACAACACCCCTGCCCCTCAAAATATAGAAAGATACCATGATTAGGAGGCATAACTTTAGGAACATAAAAATTCCTTGCATGATTAGGTACATGTCTAGAAAGCATACATACATTGACTTAAAAGCACCCATGAATATTATGTCTAGGCTCTACTACAACTGGATAATGAACGAAAGGTTAAGCCCTAGAAAAGACCCTTACAACTCCAATAGGCTATGTAATTTCGTCAGGAGAGTTAAAGGCGTACACATCTTTATAGGAAATTTTACTTATCAATGTGACTTTGTAATCCTAGAAGATGTTAGAGGCATTATAGATCCACACCTAGGAGAAATGGTCCTAGGGCAACCTTTTTTTGAGAGGACTAAGATGTATTGTGATCATGGGAAGGGGATAGTTCAGTTTACTGATGGGATAAAGAAGATTACTTTTATGATGCCTCACATGAAGGAAGAATTAAAGGGCATCAAGAATTTACAAATTGATGAGATTCGACCTTATGAGGTTAAGGAAGACGGAATTGATGATGATGTTTATTGTGAGAGGAGGCGAACATACTATTCAGGTTGCATGAATTTAGGCCCTGAGTACAAGCGTGATGAGAATCGGGTTAGATGTTTTGAGTCAGCACAAAAGTGGGAAAGGAAAACGTAACCCATGACCTTGAGTCTAGCTACAAGACTCGTAAATAAAGAAAAGCGCTTCTTGGGAGGTAACCCATGTTTTGTATGATTTTTATTTTGTTTGATTGTTATTTGTTTCCGTATGCATGCTTTATTTTTATTGTTGGTAGATCATGTTTCAAAACTTAAATGGTGAGAATACTTTATTTTGTCGTTTGGCTTTGTCTTAACTTCATCCAAAGGTATTTCGCAAAAGATAAGTGTAAGGGGAAACCCCAAATATGTTTTTAAGAAACAAACTCGATCATGATTCTCCACAATATTAAATGAACATGTATATTCGTATTTGTTAGAGTCAAATGCTTGTATCGAGTCATAATGATGTTTTGCAGGATTTTCCAGGAAGTAAGACATAAGTTTTCCAGAAATTTTTCGGAAACTTAACATAAAGATTTCTGCAGATCACTTCTAACGGCGTCAGGAAGAAATTCCTGACGTCGTCATGTGTAAAATTCTGGAAATTTTGCTAGTTTTGTTTTTCTAACGGAGTCTTAAAGTTTTTGTTAAATATTTAGTTTTATAAACTCCAGGAAATCTGCAAACATTCATTCCACAAGCATTATATCTTACTTTGTTTTTCTAGGATTTGTTAATATATATAGATTGCCGCCGATTTTACGCGAGGTTGCCTTGTTTGTTTTCTCAGGTTTAACAGGTTATGTATGACAAGAAGATGATTTATATTTCTGGAAGGGAAGCTTTGATTGTTCATTTTTCTTGGAGGAAGATCTAACCTTATTACCACACTATCCATACCGAACGAATCAGGGGAGTATTTGATTTCATTCTTTTACCTGTTTTACTTTTACATTCTTTAATTGAACATTGGGGACAATGTTCATCCTAAGTGTAAGGGGAGGGTAAATGATGATACCTTATATGATACACTTGCACTTGAGTTTGTTTGTTTGATGGTAGGTGTGTAATAAAACTATGAGAAATACTTGTTAGTGTAATTTTAGCGCCAAATTTAAATTTTTTTACAACATTTAGGAGTGAAACTGTCACACCCCCAAAATCGGGTCCAGCGGAAGCATACATGTAGTTGGGGTGTAAGTTTGTAACTCAGTTGGTATTACAACACAAGTTCAAAAATGGTTTTCACTTCAATCATTTAGAATAAATCATTTAACCAAAATTGTTGAATTTACATTGTTAAAAGTGGTGCGGAAGTAGGCCTTTAAAATAGTTTAAAACGGTCCCCAAATGAATAATCAGAGTCTTCTATGACCATGCCATGCCCTGCCAAAACCTCCTGTAGCGTGCCATTGCTTAATACCTGAAAATACATGCTAAAGTGTCAACACGAGGTTGGTGAGTTCATAGAGTCTTGTGAAAAAGAATGTAATGCATATGAATGAAGATTTTCCCAGCAAAGGCATCGTAAATCCACTCAGTTACAAGTCCTGCCATAAAAGACTTGTAACCTGTGTGTTTATGACCCACTGCTAAATATGATTTAGTTTACGTGAATAAAAGAAATACTTGTATCTAAATTCAAAGATAAATATAGCAAAACTGCTATATAAATAATTCTGACAATGAGGCCATATGATAAATCAGTCAAGTAGGGAAACAACAATATTACGTTTGACATCACAGTCAAGTGGGGAAACCACAATATTACGTTTGACATCACAGCCAAGTGGGGAAACCACAATATTACAATGAGGTCATATAAACAAGGATGACAAATCCCATGAAATGCAGGTAATCAAACATACCAATGAAATACAGGTAATCAAACATACCAATGAAGTACAGGTAATCAACCATGTAAAGCGAGTAATGCGTTTAAGTAAAACGAGCATGTATTCTCCCCCAAAGAGTTTACCAAAACAATTGAAAAAGTAGGGGCTATGACTCACCTGGTGCGATACCTATGATGACAAGAGTGGATACACTGAAAATGAGGCACGATCTCTAACCGCAACCTATGAATGATATGGTCTAATGTAAGAAATGAAATTGTTGGGAACGTAGTTTTACTATTTATCAAGTCTCGGTCATTTAATTATAATAGGTTGCTAGGGCTTGTATGTTTATTTAAACTTAAGGCTTATGTAGCAAGCCCATGGGCCTTAAGCCCATTTCGATTTACAAAAGAGGGAGGAAGGGAGTGTTGCCCTACTCCTCCCCTATATATATTATGTTTATGTAAACATAACCTTTTGTTGGTTATTTTGATATCTAATAGAAACTATTGTTCTTTCACTCTTCATAATCTTATAATCAACCAATCTTTATTCTCATCTTATTTCTTATACTTGTGTTTACAAAATGGTGACCTAACAAGTGGTATCATTCGCCTAATAGAGATTGAAGTGCTTTTATTGGTTTTAACGTGGGATTTAGGGTGTTCTTTCCTTATATTTTTGCTTTTTCTTTGTTTCTTTCACTTAAATCTTGAAGCTTGGACAAGTTTCAAGGTTGATATAGTGTTTAGAAGCTTAGATTTTGCATAAAGTTTTAATCTTTGATAGATTTTCGTATTTTTTCACCTATTTTATTGAGTTTGTAGCTTCTTTGATACTGGAAAACTAGTTTTTGGTAGCTAAATCTTACATATTTAGTGTTTTCTAAGTGTTGAGGAAGTTATTTGATCAATAGAATATTATTTCTAAGCATTTTTCTTCAAAAAGTAGTGATTTTTACAAGTTTCTGGTCACTCTACGCGTAAGATTTTGTTATAGTACGATTTTTGAGCTGTCAACAGTACTATTTGGTCCCCCTACGCATAACTTTTGCCAAAAAACCCCAATCCTATGCAGAAGATCAGATCCTACGCATAAGAGAGAATTCTACGCTTAATTTCTACGCCTAAGTTCCATTTCTACGCATAAGGTTCAGATCCTACGCATAAGTTGCTTGTCTACGCAGAACTTGGTATTCTACGCATAAGATTTAAATCTTACGCGTACGATTTCAGACTTACTTTTGAGCTTCATCAAAGGTCTTCCCTTCGTGCATCGGTGACTCAGTACTTCCCTAGCTTGGATAAGTTAGTGGAATACTTCGACTACGGATATCTTTCAAGCTTGGATAAGTTTGAAAGATTTGTTTGGTCCTTGAACCTTACGCATAAAACTCTTACGCATAAGATTAAAACTTACGCATAAGGAAAATCTTACACATAAACTCACAAGTTTACGCATAAGATCAACCTTTACGCATAACTTTGAAGTCTACGCATAAGTTTAGTGTTACGCGTAAGATTTCATCTTTGCCTTAGGATTCTCAAATCTTAACCAAAGGAACGTGCATTTCAATCTTCTACAAGATCCATTAATACACAAGTGTTATAAGATGTCTCAACCACCACATTACTACTTCTCTCATCCTCAGCAACAGCAACATCAGCAGTATCTGTGACATTTCAAAAATTTCATGTCACTAATTTTAATATTCTTATTATTTAACAATTTTTTTTTTTATAATTAATTTCGTCGAAAGTTATCCGTGTACGTCATAACGTGTTCAATTTATTCAACCACTACTATACTATGTCTATTCTACACTTTTTATGCATCATTGTTTCTTTACAATCCTATTTTAAAAGTCACTTTTTAATTATTCCATTTTTACGTAAACCTTGCACCTTTACGTTTTACCCGATTTAAATTTACGTTTTATGATTTTAACAACGTGAACCAACCTTAGAGTATGATAATTTTACATATTTTATATATTTTAACCTATTTTCATATTTACAAGTGAGTTTTATACTTTTCGTTTTATTTTTATAGTTTACGTCACTTTTATCAAGAACCGGTGTCACCAAACGCGTTTTTCAACTCATGGTTTCAGTTTTAACGACGTTTAAACACTCTGATAAACCCATGACTCAACTAATATATTAAAATTAGTTATTTTGAAAAGTGATAACATTTTTTAAATATTTTAGATTTTTATACTACCTAGTTTTACGTTTTGCGTTTAAAAATGTTACGTTTGCAATTACCGGTACCAAATACTTACACTTTAACCCAAAACTACACAAAATAAATAACACTTCCCCCACTACCCTTAAAACCCACGAAATTCCACACTAGTCCAAGAGATATCTTCATGCTTGACAAATGTTCAAGACCTCTTAAAAGTGTCTCTTTGATATATATAACACACTATCCTTCACACCTAGTTTATATCACCCATTTCACCATTTTCCTTGTTCTCTCCCTCTCTTGAACGACTCAAGACAGCCCACAAACATATATTTCATCCAAAAATTTAATAATATCTTGATCATAGATTGATGATCTTGTAGTTCTAGCTTTGTTCCTTGGTTTATTTCACTCAAATCATCATCAAAACTCATCAAATCTTAGGTTTTCTTGAAGTCTTCCTCAAGAATATTTTAGAGCCATCTCCACAGCCCTCAAGCTTGATTTGAAGAGTAGAAGAGAAGGTCCAAGCTTGTGGTGGTACCTCTTGAGTCGTTTCTATCCAAACCCTAGAAGGTTTCATTGATTTTCACTCCTAGTAAGCATATCCCATCATCCTCTTTGATTTTTTTTGTCACTTGCAAATGATTTTTGTTATTTAATTAATTATGGGTTTTCTGATTTTGATGAGTTTTAGTGTTCTTGAGTTGTTTGTGATGATTAGTGTGGCATTGCATGATGATTGATGATGTTTTGGATGAGTTTAGAATAGGTTTAGTTGGATTTGATGGGACTGTTTTTACCTCAGTAGAAAAACGTTGGTTTTCCCATTAAGTTTTGGCCTGGAGCCTATGATTAAATTACATTTTTAGATAGATATAGGTCTAAGCTTCATGTGGCGAGTTGGAGGAATTTTTATCTCCTCCGGATGACCAAGTTATGCCCAAATTAGTAAAACTAGTCAAAATAGGTAACTTGCAGATTGTTCGTGTGTTAATGGTAAATTTTTGGGTTAGAGCCTACTGAAGGTTTTCATAAATGGATAGTATAGTATCTCAGGTCCTAGTGGCGAGTTGGCCGGAAAACCAACTATTCCGGATGGTCGAGATACGACTAAAACCGTGGAAACATATTTAGTGTGTACCCAGAAGTTGTAATACAGATTGTTTCACTTGTAATTAATAAATTTTGAACTAGGGGCTACTGGGTTTTTACATTGGTGAAGGGTAAAACATATGAGGACCATGTGGCTAATTGGAGGGTTTACCAATTCCTCTGGATGAGGGAGATTTGGTCATTTTACGAAAACTAATCAGTTCTGAACTACTGTTTCAAAAAGGAGTTTAACTCCAGATTTTTGTGCTATAGTGTTGGGTTTTAAAACATTTCTTAGTAGTAGACATTTTTTTTCTAACACCTCCAATTGGTCTCACTTAAATTTCTATCATGGTTTAGGATTTATGGCCATTTTCGTAAGAGATTAAAATTCAGAAAATATTATGGGTTGGATGTTCAGGGGTAAAAATAGTCTTTTCACATGATTCTTAATCTTTCAGAAGTTGAGGCCTGGATTTTTGAAAACTAGACTCAAAGAGCTTTCCAGGGGTGAAGGCCTTGTATTCATATCATTTATAGATTAGGAGTTAGGGGTCTATAAAATAAAGTCAAATCCAGAATTTAATATTTTACGTCTTGTCTTGAACTCTAGAACGTGTAGATATACATAGGTAAAATAAGAATTTAGGGATGAAACTTGGTAGATGTTTTATTACCTATAAGACCTGGTCGAACATCAATCTTAGAGTGAAAATACCTTGGGTTAAGTCTTAGTGCAATGCCATGCTTATCTCGGAAACATATCTTGTGATCATTTGATTTACTTTTTCATATCGCTCTTCTTTATCATTCTAAGTCGCGTCACGTCTTTTAGGTTGTACTTAGACGCTTCGCACTCGTCCGAAGATCCATTTTACTTCTGATCTCGTTGCTCTCAAGGTGAGTCATAGCCCCACCTTTTCTCATTTAATTGTTTTATAAACTCTTTGGGGGGGGGGGGGGGGGGGAGATACATGCTTAACTACTTGATTTTTACTTTCATTAGTACTCTAAAATTTTACATATTACTATAAGTTCATAATCCCACTTTTATACATTTTTCAATCTCGTGAAGTGATACATACTACAACCATGAACACAAGTATCTAATGTTTCTTTATGGGTGCAACAACGGGGCCCAATGTTTCTTTATGGGTGCAACAACGGGACCCAATGTTTCTTTATGGGTGCAACAACGGGGCCAACTGTTTATGTTATGGGTGCAACAACGTGGCCCAAATCTTGAGACTTGTGTTCAACTAATTTATAAACCAATTACGGGCGTATAACAACGTAGCCCAACTTCTTTTAAACTGAATTATCTTGTATTCACTTTTTACTTATTAAACTCTATGAATTCAACTTTATGTTGACTTTTTAGCATGTATTTTCTCAGGTATTATTTGGCTAGCTGAGCATTGGGAGCAATCGGAGTCGCGTGGATATCAAATATTGAAGGGCCTATTTTCTACACATTCGATAACTTTTTATCTTTAAAATACATATATGTGTCATGTTTTAATTCTTGTAACTTAAGTTTAAAAAAAAAAAATTGTTGGGACCTTTGTACTATGATTTATCAAATCGAATGTGACATTTTATTAAACGTCTCTTTTGAGGTCGTTTTATGTAACTTATGTGTATGAACTATGAAGTGACACGCAAATTGGTATTCCGCTGCGTTGTAAATTTTGGGGGTGTCACAGTATCAGCAACAACAATACCATCAACAACAATCATATCAACAACCTTCACAATCACACTTTCATCAACAACCGTTTAATCCACCACAACAATATCTCATGATGCATCAACATCAAATCATTCCTCAAAAACAACCATATGCAATGTCACAACAAAACACTCAGTTTTCGTCCAAACAACCTCACTGGTTTGATAGAATGTGTGAAGTTATTACAACTCAACAATCCAGACATGAGGCAGGATCACTTGAAACACCTCCAATGCTAACACCTGGGAACTATGTTCAGTGGTCAAGTCGATTCTTACGATTTCTTGAACTAAAGAAACCTAATGGGAAATTCTTGAAACAAGTGATACTTGAAGGACCATTTGAGTGGCCAACAAGACTTGAAATTGGTGATCCAACTGCTGATCCTCCACGTGCTCCTGCAGAGAAACCTGTTCCAGAATCTCAACTCACAGAGGATCAGAAATACCATCGTGAAGCTGATGAGTATGCAATGGCCTATATACTTCAAGGAATACCTAATCCAATTTATCGAAGTGTCAATGCTCAAAAAATGGCCAAAGCTATGTGGGAACATGTTCATCTCCTAATGGAAGGCACTCAATTGAACAAAGATGATATGGAATCCAAACTCTACATGGAATACACTAACATCACAATTGAACCAGGAGAGTCACTTGAATCCTACTATCATCGTTTCACTAATGTGGTAAATGATTTGGAACGACACAAAATTACAGTACCAAGGATCGCAGTGAACTCCAAATTCGTCGGTAGTCTTGGTCCGGATTGGCATAAATATGTGACATTCGTTCAACAAACCAAAAATCTTCATGATGCACCATATGGACTGTTGTATGATTTTCTGAAACACCATGAACCTGAAGTGGAAAAAGATCGAGCTCTTCGAGGAGGATACTCACCATCACCAACACCAAATTCTTTGGCACTCGTTGCTCAATCTCACTATGCTCCACCACCAATGTCAAATCATGCATATGTTCCAGAGCAAAACTACTTCAGTTATCCACAATCTTCTACCTCAAACCAAATTGTTCCTTATGATTCATCTCCACAGAATACTTCTACTCAACTTGTTTCGTACAACAACAATGATGCAGTGTATTACTCAAACTCCAATGAAGATGACGATGAGGAGTTTAACACGTTGAATCAGGGACTTGCTCTTATTGCTCGTGCTTTTAGCAAATTCTCCAACAAAACAAACAACCGTCAACGTTCATCTTCTAACACAAGGAATCAAGCTGTTGTACATGATGGACGGGTAGAAATACAGAATCGTAACTTTGGTCGATCAGGTTCAGGAGGTTCTTCAGGAAATTTTGGGAATGATCAGAGGTTTAATAACAATGGAGGGTTCAGGAACAACTTAGGTCTGCCTCAGCAAAGGTCTGAACCAGTTGAAACTAGGAACTCAAACTCTGGGAATGCAGTGTGGTGTTATAACTGTAATGAAAAAGGTCATATAACGACAGCATGTCCTAAACCGAGAACTCGGGGTAGTAAGTTTCACAAGCAGGCGTTACTTATGACTCTCCAAGATGAAAAAGATGGACATTTCACTGAGCAGGAGAACAATTTCATGGCAAATGTGAACAACGAAGATGACATGGAAGATCTGGAAGCTAATGCAGCTGTGATGCTTATGGCCAACATGCAGGAACTTCAGTTTAATGATTCAGGTCCAGTGTATAACACTGAGGGCTTGTCTCAGGTACATGACCTTAATGCATGCCTAATACATGACATAGCCTCACCCTCTGCTTCTGAATCAGATATGGCGCAAGTTGTTCTATCTGACTCATCTTCATCTTCTCAAGCAGATGAACAAATAAGCACAGTTGTCATATTTGATGATGACACAGTTGTTTCATTTGATGATCCTATTGAGAATGATAAACATGATCATATAGAACAACATGAACCATCGTTTGATCCAGACCTTGACCTTATATTGTTATCCAAACAACTGAACGCTCAACAAATGCAAATCATAAAATGCAACGAGAAAAACAAAGCCTTAAAAGAAACAAATGCGTCACTTGCAAGAGATATTGAGTCTTATAAAATACAACTTTCAAATCAGGAAGACAAGGTTAAACACGCAAAAAGTTTTGAAAAAGCTTTTCAAGAATCTTACAACAAAGAGCAAGATCTTCAACATAAAATGCAAGATTTAATTGAGTCAAACGGAAAGTTGGTTTCAAAACTAGAAAGTGAAAAGTGTGAACTTCTAAAACAAGTTGAACAACTTCAAAAAGTGCTTTCAAAAACAGAAACAGAATTGTGAATTTGCAAAAAGGATTTTTGTGAACATAAAATACGAAAAAGGAAGTATATAGATAAATTAATCGGTGAGAACGTTGATCTTGAAAAACAACTCAAAGAATTTCGTAATGTTGTTTACAAAACCGGGGCCTCTGTCACAACAATTCAGAAATTTACTTTAAAACCGAGACCCGATAAAGGATTTGCACTTGGTGATTTCAAATCAATGTTTCTTCACAAAGCATACAAAGAAATTCCTAAAATTTACAGTATGGACCATATGCTTGATAATATGATTGTGCGTACTATTGTTTATGATACTGAGGAAGAGGAAGAACTTGAAGAAGAGAGTCGATAAAAAATGAGTCAAGTTGAATATTGGAAACCATATGATTATTCAAAAGCTCCTCATATTTCTAAATCTTTTGTTCCTCAAAAGGAATTACCTGAGAAATCATGGTATGTCACTGAGTCATATGTTTCATCTTCTAATGCGGCCCCTATCCAAACTGTAGCACAAATAAATGGTCCTTTACCATCCTCTGGTGAAGTAACACCTTTACCAAAAAGTTGTCGTGTCTTAAATTATTTCAAAACTTTTATGGAAGACATCGAAATTTTGGAGGAAACAATTGAACGTAATTCTAAAATAAAAATTGAAACTTTTCAATCTGCTTACGAGCGAGAAAAGAGAGATATTTTTCAAAAACAAATGTTGCCAATTGTCAAACACCTCCGTCTTTGTGCTACACGTTGGGAACAGGAACTTCAAAACGAAGTCAAAACAATGATAAACGTTTTCAACTCAAATGAAAATGCGATTTTGGTTCAAAAGCAAATAAATAGAATTTTAAAAGATGATGCTGATCGACTCTTGGAACAAGTTCTCAATGCTGATATTTTGTCTGTTATCATGAATGATCTCTATAAATCTGGTACTTCTATGGTTATGGATGATCTTTGTGTTGATAATAATTTGTTGAATGTGGAAATAGAGACACTTAAACATGACAATGACATGTTGAGAAAAAACAATGATGATGTGACAAAACAATTTTCAAAAGAAATTTGTCTACTCAAACAAAGGCTTGAATGGTGTCAAGCTCAAAGTATTGAAACGGAATTGCAACTTCAAAGTCAAAATAATTCAATCTCTTGTCAGCTTTGCAAAAACTATGAGTCTTTAAAAAGTCTATGTCTCAATTACGAGAAAGAAATTGCGGATTTAAAAATTGAAAACATTAAATGGCAACGAAACCGCGATGATATCAAATATTGCAATGGTTTACTTGAGTCTGATATTCAGGATAAGAATCACATCATCATTGATTTGAAAGAGAAAATTAAGCTACTTCCAAAAGGAAAGTTTGTTGACACCACGGTGATAGCACCAAGATTGTATCAATTAGAAAAAACTGCTAAGGGAAATTTTGTTCAAAACACTAATGTTGATAACTCCACTTCCACAGGACTAGTCTCCACTAATAGCGTTAGCAGACCCAAGCGAAAAAGTAACAAGAAGAATAGGATCTTGCAACGTAAAAAAGGACCACTAGAAGCTCAAGAAGTAGAAGATCAACTTAGGAATTTGAATAAAACTCATGTTGCATCAGATTTAGATTCTAATCTGGAAAATTGTAATCAAAATCTGAATGTAACGAATGATGAACCTTTGAATGTTTTGAATATTAATGCATCTTGTGTGTTTTGTCGTAAAAGCATATCATCTGGTGTTCATACAAAATGTATAGCTAATTCTCTTCTAAATCATCATAAGAAACGTAGGACAAGCATTCCTTCTAGGCCCACTACTGCCTCTAAGTCTATATTAGGAAAACCGCCATCTACGGTTTCTAATGAAGTTGAAGTTACCCCCATAATTGAAGAGAACAAATCTAGGAACAAGCCCATTACTAGTGAATTCACCAAAAAGAAAGCGAGAACTAGTTGGAATTGGCAACGTTGGTTACAATATAAACTAGACTTTAAATGGATTCCTAAATTATTGAATACATGTGCTTCTAACCAACAGGAACCCGCACTTTCTTTGGGTTCCACCCTTACTTCTGTTCCATCCTCGTTGTCTTCTTGTGATGCAAGTGGTACAGATTGTTCTTTGGATTGTTGATAGCGGATGTACCTGACATATGACAGGCAATCTCAAACTGTTAATCAACTTTGTTTCAAAGTTCATTGGTACTGTCAGATTCGGGAATGATCATTATGCTTTAATCATGGGATATGGTGACTATGTCAGTGGGAACATTGAAATCAATCGTGTTTATTATGTGGAAGGTCTAGGACACAACCTCTTTTCTGTCGGTCAATTTTGTGATGGGGATCTAGAAGTAGCATTTCGTGAGAAAACTTGTTTCGTTCGTGACTTACAAGGAAATGATCTAATTTCTGGCTCACGTGGTTCTAATCTATATACAATATCAATGTCAGATATGATTGCTACATCTCCGATATGTCTTCTCTCCAAAGCGGAATCGACTAAATCTTGGTTATGGCATAAACGTCTTTCACACTTGAATTTCAAAACTATGACTGAACTTGCTCGTCACAAACTTGTTGATGGTTTTCCAAGATTCCGTTTTACCAAAGATCACTTATGTTCAGCCTGTGAACAAGGAAAAAGTACTCGAGCTCATTTTCCTTCTAAATCTGAGCACAGTATGAATCATGTTTTACAATTGCTTCATATGGATTTGTGTGGTCCGATGCGTGTTCAAAGTATCAACGGTAAACGCTACATACTTGTAATTGTGGATGATTACTCCAGATGGACTTGGGTTTATTTTCTGCAAAGTAAAGATCAAGCTCCTTCAATGATCATCACCTTTCTCACTAAAATTCAAGTTCAGTTGCGCAACACGGTACGAATGGTCAGAACTGACAATGGAACAGAATTTAAGAATCAGACACTTCGGTCATATTATGAGAAAGTGGGAATTGAACATCAAACATCTATTCCTAGAAGCCCAGAACAGAATGGAGTTGTTGAAAGACGCAACAGGACGTTAGTGGAAGCTGCTAGAACCATGTTGATTAATGCTCAATTACCAGATTACTTATGGGCGGAAGCTGTTTCAACCGCATGTTATACCCAAAACCGTTGCATGATCACAAAAAGCCATCGCAAAACACCTTATCAAATTGTTCACAAAAGAAAACCAAACATCGATTACTTTCATGTATTTAGAGAACTTTGTTATCCGAAAAATGATCGTGATGATTTAGGTAAACTTAAAGCAAAGGCTGACATCGGAGTGTTCGTCGGATATTGTGAAAATTCCAAAGGTTTTCGGATATGGAATCGTCGGACAAGAGAAATTCAAGAAACTATTCATGCTAATTTTGATGAACTCACACAAATGGCTTCTGAGCAAAACAACTTAGGACCCGAATTCAACTGTCTTAACTTTCCGGACTCTTCGGCTGAACCATTGCCTCTCAACTGCAAAGAATTGGAAACCTTGTTTGCTCCACTGTTTGATGACACAATTGAATACCGTTCTACTAAGGTCTCACCTAATTCCGCTGCTCAACCTGAAAATATTCAAGTACCTGACTCACCTCAACAAACTACAACAACTGTTGAGAAAGACGGTCCTCCAATTGCATCTCCATTAACAGTAGAACAAACTGCTTCCAACTCACGACAATCAGCTAAAGATCCTACACCACAATTAGTTCCACAACCAGCAGAGTATGATCCTAATGCGTTCTTTAACCCGTTTGCACCGGCTCCAACATTTTCTGAAGTAGCTGAGTCGTCCACACGCAATTTGGATCCTGCTAACATGCGAGATACTTATCAACTACACCCTTCTACACACAAATGGACTCGAGATCATCCCCTAGTTCATATTATTGGCCATCCAGATGCACCTGTAATGACAAGACAACGACTTTACACAGATGGTGAAAATTGCATCTATGCACTCACAGTTTGTCTAGAAGAACCTAAGAACATCAAAGAAGCAATGACTTATGATAACTGGATTGAATCTATGCAAGAGGAATTTCAGCAATTCATACGATTAGAAGTCTGGGAATTAGTTGAAAGACATGACGGAGTCTATGTCATAGGGTTAAAATGGATTTGGAAAAATAAGCTAGATGCAGAAGGCACTGTCATACGTAACAAATCACGCCTGGTAGCGAAAGGATACTCCCAACTAGAAGGAATTGATTTTGCAGAATCCTTTGCTCCAGTGGCTAGACATGAAGCTGTTCGGATCTTTCTGGCTTATGCAGCACATCGGAACATGGTTGTTTATCAAATGGATGTGAAAACAACATTTCTTAATGGAGAACTCCGTGAAGAAGTTTATGTAAGCCAACCAGACGGCTTCGTTGATCCTGAGCATCCCAATCACGTTTACCGACTCAAAAAGGCACTCTACGGACTTAAGCAAGCCCCAAGGGCGTGGTATGACAAACTATCTGCTTTCTTGCTGGCCAATAAATTTTCTAAAGGTTCGGTGGATCCAACACTATTTACAAAAACATACGGGGTGGACTTACTAGTTGTTCAAATCTATGTCGATGACATTATTTTTGCTTCAACAAAAAGAAGTTACTCAAATAATTTTGCAAATTTAATGAAAGATAATTTTGAAATGTCCATGATGGGTGAACTTTCGTTCTTTCTAGGACTACAAGTTCATCAATCACCCCGTGGAATTTTTATAAATCAGTCCAAATATGCTTTAGAAATTTTAAAGAAACATGGAATGATGAGTTGTGACACTTATAATACACCAATGGGCTATACCACAAAACTAGATGCTGACTTACAATGGACACCTGTTGACCCTACCAAATACCGTAGTATTATTGGGTCACTCATGTATCTCACAGCTAGTAGACCTGATATAGTATTTGCTGTCTACATGTGCTCTCGCTATCAGTCCAAACCAACTGAAAAACACCTCAGTGAGGCTAAAAGAATCCTTCGATACATAAAGGGAACCATTAACTTGGGAATCTGGTATCCGAAGGATTCTGGTTTTGAACTAATTGCTTTTTCAGACGCTGATCATGCAGGATGTCTAGACACACGCAAAAGTACATCTGGTGGATTACAGTTTCTCGGAGATAAACTTGTGTCATGGCAATCTAAGAAGCAGGACTACACATCACTGTCGTCAACAGAATCTGAATATGTAGCTATGTCTGCTTGTTGTGCTCAAGTCATCTGGATGAGACCACAACTTAAGGACTATGGCTACATATTCAATAAGATTCCAATCTACTGTGATTCCAAAAGTGCCATTGCCATTTCCTGCAACACCGTTCATCATTGCAAATCAAAACACATTGATCTCCGCTATCATTTCATCAAGGAGCATGTCGAAAAGGGTACCGTTGAATTATACTTTGTTGGAACTGAGTACCAATTGGCGGACTTACTTACCAAAGCCTTAGTACCATCAAGGTTTGCTAGTCTAGTTCACCAAATTGGTATGCGATGTTTGACTCCAGAAGATCTGGAAAAGTTTTTAAAACATAAATGATCGTCAAACATCAAAACTATCTTTGTAAATATTTTACCAAAAACAAAATACAAAAATATAAAACCAACAAAAACACAAAAAGATTTTATCTTTTCTTTCAAAAAAAAAAAAAAAAAAAAAAGCAAGTATACACCACTCTTTTCAACACTATTTTTATAAAAAGTCTAAAATTACTATAAAAAACAAGTGTTGAGGGGGAGGGAAAGTATTTCTTAAATTTTCTCAAAATATTTACTTCGTACTTGCATTTTACCAAAAACATTTATTTAATCAAAGTGATGCTTTAAAGGTTTTTCGGGATACTCTCCTTGACGATTGAAACTAATTCTGAAAATCAAAAGGACATCGGTCTAAGGTCAAGGGGGAGTAAATTTATCCAAAGTTGTTCTTTTATAATGCTTGATGGAGTTATGTATTAATGTGAGTTAGGTGGGCATTATGTTTGAATTGGATACTAAGGTTAAGGGACTTAGATTGTTAAATTCTGAAACTAATATTTACTCTAGTCAAAACCTGTTGACCCACCACCATTTACTGCACATCAATCACATTTAATATTTTCACCAAACATAATCAACGGCTCACGCTCAATCTGCTAATCCAATCGCTTAACATCAAATCTGTAAGTACAAAAACTTTTTGATTATGATTATGAATATCGGTTTTTAATTTCATCAAAATCCAACGGCTAAATCTTTCAAAATCGCTCATATTTGATTTAAGGTTTTGCGTAAATTAAGACCTTGAGATTAAGGGTGTTAGGATGTGATTTAGATGATGGGATTTGTTCCTAAGATGTATCTTAATATGTTATTACTCGTTAATCACACCCTGTAACTCTCTTTGATGAATTTATAAAATAGGGTTCATACGTACGATTGAGGGGTTTTTTGATTTAGGATGTTTAGATATTAATTGATGATGGGGATAGTGTTTGTATGTGATTAGGATCAAGATTTAGTGGTTGAATTGCTTCAGAAACAACATTTGGATCTTGAATCTTTGATTTAGGGTTCTTAAACACTAGCAGTTTTAATCATAAGTTTCTGTGGTTAATAGTTGTTATAACTTGGTCAACATGATCCTTAGCATGTATGTGATACTCGCCCTACTCCAATTTCTACCCAGAAACATGTTTGAATTTAGTAGTGATTAGTAGTTCATGCGTTCCTACGCATAAGTTTGGTTTGGGCATGTTTACGCATTAATTTGTGTGATTTAAGTGTCTTGGAATGTGTATAAGCTATATATATTGATCAGTGGTTGTGTTTAAAACTTTCAGGAATCAAAAGATACAAATTTTTCGAAGGTGATTTTTCATTAAAGACGATCCTACGCAAAAGATTACTCATCCTACGCGTAAGATGAAATCTTACGCGTAAGATTCGACAAATTTGAAAAACTTGTCTTGGATAAGACACAGTTTACGCTAAAGAATATTTCTTACGCATAAGTTATTTCTTACGCATAAGTTATAAACTTACGCATAAGTCAAAACTTACGCATAAGTTATATCTTACGCATAAGGTTCAACCCTTTGCCTAAGCTCCAATCTTACGCATAAGATTTAATCCTACGTATAAGATTTAGCCTACGCAAAAGTTTGAACTTACGCGTAACATATAAGTTAAGCGTAGTTTTGATCTTACGCCTAAAATGATAACTTACGCATAAGAAATGTTATGCGTAGGATTTCCAATCTTACGCGTAACATTGTCTGATTTCATGAAATTTGTCTAAGTGTTGTAATTTTTCAAAAGTGTAAACTCTTGTATTTGTTAATACATGTTGTGACTTGATTGTTATAAGTTTCCACTAAGTTTTAACATCTAACATACAAGTTCATCATAAAACAACATTTTTGAACACAAAAACACCCACTGATCAATCCAGTTATGCATAATCATGTAATTGAATGTCTGAGCTAACAAAGAATATCATTGCTATGTTTGTGTTTATGTATGATCAATTCAGATGGCACAACATGATGACATTCCATATGGACCAGAACCTGAACCAAAACTCACTTGGGAAGAAACCTTTCCCGAGAGTTACTCCAGAAAGATTGGAAAGAACAACTTGAGGGTCAACTTCAACAAAATCACGTGCAATGAATCCTCTTGCATTGTAGCTGTGGATGTTCTCCTCTATCACCCATACAAAATCCTGCTCACCAAATCAGCATCTGTTGCTTGCTTCTACATATACCAATTTTGGCACACACTCCAACTGGACCTTGGCGAAGAGTTCTTTATGTGTATGCTTCATAAGAGACAAGTCACTGTGGACATAGACACTCTTCGTAATGTTCTTGGTTTACCCGATCTTGGTCCAGATGAAGAGTACAACCCAGTTCCTAATGAGGAAGAGTTGATAGAATGGTTACGGGATATTGGCTACGATGAATCAGAAGAAGTGGTGACTAGACACTCAAAGGTCAACATAAGATTTCTTCCACAACCATGGAGAACTTTGTATATCCTTATTGCTAAGTCATTATCTGGCAGAGATACTGGTCACGAACACCCCAAACTCCAACATCTCAAACTTTTCTGGGCTATGGCAAACGTCAAAAAGGTGGACTATGCTAGCATTATATGGGAAGATTTTGTGTGGCACATACAACACAAAACTACTAATATTCCATTCATTCGTTTCACCAAGCTACTCATTAAAGCTTCCTTCGTGAGTATGACGACATTCCTCAAAGACTGGATGATGAAGCTAAGAACACATTCAGAAATGAGGACACTCTCAGGCAGATTAAGAGACTTGAAACCAGTACACGTAAGCAAGGAAAAACACTTCCCGATTGTCTCTTGAATGATAAAGTGAAAAATTGTAAGAACTACAAGTACTACGTTCAAGCTCTCAAGGAAGGCAAAGTTGGTTTCTTAGACGAAGTTATTCTACCTTCGTTTATGCAGAAAAAAGGAGAAGAAAGGTAGCAAGTCTGGGAGCTCTTGAAGTTCTAACAAATCTGCACAAAAGCCTAAAAGGAGAACACTTAAGTTCAAAATTCCAGTCAAGAAACCTGTTCCTGAATCTATTCCTGAACCCACACCACCATCTTCTCCAAAACCATCTGACTCAGAAACTGAATCCGATGATGGTCCAGTTTATAGGGAAGCCTATGCACACATCGACAAGGAGGCAAATATTGAAGATCTTGATGATCTGGACATGTCTTTCAAAGATTGGGACAGAAATATTGATGAATTTGTTGAACAAGCTGAAAACCCAACAACGTTCATTCAAAAACCTTTAACTGAAGCAGACGCTAAATTGGAAGAAGAAAGGTTAAGGAAAGATAAGTTGAAGGAACCAATGACCGCTGAACAAGAAAAAGCTCACTCTAACTTACGCCTCTCCGTGGAAGAAGAAAATGAAAGAGCTCTTAATTTAGGTCTCCTCCACAGCAAAATTGACTCCTTCCAAGCTGATCAACCTCCACCTCCTATGTTTACTCAAACAAACGAAGCAGGCAGATCTAGCAGTATTCTTGAGTCCACTTCAGTTGATCAAACTCAAGAAACAGGAACCAATGCTGCAATGATTATCTACGAAACTCCCACAGTATCACCTACAGATGTAGAGATGCTAAATGCTTCAGTAAGAGGAGAAGATGATGAGGAGGACCATATGGATACTGATGTTCCATACCTTTTGACCATGGAAGAAATGGAGATCAAAGAGAAGGCTCAAGAGGAAGAGCTCAAAAGAAACCAAGAAGCTGAAGAGGCTAGGCTTGAGGAGTTAGAACAAGCCAAATTGGAAGAAGCAATCCGTATGGAAGAAAGCAGGAAAGCTGAAGAGGCATCTAAACTTGCAGAAGATATAAGGCTTCAAGAAATCTCAAAGAAAAGACAAGAAGAAGAAGAAGCTAAACTTGCCAAAGAAACAAGGCTTCAAGAAGAAAATAAGAAACAAAAGGAAGAAGAAGCCAAATTAGCAAAAGAACTAAGGCTTAAGGCAGAAGCTGACAGATTGGCTGAAGAGCAAAGATTACAGGAAGAAGCAGCCAAAGAAAAGAATGATGATGCAAAGGATAAACCCGAATCACCAAGAGGAGATGATAAGGACATATCCACCCACATTGAATCTTCACAATCATCACCTCCAGCATCTGAATCTACACATGACGAATCAATCAAGAAACCCACAGGAACAAAAGCCTCTGCTGCATCTAAGTTGATTAAGAAGGCTGTAAGGAGAGTTCATGAAAAGAAGAAAAGAATATTAGAAAATCAAGTAGAATCACTAGCAAGTCAAGTTGCTGAATTGACAAAGCTAAATACAAATGTCCAAGAACTGCAAGAAAAGGTGGACACCTTCTTAGATAAGGATGTACAAGAAAACATTGAAGTTACATTAGCTACTCAAGCACATCAGTATATGGAACAACACTTAGTTGCATAATTGAAAGATTTGCTGGCACCAATGAGAGGTGAACTCACCAAGATTGCAGAACAAGCTGTCAAGAAAGTGATCAGATCTACCTCATTTACTCTTCGAGCAGACAAAACAACTCTACCACAACCAGAGTTTTCATTGGACGAATAAGAGACCCAGCTCTTAGACAAATTGGCAAGTAAATTCACCTTGTCACCTGATGAAACTAAAATCTTGGAAGCTTTAAAAGAAAAATGTCTAAAGAATCCTGCAGCACAGAGGCCGACAAACTGAAACGTCAAAGAGATGATGAAGACAAGGATCCTAACTCACAGGCTAAGAAACAAAAACAAGCCGAAGGACCCTCATCTCAACACAAGCAACGGTCATAACTCCTACTACCACTACTTCCACTCAACAACCAAAGGCATCGGGTTCCGGTCCTAAAGCCCATGATCATTTTGAGTACACCGGTGGAGACGACTTCCCTTAGCCAGACGACATACCAGAACCGTCACCAAAGAAGAAAGAGAAGAAAAGAAAACATCATCAGCATAAACCTGAAACCTCTTCTAAAAGCACCGAACCAAAGAAACCAAAAAGGATTCTTAAGTGGTTGGACGAAGACAAAACGGCTGAATATTCTTGGTTTGATGAAATGGTTAAAGCTCAACCACCTCTTGCAGAAGATCAATCACCACAAGACGGTCACACAGTGGAATATGCACAACTTCTGCAACGAGACTATGGTTTAAAGAATATGAGCAAAAAGGAGCTGAAAAGGGTAAAGAATGTTGCATTCAACTTGATGAAAGACCGCTCGGCCAACTCTGTTGAACTCGAATATCACCTGGAAAACATAGCCCGAGCAATGTCTAACGACATCGACTGCCTAAATCCCGAGTCCAACATTGATTACTACTCAAAGAAGAAAGGGCCTTACTACACTGACTGGACCAAACCTCTACCCTTGGTTGGAAAGCCGAAACAAGAGAAAATCCCTTACAAGTTCTTCTTCAACAACGACTTGGAATTTCTACAACACGGCAGCAAGATTGAAAAGAAGTATGCCACATCACTTACCTTCTCCATCCCTGCAGCAAGGTACCTCAATAACACCATCGAAGAAGAAGCCTCCGACTTATTCATCGACAAAGTTGTTGACTATGACCGGAACGCACTGTATGGAATACATCATTGGCCAGATAACCGGGCACAGTATTATCGAAGCAGCAGACTCAATCAGACTATGGGTAATGGGACAAGTGAGTTGAATATTGTCTCGATCCAGTTCATTTCAAAAGTCACTCACTTTGGGTACTCCTTTCTCAACAAAATCGTACTCAAAAGACTTGATGAACAAGAGTACGAGATTTCCGAGTCAGAATTTCCACGATTACTCCTCAACGACATAGAAGATATGTATCTGCTCAAAGTTCAAGGAAAGCTTTGCAACTTACCCAAACCAATGCAGCTTGCCTTTATCACAGCTCTCCTAATCTTCATAAGACAAATAGTCATCAGAGAAAGAGTAGAAGATCTTCAACTGGGAGTGGAAAGTTATCAGAAGAAGCTGAATCTCACCAAACCTAATCTCTACAACATCCCCAACCTTCAACACGAATCTCAATACACCTTGATCAGGCATCCGGCATTTGGGTTCACATACCGCAGTGTCAACAGCCGAAACTGCTTCATGGCTTATGACGAGATCCACAAATTCTGTGATGAAACCCTAAAGTTCGTCAGAGATGGAATCAAAGGCAGATTAGATGATATTGCACTGCACAAATCCAAAAGGTGGAACACCAACGAGGCCAGAGACGCTCGCAGATTCATTACAAGGATTGAGAACCGGTTAAAGCGAATGGATCAGATAAGGAGATTTGAAAGCTATATGGGAGGCAGACCAGGATTTCCGGTGTTGACGTTTCAGAGACCAGAATGGTAGAAATTTGTAAGAACTTGATTTGATTTGTCAATACTATTCTTCATAATGGCTTGTGCGCACATTACAGTGTACAACCCGCACTTGTAATGAAAGGACCCTGAGGTACGCATCAGTGCCTCAATCCTTATATAAGAGTAAAGGCTTCTTACTTTTAAGTAGAATTAATCAAACATTTTTTGATTTTCATAATTCTGCTCAAAAGACAAGTATTTCACCTCAATGAGTATTCACTTGTTGAGGGGGAGCACTTGAAAAACTAATCGTTTGAAAACCAAAAGTTCTTGTTGATATCTCCCCATACGACTCAAAAAACATATTTTAATCAAAAGCTTATCAAAAACAACATCTAATATGCTATTTTTGAGGGGGAGAAAATGGAAAAGTGATTAAAATATAAGTAGTCAAAAAGCTAAAAGTTGTATCTTGTGCGAGTTTGACTCAGAATTGACCCTGGAATTGACTAAACAATAAAAGTTAGTAATCTCGAAAAGACTTATCCTCGACGGGTAATAACATTGGTAGCGTAGGGATTTCACCAGGCTTTACCTCTCGAGGGATCTCGAGAAACTTACAACCCCCACCAGGCAGTGTACCTGATCGTTGTAGTATAGTATAGTGATAAGTACCAGGGGATTGATCGTTCAGCTAGGAATAGTGTCGCTAGGATTAGAAAACCTAATTACTAGTGCTAGAGGTGAGAGATGGTTCTTTTTGTATTTTTATATTTTTTTAGAAAGCAAGTAAATATCTCGGGTTTGAAGGATTTGGGCGGAATTAGTTGCTAGTCAACTAACCCAATACTAAAGATGCAATCAAAATAAAATACTAAAAATGAAAATAAAACTAAATTAAACTAAGGTTGTGAGCAATAAGAGGAGAAATGTGTTTACTTAGATTTCACTACTCCCTAGATATCTTTTACACGTTAATTACTTGTTATAGTTGCGTGGATGACGAGTTGCGTGGATGACGGATTGTATTCCTTAATACCATTCATGGGGTGGCGTACTTAACTCCCCAATCCTATGAGTGCCTACTTCACTCCTATGTCGAGCCGGCTAAGAAGCTCCTAACATGGGATCATTAGAATTTACTCATGCATTAAATACAACCAATAAAACCTAGTACACATCGGTTCATGTTTCCTAAGACGTTCAAGCATGTTACCAATTGGAGATCTGCCGGTTTTCTTAAGCCTAACATTGAAATCATTCATCCAATACAACCATAAACAAGTAATCAACACATAATCAACATCTAGGTTTCATTAGATCTAAGCAAACACAAGATAAATCTAGCCTAGCATGGTGGAATCAAGACAAGCACAAGATATAGACAACCAACACATAGACATATTGATTGAATTAAAAGAACACTTATCTCAATAGCACATGTAAGCATTCAAGGGCTGAAAACCCATGAAAAAGCTGTAAAATACGTATATGGTTTGGCCATAGGGTTTCTCCAAACTTGTTCCTTCTTATGAATGAAAATTAGAAAACTATATATAGAAAATAGAGGCTGACGGCGTCAAGAACAATCTTGTGACGCCGTCATCTCGCCGCCAAAAGAATTCTCGGACTGCCTTGATCTAAATCTGACGCCGTCATGTTATACACTTTTCCAGGCCGTCACACTTTTAACTCTTGACGCTCTACCTTGTGACGCCATCATTTCTGTACTTGGCCGTCATGATCTTTACTCTTGACGCCGTCAAATTCTTACTCTTGACGCTGTCACACACTGTTCCCAGCTTGGAAAATTAAGTCTTTGGCGTTTTCTTTACTTTTATGCTCCAAAAATGTCCGAATTGCTTCCTTTTCCAGATTTCACTCCCAAAGTACCTAAAATCACAAAATGAACGATTTAGGGCAATATTTGATCAAATAAATTCAATTCCGGGCTTAAATGACCCCCTAAAAGTGGTTCATTTTTTGCCTCATCATATACCCTTACACTTGAGATTTGCTTGTCCTCAAGCAAATGCGCTTTTATTCTAATCAAAATACAAGTTAGGGGTCATTTAACACTAATATAAAAGTAATTACAACAAATATTCGTTCCACTAAAGACCAAAGACAAGCACGGAGGTCATACACAAGCACCTCACAAATAGTGTTTAAATACTCACATCTCTCAGGTGTAATAAAGTATAAATTACAATATGGAAACGGAAGATATCTCTCACTACCTGTCATAGCAAAATAGATTACCATAGGCTTGGGAAAGGATCAAACCTCCACCACATGACGTAAGCACCTAGGATAAACTATCAAAGAGGTCTTTCAAAGGGTTGTAACGTTAGGTGTAGGGATATGAAATACACGGTTTTGTTGGAAATAGGCAGTCTTTACTGGTGGCGAGTTAACAATCTTGGTTAATTACATATACAATATGGCGTTGCTAAGCCAAGACTAGACTCGACTTAAGCTAATAAATGAAAAATAACAAAAACAAAAAATAAACATAGAATGAAAAGGGATGGTAGTCCGTATGTTTTTTCTCTTTTCTTTTTCTATTTTTTTTCTTGATATTTTTGATTTTTTTTTTTGCATACACTCTTACCCTACCATCCAAAATAATACATCATAGGGAATGAAAATTCCCCTTACACTTGAATTTTTACATACTTTACAATAAACTAATCTAATGACTCGAATTAAGAAAATCAAAACACTTGGAGCACTTTTAAGATTAACGTACATATGAGGGTAATAATATGATGTTTTTCCCCATTACTCCATAAAATAAGTACTTTACCCATGAGTCTCAATCGTCCCAAAATAATATGTACAAGGATATGACTCGACTTAGCAACCATGTAATCAATTAGATAATTAACTAAGGGTTTAACAAATAACAATAATGCACTAAAGATGAGTGCGTACATGGAAGGCTAAGGCGATTTGGGTGTACCTTTAAGTGGGGTGTAACAAATTCTTCCTTTAAGTAAAATTCTTAAAGTTAGAAATGAAAAGATAGGCTCGGAGGGGTGTACTAGGGGTTTCGTGTACTAAAAATGAGTACAACGCTAAGGGTGTGGGAAAAATTAGTTGACTTAACTAGCCAAGTAATATGACTTAAATGGTCAAGTAATTATGATACGGGTTTAACACAAGGGTGATCCTAATGCCTCTTATCATGTAGTAAATCCTACTACACGAATGTAGTCTCACTAGCGGTCTCGGGATGCATCACTAACGCAAGTTCTAGAATCTAAATGCTACCGGTACACTCATAAGCACTAATAGTAAATGCTTTTTCTATCAAATCTAAAGGCGAACCTCACATATTTGGGTGGAAAATTTTTCTGAAAGTACGGTTATGTGCTAGTCATACAATCTCCTATCCATGAGACACTTGCTATGGCTAAAGTTTCACTCCTAAATGTTGTAAAAAATTTTAAATTTGGCGCTAAAATTACACTAACAAGTATTTCTCATAGTTTTATTACACATCTACTATCAAACAAACAAACTCAAGCGAAAGTGTATCTGTAAGATATCATCATTTTACCCTCCCCTTACACTTAAGATGAACATTGTCCCCAATGTTCAAGTAAAGAATGTAAAAGTGAAATAAGTAAAACAAATGAAATCAAATACTCCCCTGATTCGCTCGGTATGGATAATAAGGTGGCCAGGTTAAATCTTCCTCCAAGAAAATGAACAATCAAAGCTTCCCTTCCAGAAATATAAATCATCTACTTGTCATACATAACCTGTAAATCCTGAGAAAACAGACAAGGCAACCTCGCATAAAATCGGCGGCAATCTACATAAGTTACTAAATCCTAGAAAACAAAGTAAGATATAATGCTTGTGGAATGAAGTTTGCAGATTTCCTGGAGATTATAAAACTTAATAATTCAACAAAAACTTTAAAAGTCCGGTATAAACAAAACTAGCAAAATTTCCAGAATTTTACACGTGACGCCGTCAAGAGTAAACTCGTGACGCCGTCAGAATTGACCTGCAGAAATTCTTATGTTAAGTTTCCGGAAAATTTCTGGAAAAACTTCGTCCTACTTCCTGGAAAATCCTGCAAAACATCATTATGACTCGATACAAGCATTTGACTCTAACAAGTACTAATACACATGTCCATTTAATATTGTTGTGGTTCATGCTCAATTTCGTTCTTATAAACAAATTTGGATCTCCCTTACACTTATCTTTTGCAAAATACCTTTATATGAAATTAATACGAAGTTAAACACAAAATAAAGCATTTTCACAATTTACTTTGAAACATGAGCCACAAACAATAAATATAAAACATGTGGAAAACTAGAAGGGGGGTTGAATAGTTTACCGATTAAAATCTTTTTAACTTGTTAAGTTAGCTTTGAAACTTTCCGTTTGATCAAAGATATATGCACAAATACAATATATAACATGCAAGTAAATGAAAGAAACGATCAAACCACAACACGAGTATTTATCGTGGTTCGGCTACAAGGACTCTTTTTCCTTGCCCTACGTCCACGCCCCGAGTATCCAACTCGAGAGTTTCTTTCACTAGTCAACAAGATCCTTTCACCGGCGGAGAAAACCTTACACGTCGCTTATACTTTTACCGACACAGAGCTAAATGTCGAGTTCTTTTACAAGGGCACAACCACTCCCGTTAGTTCTTTTACTAGGGTACAACAACTCCCAACACTCTTTGTATTTTGAGGACTAAAATACTAACCACTCACTTCAGAATATACACAAACAAATGACGTGTAGACAATAAGAGTTTACACAATACTAAACTAACAAGTCTTGCAACGTTGTGTTGGAAACTTGTAACTTTTGATGACCTTGTGAGCTTCTTTGCTACAAAAAGAAACTTCACATTTACAATGTTAAGAGGTTAGAAGAAAAGATGAGTGTGTGTGTAAAATATGATCTCAAGAGGTTAGCCAAAAATCAAGTTATGGCTTGGTATTTATAGCACATCACACTGCATGCTTGGCGGATCAGGCGGAACCCTCATATGGGTTCCGCCCGTGTACCCCCAGGGTACCGCCGGGTCTGCAGTAGGTTTTTGCAATAACTCTTCAAACCAAACAAGGTCTTGTCTCATAACTCCTAGCAACCAAACAATGTCACATCACTTAAATCAAGTCAAACACAAAACTTGTAAGCAACATCAAAGCAAGTCAAACACATTTCTTTCCATAAATGCATAATGACAAAACTTGCCATAAATGTGATGTGACTATTTCTAATTTAAGAAATAAACTTGTGTAGTGTTTTATGAAATGTAAAATGTAGCAAAAGTCTAGTTTATGCAAGTCTTAAAAACTAAGATTATGTTTTGCTTAAAAACTAAAGTTTACATTTTGTCGTTAACAAAACTTAGCGAAGATCGTAAAATATAAATAACGTTTTTAGGCGATATTTGTATTAACAAAACATGCCTACGGAAACAAATAAAATCAAACAAACAAACAAACAAACAAATAAATAAATAAAGCTTGGGTTGCCTCCCAAGAAGCGCTTGTTTTTGTTCGAGTCACGAGCCTGACTCTACCCTTATTTAACGGAAATTGGGGAGGTTTTCCCTACACTTTGAATTAAGTGCGGGTGGAAGTAGCGATACACACCCTTAGGGTGGAAATATGCCACGTGAGGTGAAGGGGGTGAATGAATGGCTTCCTTCATCCTAAAACTACCCGGATAATATTGGTTGATGGGTGGGTCGGCTCCTCTTTTGTCTCCTAGATGTATATCTAAGGATGGAAAGTTGTGTAAAGGTTGAGGTTCCGGTTCATCAACATTAGGAAATTCCCTAGAACTAGGAGTAAGGTTATCACTACAAGCATTCAAACCTATATCCTCTAGTGGTGCCTGGTCCAAGGGTTCTACCTCCATCGGAATTCCTAAAGTTTCTTCTACTTCTTCCGGGTAAGTCACGGGCGGTGTGTGTTCCTTAAGTGATGGTAGGACTTGTGGGGTACTTAGTGGGCTTGGGTTTTCTACTATCTCTTCCATCACATCAATATCACCTATGTGTTCAGCTTGTATTGTGGTGAAATCAAACCACCCCGTGCACCCAGCTATCTCATCTATACGCTTATCCCCAAACAATCTTCTTGCTTGTTCCCTTAAACTTGCTATCAATTGATCCGTAACAACGTTTGTTGGGTTGTCCATTTTTTTGGCAAGTCTGGCACAATTCTCTATGGTTTCCCATGCTTCATCAGCACTTAATCCCCAAAGGTCCCTATTTGTGGCATGGTCAATGTCCATTTTGGTATAGTGGTCGACACTACGGTAAAATATTTCAATTTGGGACCACAGATCGAAATTATGATGAGGGACTTTTCGGAGTAAATATTTAAAACGAGCCCATGCATCATAGATAGGTTCATCCTCGTGTTGTTTAAACATCAAGATGTCATTTGGAGTGGGTGAATTTCATGGTTGGTAGTATGGTGGATTCGCGTTCTCCATAACGGCTAATGGAATAGTCAATGGAAAGGTTTTTACAAACAAAGACACAAAGAAAAAGATAGACTAAAGAGAACCTAAAAATAAAAATAAAATCTTACTAGAAAGGAATCTAGCAAGTAGACCTAATAAAAAGAAATTCTAACCTAGACAATAACTATTCCCCGGGCTGCGGCGCCAAAAACTTGGTAGCGTAGGGATTGCACTAGGCTTTACCTCTCGAGGGATCTCGAGAAGCTTACAACCCCCACCAGGCAGTGTACCTGATCGTTGTAGTATAGTATAGTGACAAGTACCGGGGGATTGATCGTTCAGCTAGGAATAGTGTCGCTAGGATTAGAAAACCTAATTAATAGTGCTAGAGGTGAGAGATGATTCTTTTTGTATTTTTATATTTTTTTAGAAAGCAAGTAAATATCTCGGGTTTGAAGGATTTGGGCGGAATTAGTTGCTAGTCAACTAACCCAATACTAAAGATGCAATCAAAATAAAATACTAAAAATGAAAATAAAACTAAATTAAACTAAGGTTGTGAGCAATAAGTGGAGAAATGTGTTTACTTAGATTTCACTACTCCCTAGATATCTTTTACACGTTAATTACTTGTTATAGTTGCGTGGATGACGGATTGTATTCCTTAATACCATTCATGGGGTGGCGTACTTAACTCCCCAATCCTATGAGTGCCTACTTCACTCCTATGTCGAGCCGGCTAAGAAGCTCCTAACATGGGATCATTAGAATTTACTCATGCATTAAATACAACCAATAAAACCTAGTACACATCGGTTCATGTTTCCTAAGACGTTCAAGCATGTTACCAATTGGAGATCTGCCGGTTTTCTTAAGCCTAACATTGAAATCATTCATCCAATACAACCATAAACAAGTAATCAACACATAATCAACATCTAGGTTTCATTAGATCTAAGCAAACACAAGATAAATCTAGCCTAGCATGGTGGAATCAAGACATGCACAAGATATAGACAACCAACACATAGACATATTGATTGAATTAAAAGAACACTTATCTCAATAGCACATGTAAGCATTCAAGGGCTGAAAACCCTTGAAAAAGCTGTAAAATACGTATATGGTTCGGCCTTAGGGTTTCTCCAAACTTGTTCCTTCTTATGAATGAAAATTAGAAAACTATATATAGAAAATAGAGGCTGACGGCGTCAAGAACAATCTTATGATGCCGTCATCTCGCCGCCAAAAGAATTCTCGGACTGCCTTGATCTAAATCTGACGCCGGCATGTTATACACTTTTCCAGGCCGTCACACTTTTAACTCTTGACGCTCTACCTTGTGACGCCGTCATTTCTGTAATGGGCCGTCATGATCTTTACTCTTGACGCCATCAAATTCTTACTCTTGACGCCGTCACACTGTTCCCAGCTTGGAAAATTAAGTCTTTGGCGTTTTCTTCACTTTTATGCTCCAAAAACGTCCGAATTGCTTCCTTTTCCAGATTGCACTCCCAAAGTACCTAAAATCACAAAAGGAACGATTTAAGGCAATATTTGATCAAATAAATTCAATTCCGGGCTTAAATGACCCCCTAAAAGTGGTTCATTTTTCGCCTCATCAAACATCAAGTTAGTTACTAGAGCTAGTTGTCACCTAAAAGCTGACAATGGATCTCTTTAACTAACCACGTAAGCGTGTCTCGAAAAGGATTTGTCCTAGTAGAAATGTACCGTCTCGAGAAACTTTCTGTGGACTTGACCAGGCCGGGTAATAACTTCAAGCTAGTCTAACTAGTGATGTAAGCGTGTCTCGAATCGGTCTTCTTACTGAAAGTGGATCAATTCAAAAATGCTTGCTCCTCCCGCATGTGCAAATTTATTAATTACTTATGAGCACATGTGAAGGGGGAGCCCTTCGAAAGTGTACACAAAACTTTCAAAGTGTTAACCCAAAATATTTGATTATCACAAACACTTTGAGAGATTTTCAATCAAAGGTTTCTTGGCTTCTGTCGGTTAATCAAGGAGTTATAAGGTGATTAAGATAGGAAAAACCGTCCTATGATTCGCCAGAACTGGAGGGATCTACCCAAGGACATCTCCCATAGTTAGAATTAGAAGTCCATAGGTACGATACGAAAAAAGGAGAAAAGAATGAAAGGGAAAGAAGGAGTTGAAGAATTAAAAAGAAAAGTAAAGAAAAGGGTGAAAAGAAATAGCCCTCCATATGTTCAACCTTAGGGCAGACACTGGGTTCAACACATATGCTACTGGTTGTTGTTAAGGCAACACCGGTATTGAAGATAAATTCGTCATGGACCCAATGACGCAATGCACTAAACCTTCTTAACCACTCAAGTTCTCTTAAAAAACCTTGTTTCATTCTCATGGGGAACCAGTGTAATCTATCGACTCATCTCTTAGAGATGGTTGATATTGAAGCAGGAGACCCCTCCCTAGTCTCCGCATAGGAAACTAAGTGTGCACTTATTGAGTCTAGAGCCATGAGATACATCAAAGATCTCTTAGGAACACTTAGTATTTCTACAACTGGTGTTCTACATCAATGGACACCAGCTGTAAATTATCGAGTCCTTCGCAGATCTTAGCAATCTGCCGAGAACGTTTATGAGAGAATTACCAATGTATTTCTCAATGATTGAACGGAAATTCCTGCCAGGGTCAACATCAAACAGCCCTGACAGCAGGTCACTTTGGTAACCCCACAAGGGTTACGCTTAGTGTTCGCGGTGGTTCCATAACGGTCTACAGTCGTGGAGTGATCCCCAACGACTCACCCAGTCATTGAGCTACTTAGTAGGTCTCGTAAGCTCCTTCGGGAGTATCTGACATGGGAACGGCCTTGATAAGGATTAGAAGGAGTCTTCACACTATGCTGTTGACGAGCTCTAATTCCTTATCTGTAAGTACCGGTTGTTTATTGCTAACTGTTTACTTGCAGGTACATCACCTCCATGATGGTAGATTCCAGCATGCTCATACATACATCTTGAAGCAAATGAAAGCTCCCCCAAAGATCTTAGCACCACAAAGTTCAAAGAAAGATTCTACGCCAAAAAGAAGAATCTACAAACTATAAAGACTAAAGATCAAAGTGTATGCAAAGGAACTTCATGCTTTCGAAAGTCAAAGTCCTAAGATGTATGAGCACGTTGGAATGGCGGACAACCACCACAGACACAGAAGTGACGATCGGCAGACAACTTCATAACATGATCATCATCACATCAACAAAGAACGACGTACTAAGAACGATGAAAGATTTTGCTAACTATTTTTTGAGGACGTCAACTACAAAGTCAAAGTATAGAAGATGACGACGTCAAGCAACCTTTGATGACCGACCCTTAGGGGGAGATTGTTGGGAACGTAGTTTTACTATTTATCAAGTCTCGGTCATTTAATTATAATAGGTTGCTAGGGCTTGTATGTTTATTTAAACTTAAGGCTTATGTAGCAAGCCCATGGGCCTTAAGCCCATTTCGATTTACAAAAGAGGGAGGAAGGGAGTGTTGCCCTACTCCTCCCCTATATATATTATGTTTATGTAAACATAACCTTTTGTTGGTTATTTTGATATCTAATAGAAACTATTGTTCTTTCACTCTTAATAATCTTATAATCAACCAATCCTTATTCTCATCTTATTTTTTATACTTGTGTTTACAAAAATGGTGACCTAACAGAAATGATGCTACACATGCAAATACGTATGTTATCGATACCACTCGTGAAACTTGAAAATAACGTTTATCGTCGAAAAATACATTTTTGACGTCTCGTTAAGTTAATAAACACTTCTCATGTAAATATATTGAAACGGTACTCCACGATCCTCGTTTGGTGTTTTATCGGTAAATATAATATTTTCGTCGTAAAATAACATTTTCATTACTTGAAAATATGCCCAAATTGGTCTTGTAAAACTAGTCGCAAAATGGTGAATATTAAGAGTTAGGAAAGAAGCTCAGTATTTTTGAGAAGATTTTTAACTTATCTAAAAAGTCATAGAACTGAAGTTTGTCTATACGGGTCTCAATCATAAAGAAAAATAGCCGTCAAGTGAGGTGTTTGGGTTGTTTTGACAGATTCTGGGTAGTTTTCAGGAAAGTTTAGAAGGCCATAAGTTATTCGTTATAAATCCTTTTGACAAACGGTTGGATGTTTTGTAAACTAGGCTGGGTGAACTAACTTTTTGTCAATTATATAAATTTTCCAGAAATTAGTTGATCAATGAGAAAAATGGCTCTCAATCTGGTCACTTGGCGAAATGGTTAATACTTGGAAAATTTTCTAAGTGTTGGGCTGAAGGAAAATATTAAAATCGTCTAAAATTCAAACGCTTGTATCTTGGTCGTTATAAGCTCGTTTTCTACGTTCTTTCTATCCCCATAATCGTATTAATATATACTAATATAACTTCAGTAGGTCAGCTCCTATAGATTACGTCTATAGCCTCTTTTTGTCCGTCGAAATCCTGCCACGCTTGCCGCTAATATTTCTAAGTCTAGCATCCGTGTTTAATGACCACACATACTAGACTGGGGGGACATGATAACGTATAGTCCATATTTGGGTCACGAACCCAAATGATAGACATTACTAGGGTCCAAACCCGCCACGAGTGGGCCATCACGATAGTGATTTGGGCTAGTATGATAACGGCTTGGGCTCACGAAAGCCCAAGCACAAAGTTATTTATAGTTATGATATGAATATCTCTTATTTAAGGGATATATATCCAAACCGGATATACACTGAAAAGTAAGGCACACGTATCCAATAAGGATTTCGTGACTATATAAACAATATCGTAACTCTCGTTAAAGGTACGACTCACAACCCTAATTCACATACATATCCCTAAAACTGATTACTTACTCTCACGCCGGAGGATAATCGTGGGAGACAATCCTACGATAAGCCTAACGGTGTTTGTTTGCTTTCTTAGTGCGCAGGTCTCAAGCATTAAGGTCTAATTGGTACGAGAGTAGGAACCCAAACAAGGAACGCCCAACTTTTGTATCAACAGTCACATAGCTAAGACTTACAGGCTTGTCAGCTGCCATGTCATCTTTTGCTAAGAGTTACAGGGTCCGATTACCTTAAACGAAGTCAATAACCTTAAATTTTAGGGCCAATTATCTAAAAATGCATCAAACTTGACACTTTTTACCGTTGTATGTAGCCATATTTTTTTTAATGTGTGACTAAACTTTCGAATTTGGTACATTGTGTGTATTTTGTGACTATTCAGCCTTGTAAAATGACCGTTTTACCCTTTGAAATTTGGAGACAGTAAGGGTAAAATGGTCACAAGATACACACAATGTACCAAATTCGAAAGTTTAATCATACATTAGAAAAGAAAAAATATGGCTACATACAACGGTAAAAAGTGTCAATTTTGATGCATTTTTATGTAATTAGCCTTAAATTTTAATATTTGAAAGTTGGATCACTGTTTCTAGGTTTCTAGCCTATAAAAGGAATTCATTGCTCAAAATAGATTCCAAACTAAAGTTAGCAGTTTTTTTTTATTTTTTATTTTTTATTTTTTATTTTTTCCCACTAGCTATAATGCCCGCGCACGTATGTAATTTAACAAAAAAAATTTTTGGACGATATATTTTTATTTATTAAAAAATAAATAATTTAATCTTTGTTTTGTTTTGTTTGATTTATGATTTTTAATTATAGTTTTTTGTTATTAAAGATAATTATTTAAAAAATTTAATCCTACTGTTAGTTGCTTCTTATCTATATTTATTGTATTTATCTTCTACTTGTGTAGTATATCAACAAAACGAATTTATAAATTTAAAAATTAAAAAATAATAATTCAATTATCACCTAATAAGGAATTTTTTTTTCCCGAAATACGAAAGTCCCCACTTGGAGTTTTGTTTTATTATATAAAAGATTGGGGTTAAATTGAATGTGTTTTGAAAGTTTTCTTTTTCAACTTTGACATTAACTATTTTTTTTGTGTTATATAATATTTGATGCAAAATATATGAATCAAATAGGTTTTAAATATATATAAATATTTTTTGTATAATTTTTATTAGGTATTATATAATGCAAACAAAAATATTTGAGCATAGTTATTTTAAATACCAAACTATCTTACATACCAATTGATTCATCCCTACTATCCATTTAAAATGAAATTAATGGTTGAGATTAAAAGTATTTTAATATTTCACATATATTTTATAATTTAAATATCTCTTAAACCGTTAATCGTTAAGCGAAAATAATAACACCATCACGACGAGCATTTAATTGTCTTTCTATAGATATGCTGCTTGATATACTTTAGACAAAAAAAAAAAATTCGTTTTTTTTCACCTTTTTTTTTCGTTTTTTTCATTATTGAAAAAAAAAAGAGAAAAATGTATAAAAAAAACTTGAAAAGTACGAAAAAAATAATTTTGTCTAAAGTATATCGAAGTGTCTATCTATAAAATGATAATTAAATGTTCGTCGTTGAAAGATATTAATATTTGAAAAAAAAAATGAAAGTGAGGTTTTAAATTTTTGGGATTAATCTCATCTATTATATAAACTAGCAGGGTCCCCGCGCGATGCAGCTGCGGGCACCCTGTAATTTAATTTTTTCGATTAATAATTTATTTTATTTGTACGTTTTTTGGCAATAGATTTACTGATTAGTTTTTTATGGCAAAATTTTGATGAAATTTTGCTTTGTTTGTATTATTTTATTTATTATTTATTTATGTTTTTATTTAGTAGTTTGCTTGGTTTGTAAAATATGTGAACATATTTTAGTTTATTATGTTCTTTTTGACAATAAATTTACGGATATCAAAAATTTCGTTTAGCTCGTGTCCGTTCGGGCTCGAGCCCGTTTGACCCGTGCCCGTTCGGGCTCGAGCCCATTTGGCCCATTGCCCGTTCGGGCTTAAAAATTTGTATAATATGCTTTATTATTTGTATTAGTGACATTTAATGCAGGAATTGTGTTTAAGTTGGTTGTACAATATCCTTGATAATTTGTATTTCTTATGTAAGGGGTGCTTTAATAAGTGTATTAATTGTATTTATTGACTATTTAATTAATTGTATTTAATATACATAAGGGCATCCACTTTGGTGGTTTATAAAAAGATGAAGTGGTCCATAATATTGTTAACCATAGTGGACATCAATTTCATGCTTACATGGCATGAAGAGGTCCAATATCTTAGACCTTTTCACAATTTAATGCATTGAGTTATGCTATATATTTAAAAAGCTTTAACAAGTTTATCTATAGTGGAAATAGGTTTATAAATCTAAAAGGTTTATGTATTTGTGATATGGCATAATTATAAACCTTTGTAAATGTTTATCATAGTGGATGCTCTAATGATCAATTTTAAGTCATTAATTTTCAATTTTAAGTCAATAATTTTAAACTTTAATGGCAAAAACAAAGTGGTGTGTATTTTAAGCTTCTAAACTTGTAAATGTCTAATTATATTTCATTTATGGTATTAATTATCTAATTGTGTTTGAATCACTTGTACTTTAAGTTTCTAAACTTGTAAGGCTTAATTTTAAAGATTCTAATTATAGTAGTCCTTTATGCATTATAAGATAGTTAGATAAAGATGGAGGGTGGAAATTAATCATTTGGTATATAAAAAAAGTTTGGTCCTCAAATAATCTTACATCAAAATATTTATGGCCAAAGTTAAAAAACAAATACTATAAAAGTCAAAACATGAGATTTAATATGGGACGGAGGGAGTATATAAAAATATATAAAAATTTGCAAACCTGACATACAGTGTGGCACTTATTTATAACTTAATTCACTTTTAAGCCACTTTGTTAAAGTTAGGACTATTTTTTGATATTTCAAGATTAGCTACTCATATAGAACAAAACTTTTACACACTAATACATCAATGTGTGCCCTAATTACATTAGTTAATAAGGAGACATAAGTTGTGTTGGAGTGAAAAAACATTAATTTATTTCATAGTATTTTGTAATATTTCTCAATTAATTCGTAATATATCATTTTTTTTTCTTGTTTTTTAAGTTAAAAATGCAAAACCTTCTATTGCGAATATAGTACCATATATATATATATATATATATATATATATATATATATATATATATATATATATATATATATATATATATATATATATATATATATATATATATATATATATATATATAGGGGAGGGTTAATGTGAGATCAAACTTAAAGTTGTAAAAATAAGATCTAGTCTAAACAACCACTAAAACCATTTTATAAATAACCATATTAGCAATAATACACAAAAATAAAATATTAATACGAATTAACATTTTAGCAACTAACAACCAACTGATACATGAGTTTTGATTAGTGATACACAATTATAAATTTACTTGTCCAATCAAAGTGTATCACTTTGGTTTTGTCAATTTAAAAAAGAAAACCATGGGAACTTTATCAATTTTAGTTGTACACAATAAAAATTTTAATTTAATTTTAACGAGAGTGTCACTTTTCAGATTTTAGTTGGATCTTATTTTTACAACTTTAAGATTGATTTTATTTGATATATATATATATATATATATATATATATATAGGTATGGGTTAAAATAAAAATGGCCTTATAATAAAAAGTGTAGGAATGATTGTGAGGGCGACATGTGTCACCTATATGCCACATCATATGACACATGTCACCCCCCCCCCCCCCACCCCCACCCACCCCCCACACAAAAAAAAAATAAAAATTCCCGCCAAAAAACAAAATTTTTTTTTCCCGCCAAATTTTTTAGTGCATCACAGTTATAAAGTTACTGCATCACAATTATAAAAGTTACTGCATCACAGTTTAAAATTTTAGTGCATTAAGGTTATAAGTTACTGCAACATAGTTGATGCACTAAACTATTAACTATGATGCAATAACTTATAATAAAGATGCATCAAAACTTAAAAAAGAATCGTATTTTAATTGTGATGCAGTTACATACATATATGATGCAGAAAACTTATGATAATGCAGTTTCTTTATAACCATGATGCAGTAACTTTATAACCATGATGCAGTAACATTAAAACCATGAATGTAGTAACCGTGATGCAGTAAAATCATAATTGTGATGCAGTAAACGTGATGCAGTAACTTTATAACCGTGATGCAGTAAATTTATAACAGTGATGCAGTAAAAATTTTTGGTGGGATTTTTTTTTTTGCCCAAAAAAAAAAAAATTTTTTTTGGCGGGAAATTTTTTTTTTCGGGGGGTGGGGTGACACGTGTCATATGATGTGGCATGGATGTGACACATGTCACTCCCACAATCCTTCCTACACTTTTTATTATAAGACCCACTGACTTACTAAGAAATTACTGACTTATCATAGTTGATCTTTGAAGGTCTGATTATTGGGTATCTAATATGACTGCTATCTTTAGTATGGGAATAGGACTCCGTTCTGGTCAACGCCCAGTGCCTGGGTATATATATATATATATATATATATATATATATATATATATATATATATATATATATATATATATATATATATATATATATATAAAACTTTAACAAAACTGACATCAAATTAAAGAGGATCAAAAGAAATACATTTTTTGGTATCATTTGTTTGATGAAAAACTTTATAACTTTAAATACATGAAAAAATTTAACAAAATGTACATTGTTATGAACATGCTACAAGAACACAAGAATGAGAGGAGGAATCGTGTGATTGTCGGCCCCTCTAGTATTTTTATTATTTGTTTTTAGTTTTTGAGTGTGTTTGAAGTATTTAATAAGGTATTTTAATAAATAAAATGTGTTGAAAGGTGAAGTGGTGTGAGATGGGTGAAAGTGAAAAGTAGAGGGTGGTAAAGGAGAAATAAAGTTGATGTGACGCTAAGGTGGAAGGTGAAGTAGTGTGAGCATTGGGACCGTCTCATTGATTAAAATGCAAAGTAGACACTTAATTTATGACATCCCAAAATTGAAATAGAGTCACTTATTATGAAACAGATGTAGCATTAATTTATGTCACATTAGCTTCTCTCTTTAATATCACTTTCATCATCAAACTGTTGTAATAAGACTACTTTCACCAAATAAAAATACCCCACAATATCACTCACAAACACAAAACAAAAACAAAAAAAATTGTTTGTTTGGACGACACAGTTATGCAAAAAATTAGATGGCAATGTATTGTGAGTTGGGTTGTGTGATATGGGATGACACGTCCTAAGGGTCTTTATGCAACAAATAAAGATTTTGCTTTTTAGAAAGTTGACGTGTTCACATCAAAATTATTTGCACCAAGTAAGAATCAAACTAAAAAACATTTCACACTTTAGTGATGACAGTCTAATTTAAATATGAAAAATGCTAATCATATCTATCTATACTACATATAATAGAGGAAGCACTCTCTCTCCAAAATTTTCAGACTTACAAGAAATAAAACATGGTTTATAACACTTTAATGCAAACAATTTTCAGAATTACAACAAAACAAGCATATGGTACAACAAAAACAAGTGTGATATCATTTTCAGACCAAAATTCTATCAAACAACATTAATGTTATTAAAAACACCCCTTCACCAAAAATTACAACCATTTAAGCACAATGTACAATAGCTGCAACCCTCCATTGAAACCCACTCATACATTCTGTACCCCTTTCTCTTCTCTCTAAAACAAAAACATACACCTTTTGATCTCGACCCATCAGCTTACCACCACCACCGTTAATCTGTATCATCATTGGTCAAACAAAATCGAAAAAAGGAAGTGAAAACTAGAAAGAACAGTAAACATCATATTCGAACAACAATAACCAACATCAAACCTAAATATAGACACAACCATTAACCCTCACTTATCACTCCCAACTCTTAAACACCAACAAGATTCTAAATACCATAAGAAACATAAAAGATCTCAGGTTTGTTTTGATTCAAAAATAAAATAAAATAAAATCTTTAAAGATCTTAATCCAAAAACCGATCATCTATCTATATGCAACATAAACCTACCCGAGACCTCAGTGAGATCTTGAAGCCGAAACGAGAAAAAACATAACGGGTATCTCATTGGGTGTTCGAGCAGAAGCAAGAATGAAGAAAGAATAAATCTTTGCTTCGTTTAGTTATTGAATTCGAATAGTGCTTGGTGAAAAAAAATGGTATAGATTGTGTGAGGCTATGCATTTGTTTTTCATGTACTGGTAAGAAGAAATAAGGGACGAAATTGGTTAATGTGAAGTAAGGAGTTATAAGGATGGAGGTTTGTGTTTTATTATGAAGTTTAAAGTAGAGATAAACGTGTGTTTCGATCTGGAAAGATGAGTACTTTTGTGGTTGTGTTATTAGGTAGAGAGAAACACATAGTTGGTGGCTTGTGAGTTGTGATTAGGGTTACACATATTTAGGGTTATGTGGTTTAGTATGTTTGGGTTGGTACATCTAATTCGAAGACATTTGAACCCTTATTGGGTTTATCCGAAAATTATGAGTTGTGTAGTGGAATTGGGCTGCAAAATTTGCTTATTAACGGTATAATTAAGCCATATCTAATGTGCTATAATGTTGTTGAATGGGCTTAAGTTTTGTGCTTAAGTTAGACTACTCTGTTTAATTCGAACCTTTTATTTATGTGGATATGAAATAGTTTGAATTGTTATGGTTTATAGTTATTTAAATTAAAAATTGTCATTCTTTCTTAAAGTTATTGTTAAAAAAAAAACGTATAAAAGAACAACATTTGTTCGCCTCAAAATTTAGTCATAGGGTTCCTGGCTTCCTACCGCCGCATTGCGCGGGTAAGTAAGAATCAAACTAAAAAACATCTCACACTTTAGTGATGATAGTCCAATTTAAATCTGGAAAATGCTAATCATATATCTTAGGCATATGTTTAAGAAAATCTGACATACTCAAATGATTTATACTTTCAAAATAACCACTCACCTTCCGGATTTAACTGCTCTCCTCAACTAAATGTATCATCTTTATCGCAAGCTTTTAAGGCTACAAATAACAAAACTCCTTAAATAAATATGTCTAGTTATTTGAAGTTGGATAAAGTATAAGTTTATTTCAGGTCATTTTAAGAAAAATATTACAATATATGATAGTAAGGATTCTGAAAACTGGCGTGGCTTATTCTCACATAGGGGCACTACCACATTACCCGGGTTGGGTCTTTGCCCAGCCAATATCACGTTGAACCTGGCTTCCTACAAAGACGTTCCCAAATGATTTGTGTGTGATGTACATTTGATTATTGCATGCAACTCTCTCAAAAACGACTTCGACATCATTAATTGAGCATGATGAAAGCTTTTCCAGCACTTTGGCTCTAATAATTAACGACAAAATTTGATAAATATACAAGTTTTGATGTTGTTAAAATAACTTTCTTCTATTAAATCATTTATTTTTGTCTTCTAACTTGGTAGGTCGTGTGAAAGAGAGTCGATCGAGAGATAGAGAAAAAGTGACTTAATTAGAGAGTATTTTATTCTTCTATTCATCTCATGCGCGATACTTTAAACATATCATGTTGAAATTGATAGATAAATAAATACTGGGATACGTAGTATTTTTTTCAAGAAAGTAAGATATTAGAGCTTAAGGTATGGTAACGCCGAGGCTTTCGTTATAGCTAGCTGGCAGTGCATTGGACGGCGTTACCATACCGGCCTTGTGGCGTTAAGCTCGGCGTTATCGTCCAAGTTATGCTACTAACTCAATTGAAAACTCAAAAGGGACAAAAAAAGAGTTACATAACCACCCCCAAACGATTTAAATGAGTTGTTTTTGTGTTTTTGTAGTGTGTGTTCATATTGTTGTGGAATAACCGCGATAATATCCCACCGACTAGGTAAAGAGTGTATGTTTCAACACTTCAAGTATACCTCAAACTAGCTTATTAAAAATTAGACAATGTAAAAGGAACCAAGAATGAAACACCAACAAAGTTATATATTTCTTATAGAAACATATTACAAAACTAGAAACCTACTAGTACAAAAAGAAAGGAAGATAGTACACTACAAGATTTGCTTGTTCGTGTGTTTTTGGTGTGCCAAACTCTAAAGCAAAACACCCTTTATATAGGCTTCAAAAAAGGAATCTCAATTCCTATCAACTTGACCAACTTGTATCATCAACTAGCATATCTTCAATTTGGTAGATTTTATAGATCTTGGATGAGATTTAGAAGATATAGTGGGTCCCATATTTGAGCCAATATTCTACAAATCTCCACCTTGGCGAAATACCAATATCTTCAATCTCGCTGTCAACCATCTTTGGTGGAGTCTTGAAACCAATCTTCATGTTTTCACAACATTGATCAAGTCCAAACAGTAATTGAACTTGATCCGAGCTAATACTTTAGTCAGCATATCTGCGGGATTCTTAGAAGTATGGATCTTCTGGATTCTGACTCCACCTTCTTCGAGTATCTCTCGTATGAAATGATACCGAACATCAATGTGCTTCGTCCTTGCGTGATAAACTTGATTCTTCGCTAAGTGAATTGCACTCTGACTGTCAGAATGCATCGTGACAAATTTCTGATTCATTCCAAGTTCACCGAGCAACCCTTGAAGCCAAATTGCCTCCTTTACTGCCTCTGTAATAGCCATATACTCTGCTTCCGTAGTTGACAAAGCAGTAGTTGACTGTAAGGTAGACTTCCAACTAATTGGAGCTTTTGCCAGAGTAAATACATAGCCTGTCGTAGATCTTCGCTTGTCTAAGTCTCCGGCATAGTCTGAATCACAATATCATTCTACCCACTGACTACTTCCATGTTCGAATACTAACCCTACATCGACTGTGTTATGGATATACCTTAATATCCATTTAACAGCTTGCCAATGTCCTTTTCCAGGGTTATGCATATACCTGCTCACCATCCCAACAACATGACTAATATTTGGTTGAGTACATATCATAGCATACATTAAGCTACCCACAAAATTTGCATAAGGCACTTTCTCCATGTATGCCCTCTCTGCATCATATTTTGGTGACACAGCAGCGCTGATCTTAAATTGAGAAGCAAGTGGAAGACTAACTCGTTTTGTTTGCTTGTCGAACCTAAAACGCTTTAGAATCCTTCTCATATATTGTTTCTGAGTCAAACAGAGCTTCCTCAACTTTCTGTCTCTGACTATCTCCATGCCGAGAATCATCTTTGCTTCACCGAGATCCTTCATCTCAAATTCGCTTTTCAACCGAGTCTTTAACTTTTCAATCTCGTCTAGAAAGCTATCAACATATCATCTACATATAGAAGAAGATATACGAAGGACCCATCTTGTAGCTTTTTCAAATAGACACAATGGTCGTATTTGCTTCTTGTGTACTTCGACTCCGTCATAAACTTATCAAATCGCTTGTACCACTGTGTTGGGGATTGCTTCAATCCGTACAATGATTTATGAAGCTTACATACTTCATGCTCTTTTTCAGCAACTTTGAATCCTTCTGGTTGAACCATATAGATTTCCTCTTCCAACTCTCCATGTAGAAATGCAGTCTTCATATCCATTTGAACTAGTTCTAAATCCAACTGTGCTACCAAAGCCAACAAAATTCTAATAGAGGAATGCTTTACCACTGGAGAAAAAACTTCATTGTAATCAATTCCCTCTTTCTGAGCGTAGCCTTTAGCTACCAATCTTGCTTTGTAGCGAACATCATTTTGGCTAGGAAATCCTTCTTTCTTTGCATATACCCATTTGCATCCAATTGCCTTCTTCCCTTTTGGGAGGTTGGTTAACTCCCATGTCTGATTCTTCCGAAGAGACTGCATTTCTTCGCTCATGGAAATCCTCCACTTCTTGCTCTCTGAGTCTCGAACCGCTTCAGAGTAAGTAGTAGGAACATCATCAGCTGCAATTGAAGATGCACAAGCCACCATATCATTAAGGCGTGCAGGCCTTTTAGTGTTTCTTTTGGGCTTACTGGTAGCAATTGATTCATGTTGTTGCTATGGAGGTTCTTCGGTTTGAACCTCCTCTTCTTCATAACCTCCTTCTACTATAGGAGAACCATCTCCATCATCTGGTACAATTATTCTTTCGAACTCCACCTTTTTAGGAGTTCCATCTAACTGCTTAGCATTCACCTTCTTCAACATGGTAGATTCATTAAAGGTGACATCCCTGCTAAAGATCGTCTTCTTCGTCTCTGGACACCATAGACGATAGCCTTTGATTCCAGAGGTGATCCCCATGAATAATGCTTTCTTCGCTCTAGGATCTAACTTTGATTCCTTCACATGATAATATGCAGCGGAACCAAACACATGTAAGGAATCATAATCTGTAGCAGGTTTTCCATACCATTTCTCAAATGGTGTTTTCCCATCAATAGGAGTAAATGGCAAACGATTAACAAGGTGACACGCATACGTCACAGCTTCAGCCCAAAATTCTTTACCCAAACCAACATTGGATAACATACACCGAACTTTCTCCAGCAAAGTTCGGTTCATGCGTTCTGCCACCCCGTTCTGTTGTGCTGTATGTCTGACAGTGAAGTGTCTGACGATGCCTTCATCTTCACAAAATTTTGTGAACTGATCATTTTTATACTCTCCACCATTATCTGTTCGGAGATGTTTGATCTTTCTACACGTCTGAGTCTCCATCATCTTTTTCCACTTGATGAACACTGCTAGCACTTCATCATTTGTCTTCAACGTGTACACCCAAAATCTTCGGGAAAAGTCATCAACAAAGGTCACATAGTAGTGTCTCCCTCCTAAAGATCTTGTCTTTGAGGGACCCCATACATCAGAGTGGACATAATCCAAGATACCTTGTGTCTTGTGGATAGTTGTCCCAAATTTCACCCTTGTTGTCTTCCCGTTGATGCAATGCTCACAGAGATCCAACTTACAGGAACTCACTCCTTTCAATAATCCTTGCTTTATGAGCAAATTCAAGGATTTTTCTCCTGTATGTCCTAAGCGCATATGCCATAGCTTCACAGCTTCTGAATTTCTATCACCATCGGTAACAGCTGTTGCAGTTCCAACAACTGTTCTTCCCTTGTAGTGATACGTGTTGTTTATTTTACGAATACCCTTCATTACTACAAGTACGCCAGAGATGATCTTCATAACCCCATCCTTTGCTCTTACTTCGAATCCTTTAGACTCTAAGGTACCAACGGAAATGATATTCTTTTTCAACTTTGGCGAATAACGAACACCTTTCAAGGTCACAATTGTTCCGTATTCATTCTACAATCGAACGGAACCAATTCCATGAGCAGTAAGGGGAGTTTTGTCTGCTGTATAAACAACTTCCTCATGTTCTTCAAAATTACTAAACCACTCTCGATGTGGTGTAATATGATGGCTACATGCGGAATCTAATAACCATATGTCAGAAGCATTCTTCATTGACGATGTTGCAAGTGAGAGATCTGATTCTTCATCATCACACTTGGTGACATTCGCCTCTGCTACAGCTTTACCTTTGTAATGATTGTCCTTGGTTTTCAATTTTGGACAATCTCTCTTTCAATGACCTTTTTCATGACAAAAGGCACATTCATCTTTGCTTAGTCTTTGCCGCGACTTGGATCTCCATCTCTTATCGGTGCCCTTCTTCTGCGAACGACCTCTGGCTAGCAAAACCTCTGCGTCTCCACTTGAACTAATCTGCTTGTCCTTTCTTCTTAGTTCTTTACTATATAAAGCAGCACAAACTTCACTAAGAGACACATCATCCTTCCCATTAAGTAGAGTTGTTTCAAGCAACTCGTACTCCTCTGGAAGCGATTCCAACAGTATCAATGCTAGATCCTGGTCTTTGAACACCTCATCCATATTCATCAAATCGGTGACCAGTTGGTTAAAACTGGTAATGTGATCATTCATCATGGTACCCGGTACATATGTGAAGCGAAAGAGTCGCTTCTTCATAAAGAGCTTATTTTGACAATTTTTCTTCAGAAATTTCTCTTCCAATGCCACCCACAGTTTGTAGGTGGATGTTTCTTTTGAGAAAGCATATCGTTGCTCTCTCGAAAGACATGAACGAACCGTACCACAAGCTAACCGATTGATGGTTAACCAATTCCTCTCTTCTACATCCTCTAGTTTACTTTCTTCAATGGCAATGTCTAGACCTTGCTGAAAAAGAACGTCTAGAACCTCACTTTGCCACATACCAAAATGGCCTGTGCCATCAAAAAACTCCACCGCCAGTCTTGCATTCGTCAAGACCGGTCTAGCCCAACTTGGAGATGTTGGATCCACCGATGTGGAAGGTTTGTCAACTTTTCCATCCGCCATTTCGTGTACAAATTAATTTTCAATTGCTTCAACCAAAAAACCAATGTAATTATTTTCTGATGTGGAGGATCAAAATAAATTGCAACCACAGAGCATACTAAGAATAACCTCGGCTCTTGATACCACTTGTTGTGGAATAACCGCGATAATATCCCACCAACTAGGTAAAGAGTGTATGTTTCAACACTTCAAGTATACCTCAAACTAGCTTATTAAAAATTAGACAATGTGAAAGGAACCAAGAATGAAACACCAACAAAGTTATATATTTCTTATAGAAACATATTACAAAACTAGAAACCTACTAGTACAAAAGAAATGAAGATAGTACACTACAAGATTTGCTTGTTCGTGTGTTTTTGGTGTGCCAAACTCTAAAGCAAAGCACCCTTTATATAGGCTTCAAAAAAGGAATCTCAATTCCTATCAACTTGACCAACTTGTATCATCAACTAGCATATCTTCAATTTGGCAGATTTTATAGATCTTGGATGAGATTTAGAAGATATAGTGGGTCCCATATTTGAGCCAATATTCTACACATATAGCATGTGTGTGCTTTTCAGTGTGTGTAATGTGTGTATAGCGATGAGGGATGAGGCAGATGATATTTGCAGTTTAGTCACTGTGGTTTTTACAATTTAGTCCCCGTGTTTTTTTGTTAATTAAAAGTAAATAATTTTTAATTTTTATTTAGTTTGTTTAAATAAAAATGTAATTTGTTTTTTATATTCAATATTTCCGCATGTTTTATAAACTTATGTTTGTGTTTTTTAAGTATTTGTAATTTGTATTTTAAGTATTAGGCCGTTTAATGAATGGAATAGTTAAGGGGTTAATTTGTAAATTGTAACTTTTTAAAATATGATTTCCAAAAAGGTGATGTTACGAGATCTTATGATAACGGGTGAAATGGTGAAGTGATGTGGTGCTGAGGTGGCGGCACTTTTTTTGTGTTATGGTACTTAAGACACCTTGGCCTCTTAGAGTATCGCGGGTGTAACACCGGTGACATAAAAATTGTTGACGCACAAATATTACATTGAATATCTCACAATCACTTTTTGTTCGTAGAGTCGCAGAGGGGGGAGGGTGGGGGGCATTGAACAATGGGCTATAAGTGATGATATGGTTACAAATGTTCAAATCTTTTGTATAGATTTGATTTATATATGTTTTATTTTACAACCAAAGTCACCTACAATTTACAAACATCAATTTGCAAACAAATGAACTACTCTGTCGACTTCTTATACTGTAACATTAAACAAGTGTAAGATGTCATATACAGCGATCAAATCAGTGATCTTACATGGAAGATCAAGCAGAATCAGCACAATATATAGTCTATGGAACAAGTCAAACTTGAACGACTTGCTACACTTTCTGTCTAGCTTATTTACACCTCTATCAAACTGAAATTCTATTTAACCTATTGCATACTTCATCAACCTAGCGCTTGTAAAATAGTGAAATTTTCACCTCTGTGTCTGGGTTGATCATATTCTCTTCACTAGTGCTTCAAGGTTTTACAGTAGTTTTTCAGCCATGTAGATGCAGAAATAAGAATCTGAAGCTCCCCAGTGAGAAAATCTCGAGCCAGTTGCATCCTTTGTGTGTGTTTTCCAAACAATGGAGGAGAACTGTGGCAAGTTAGAGACTGTAAAACAAATGTCAGCAAAGGAAAGTTTTTGTTACTGACTGTGTAACTAGACTTTATGTATTCAAGCTTAGTGTTTGATATTATATTTTTTTTCAAAGAAATGGAAAACCATAATCGAGGGGATGATTGGATGAGCAATACACGAGCATAAGATTTAAGTGCAAGAGAAATTGCTGTAAACAAGTGCAAACATATAAACATGCCGTTGCTCTTGCACTGTTCTTTAAACAGGTAACGGGTCAAAATGTCAAATGTCTTGGTTTATAGCAAAACAGGTAATCTACCTGTAGGGCTGCATTACGTTTCTCAATCATGTGATCAAATCTCGAATGTAAAAACTGATGTGCTTCCATTTCTCTCACCCTGTTCTTCAAAGGAATTCGAGCCAACCGGCCATCATTTTGTGTTGCTTCCATACCCAAGTCCTGCAACTCTGCAGAGCACATAAACGTATAGACCGAATCTCAAATGTTTAACATTTGATGAGAACTTGACTAACAACGTCAGAGTATGAAAGAAGAGCGGAAGAAGGTGACACAAGAATCCAAACAAGCCCAAAAATAATAGCATTTGAGGGGAAACATAACTTTTATTGTCAGCAATGTACACATTTATATTTTACTGTCGGAAAACATAGTTTTTAACAAATATCCATTCCTTAGGTAGTTAGGTAGTTATGTTAAATTGAAATTATTTTCAAAAGATAATTGCAAAAGTAAGTTTGTTTGTTTGTTTGTTTGTTTTATTTATTTATTTTAATTTTTTTTGTTGTGTATATATCAGATACAATTAGCCAAAATCACACCAGTTTGTAGCGGATAAGGATATGAGTACAGACATTCATGCAGAACTTTGTACTTTTCTATTTATTTAAAGAGAATGGCAGGGACCTTCATGAGAGGTGCAACATACAACACGAGCAAATGCACGGAGTGCTTGCGGGATTCCCCTCCCTTTGCCACTGGAAGACTTGACTTCCCTGTATAATATTTATAATAATAAGCAAATCCAGTCGCATCCCCTTCAAAGTGGTCATATAAATACCAGAAACTATCACTTGACAATATTGTACTATATGAAAACTTGAAAAGATAGATACATACATCACCATGAAGCAATTTCGACTAGAGTGTAACTCGTTAACATCTTTCAGAAGATCTAACTTCATTGCACGCAGGTGATCATGCTGAGGTACATCGACCTCAACATGAACTTTATCATATTTGTTGCTAGGGAGCATAAATCCAAAATCCAATAAAAGTCTGTTATTTGAGAACTTCCCATATCTTATAAGTACCTCATCGCCAGGAGCATAATTTTCATCAGCAATAACCTGTGGAACGCAAATAAATAAGTGGTCCGAGAATATTAAAATCATTTGTTTGAAGAGATTACCTCTGAGACTTGTGTAAAGTCGTCACTCAAAACATCTGTTTCCGAAAAAGCATCATGATTAAAAAAATCTGCAAAAGGAATCTACAATAGTATTAACTCTCTGAAGTATTTCTACAAGCATGATTTAAGTACTGGAACCTTCATATAAATTCTAGACAGTTATAAAATCGTAACGAATTATCAAACTAGGATACCATTGATACACCCCTTGTGCTGATCCAAGCTCGAGATTCAACTGTAACATTTACCAAAAAATATTTTAAACATTTTTGCAATCATTGAAGAATCATAGCAAAGTGAAGAAGAAAAGTGGAGTCTCATAAGATATCATACCAAGATTATATGCGTGCTTAAATTGGTGCAATGTGACATCATCAAAATATTCAGGTAAGCTGTCAAGAACCTGCATAGAAAATTAGAAATAAGATGCCTGTGAATAACCATTTTATTTTCTATTTCCTAAGCATCTACAGATTTCAAGAAGTAATCAGTGAGCTTGCAAATGCTATATATATAAATAACATACATACATGTTTTATGGATGAGAAGTCCTTTTCAATTTGAGCCTTATGTTTCAGTGTTTCATCATATAGAGAACTTATCTTAATCATCTCCAATTCCTCATCACTCCAAAGTATCTACAAATATATAGAAGTGCTTCATAAACACAGCAGAAAGCATAAGAGAACAAAGAATAATTATTATAAATACCGTGCTATGCATCTCCTCAACTGGCGGCAAACAGCTTATGTAAGGAGCCCATTCAGAAGCCTGCACTAGAGAGTATGAGATTAAAAAAAAAAAAAAAAAAAAAAAAAAAAAAAAAAAAAAATCACTAATAATATGTCCCCAACAAAGAATAACTACGTAGTTCAAAGTGAAATCTATACATGACCAAGTTTTTGGTGCAGAAGGATGACCAAAGCAAGCTTAGCAACATTACCAACATCCGCCCCTAACAAAGAACTAACTTTCGTATGTAGATTATCCGGTGCCAGTTGCTGCACATTCAGAAACAACATGGTTTAACGGTTCACAATTACAAACATCACCAAACAGTCACAGATTTTAATTTTTCCATCAAAACATACCGCACTGTAAGGAACCTTCAATATGCAATCACCAGCTTGTATCGGCTTACAAGCAAACAATGACCTGCATTTACAACACATGACGAGTAAAAAATTCAGAAAATTTTAGTGTATATTTAATGGCTTAACAAAAGCTAGATAAAGAAAAAGTTACCAGCCGTAACTTGACTTCCCAACTGTTAGCTGGGACGATATTTCCTCCCCAGACTTGCGCCTTAACCACGGCAAGAAGTCATTACACTCGTTGTCTGCCGACTGCGGTACCTGAGTCAGTAATTTAATCAAACAGCTGGTGTGCATTGAAAAAACAAAGACTGAAATTCACTGAGTTTAGTTTGGTACCTGTTGTGGGTAAGATGATGAGGTATTGATGTTGCACCTGATGCGGAAACAACGCTTCCAGGAAGCGAAAAATGGTCGTTGAATTCGAACACTTAGTATTAACATTGCAGTGTTTGTGAAAATGTCTTGAGTCTGTTTAGGATTGTAATCTTAAAAAGTGTCAGTTGAGTCAAAGGTTGTGGTTGTTTAAAATGTTTTACAGTAGTATAGTTTTCACTTTTACTTATTAGTGAGATAAATGGAACTCATAAACGGATGAGGTATGTTCAGGTTACTCGAGGAGGGCGTTTCTGTATCCCGTGACCATTATTTGACATTTTTGTTGACCATTTGTACTAACCAAGTAACTTTTCAGAGGGGGTGGGTGGGGTTACGAGTATGGACAATGCGGGGAAGTTGTGTAAGATGAGCCTCGAGGTTGTCGTAACGAATTTCACATATCGATTGATACGGGACAAGTTTTTGTCGGACGATTTAGAGTAACAGACGAGCGTAACTAGATGTTAACACATGTAGCTTTTGTGAAGCACTTTACGGGTATGTTTCATGTTTCTAGAATCGGAGATGTAAATAGATGAAAATAGAGAGAGAAATAAAAAAATTAAGATTATTTCTATAAGTTACATCAAGTAGCATGATTTTAAGATATTAGGAGGATTATTTTTCTAAAATCTCTAATACCATTTACTTTTACCAGTTATAGTGCTCGTGCACGCACTTTTTTTTTTTTTTTTTTTTTTAATTTTTTTGAATGATATATAAAAATTTTTTATTAAAAAACAAATAATTTAATCTTTGTTTTATTTGATTTATAATTTTTAATTATAGTTTTTTATTATTAAAAATAATCATTTAAAAAGTTTAATCCTATTGTTAGTTGCATCTTATCTATATTTTTTATATTTATCATCTACTTGTGAAGTATATCAACAAAATAAATTTATAAATTTAAAAATACATGGGCCTAATCATGGACCTAATGCTTAAAATACTTGTACAATGCATGCACTATACGAATATTTTAAGCATTAGGTCCATAGTTAGGCCTATGTATTAGGTCTATTAATCAAATTACATTTAAAAATAATAATTAAAATATTACTTAATAAGGAAATAATTAAAATATTACGAGTATGGACAATGCGGGGAAGTTGTGTAAGATGAGCCTCGAGGTTGTCGTAACGAATTTCACATATCGATTGATACGGGACAAGTTTTTGTCGGACGATTTAGAGTAACAGACGAGCGTAACTAGATGTTAACACATGTAGCTTTTGTGAAGCACTTTACGGGTATGTTTCATGTTTCTAGAATCGGAGATGTAAATAGATGAAAATAGAGAGAGAAATAAAAAAATTAAGATTATTTCTATAAGTTACATCAAGTAGCATGATTTTAAGATATTAGGAGGATTATTTTTCTAAAATCTCTAATACCATTTACTTTTACCAGTTATAGTGCTCGTGCACGCACTTTTTTTTTTTTTTTTTTTTTTTTTTTTTATTTTTTTGAATGATATATAAAATTTTTTTATTAAAAAACAAATAATTTAATCTTTGTTTTATTTGATTTATGATTTTTAATTATAGTTTTTTATTATTAAAAATAATCATTTAAAAAGTTTAATCCTATTGTTAGTTGCATCTTATCTATATTTTTTATATTTATCATCTACTTGTGAAGTATATCAACAAAATAAATTTATAAATTTAAAAATACATGGGCCTAATCATGGACCTAATGCTTAAAATACTTGTACAATGCATGCACTATACGAATATTTTAAGCATTAGGTCCATAGTTAGGCCTATGTATTAGGTCTATTAATCAAATTCCATTTAAAAATAATAATTAAAATATTACTTAATAAGGAAATAATTATTTTTTTAAATACGAAAGTCCCCATTATAAGTTTTGTTTTATTATATAAAAGATTTCACATTAAACCCGCGTTGAAAAAATAAATAATTGTGTGAGAGTCGCTGATTATGTGTATTGAACAATTCATTTTCAATCAAATTAAAAAAAATAAAAATAATAAATAAATAAATAAATAAATCTTTAACTAATACATCACGACTTGTTTCTTTTATTGATATAAGCATCTGAATCACCACTAGGCCTATATAATATTGTTTCCTTTTCATATGGCCCACTATTTTCCTTTAGTTTATCTGAATCACCAAAGAGTTAAAAGGTAACTACTCCCCACTCAGTGGTACTAAGAGATGGGGACCCACTTTGTTTATGGGCATCTTAGTTCAAAAAAAAAAAAAAAAAAAAAAAAAAAATGGCTCTAAGTATCTTTTCATAAAATGACATTTCGAGTGGGTAGTAATTTCTAAGAGCATTGGGTTTGGTCATGAAATGTTGCGCCATTTCCGACGTGGCAAGCCAAACGGCGCCGCGGTTTCAGTGCCACTGCAACTCCTCCCTCTGGCGCCAATTCAAAAATAAGTGAATTCACACCTCGCTATTTCATTTTTTTTTATGTGTATGTGTGTGTGTTTGCGGTGTGTGTATAGGATGAAGATGAAATGCAGAGAATGAAGATAACTAGGTTTTGCACTCGCGCTTCGCTGCAGGTTATTTGGCTACATAGTTTTGCATTCCGTAGCATCTTGGTAGGGTTGTTTATAAATTTCGCCATTAAAAGAATTTACAATCAAAGTAAAAATCATCACATTAACATTTATATATATATATATATATATATATATATATATATATATATATATATATATATATATATATATATATATATATATATATATATATATTGATTAGAGCAATTGCTACATATATATATATATATATATATATATATATATATATATATATATATATATATATATATATATATATATATATATATATATATATATATATAGCAATTGCTCTAATCAACCTGTTATGCCCTTGTTTGTATGTAGCATGATATCCTTAATAAACAATTTCAAGTTAAGTTGTGATGATCCTCCCTCTTCTAATAGTATTTCTGCGATTTCTTGAAATATTTAGCCTTTTCTCTTCTTGTTTTTGCTTCCAGACCTTCACTCATTACTCTCGGCGCAGCATTGCAAACATCGTCCATTTCACTTGTATCCCAACTCCATCCTCATCTTCTAAATGCATCACTCTTTTAGCCCCAACTTCCACACCAGTTGCCCACTACTTGAACAGCCAACCTCTTGCTTCAATGTTTACGGGTATTAATGAAACATGTGTAATGTGTAAGACTTATTAAAGCATAACCATATACGTAAGTATAGAAAGTATACAAAAGTCAAGTAAACATCAAAACATAGAAAATTGAGAAAAAGTGTGATTAATGATTAAAAACCAACATCAACAACCCTAACTCAAGATTCTTCAAAGATTGCATTTTTTATTTTGAAATAACATCAAAGATCCAGGATCAAAAAAGCATGAAAATCCAACAATATATGAAATTGAGGTAAATGATTATGATCAAGACCATATAAAATATCCGTAGATTGTACTTATTTGCCACCAACTGTTGGTGCCTCTATTTTTCAAACGATAAACCATTTGCAGGGACAAAGACATTACATTTTGTGAAGGGAGTTACCTGAGATTTGTGTTCACCTTATTGCACATTATCACTCCTTTTAGCCGCAGTTTCAACACCAAAACAGGCTTTTTTCAGCCCACATTTCAGCACGCAAACACGCCCATTTCAGTCGCATTTAAGCACCTAAACCCACCTACCTTAGGTCCCATTCCAGCAACCAAACCCACGTGTTGCAGCCCCCATTTCAACAACCAAATGCACACACTTCTTTTAGCTGCAATTTCAGTACCAAAACCCCTCTTTTCAGCCCCTTTTTGCTTTTCCTTAAACCTGCTAAACAATGTTAAATTAGGTACACAACAACAAAAGATTAATCAGAAATTGAGGAAAAACAAACAATTTACTTATAATAAGACAACAATTACCTGTTCTGCAAATATGTTGTCCAATTACACAACCAACCTCAAACCAATCGAAAACAAAATCTACACACAATATTAAGAATAATCAAAATATTGCACCTACATTGAAACACAAAAGCTAATTACCACTAATCATAAACATAACTTTTAGGGCTCATACGCTTAACTGTTTGTTTTGTTTCAATAAGCCTATAAACCATCCAAATACCAAACACAAATCCAAATACTTTAAGTTTCTACGCCTAAACTCTTACAATTATTAAACTAATAATGCACAGTAAGCTAAAATTTCGTTAGAAAAGCAAACAGCAAATATGTAAATGTCAAATGAGCTTATGTAAGCGATTTTTGGGGTCGTTTAAAAACAAAGAACTACATTGTTATCCTCAAGAATGTAGACTATATATCCAACAACAGATTACAGATTCACCTGATTGGCATCCATGTTTATGTCCTGTCAGCCCTCAACTTGGTTCACCACATCCACCTAATAAGCTATGTTTATAAGAACCCAAAATAATCAATGTTACTCACTACAAAGTTCATCAGCAGCAGCAACCTGGATCATCAGCATGTCTAATAGTTCCGTCAACATTTTAGCATTTTAAAATTCAGTTTTAGAAGTAATAGAGTATGTTAGGATGCTGGTTCCAAAATAGATGATACATTTAAATTAATCAGTTGTAAAAAACCGGGCAATGAACAAACACATACGCTTAACATTACTTAAAACGTGGATACATAAATAGAGAAATAAACTCGCCTGTGAACTTCATATAAGCAATAGCCTCCAATTGAGCATACAAAGAACTTTGATTCTTTTTATCCTCTGCTCTTGGAACGTTAATCGCTTTTAACCTTCTACCATCTCTGCTTACTGCATCACACATTTATTAAAATATATACTCATAAAAGGTTCTAAAACGCTACAATATTTCTTCTTGCCTTCTTAATGCACTCAAAAGTATTGCTATATTCTGCAACTTCTTCGGATCCAACGCTCTGTTCTCCCAATCACATGAACCGCAGCTGGTTAACGACCATCTTTTTTCCCAGAACGACCCGAATCACATCCAAAGTGCAAAGGTGCAAGAGTAATTGTTGATTACATTAATGTTTTTTTTTTTTTTTTTTTTTTTTTTTTTTTTTTTTTTTTTTTTTGGGTAAACCTGCATAAAAGTCATAATGTTTAGTAACGTCATACTTAATAGCACTACAAAAATGAAACCAATACAATTTTTCTTTACCTTTGTTGTTAGCGGGTATATTATGAAGATTTTCTGATAAGGCATATGGCACTGCATAACAATTGTGTTTTGTAACACCTTTTTCCAGGCATATCGTATAAGCTGACATCTGTTTTTTGCCACATTTTATAGAAGCTAATAAGTAATGTTTCAACATTTAAACAAATAGTTGAAAGAATGTGCTGCATTAGAAGGGTGATTATGTAGGAAACGGTGTACACTTTTATTAATAAATCAGATTACAATAAATAATAAAATTAACAGAATGTAAATAACAGAAAATAAAATACAGACAGAATGGAGTAGAAGCAGAGGACAGACACTATATAACGTAAATTAAATGAAAGCAGTAAAAGCACGAGGCTCGTGTTAGACACGATTCCCTTAAAAACAGATTTGCCGTCTGTTTCCCAGGGTACAACGTACTAAGCTGTTGTACAGACGGACCTGACTATCCTTGCCTGAAAGATCACGAAAACTTGTGTGATTCTGATCGAAGAGCTGCTGGAAAATCGTCTGGTAAGAGCTGTGTTATTCTGGATGTGTCAAACTGAACGAGGCTATGGCTATATTTATACTGAAAAATTATCTTGTCCTCCAAGATAATATATCTTCCAGAATTATACAAATCAGTTATTTACAAAACTGATTTGCATAGCTTTTCACACACAAAAAATATATGCCATAATATTTGTATATCTCTTGTAACACGAAATTAATCTATTCTAAAAATAGATTCACAGAAAACTGGAAATTAAGCAACCCGAATCTGTAGCAAAAAGATACGCACGTATGCGAGGTTTCGGAGCTGCATTCGTGTCCGCAGGTCGCGCGGGCTCGCATGAGTTCAGTAGCTTCGAACTCATTTTGGCCCAGAAATCCACAATCTGCATCCCCCTGCGCGCGCGCACGTAGGAGTGGGAGCATAGCTCACCTAAAGGAATTTAAAAGCTAGTACAAGGATTACCTTATAAACTAGTCTTCACTTCCTTTTCTAAGCGATGTGGGATACTTCCATTTTCTATATTTTGTGTTCCACTTTGAGACACGATATCTCATTCATCTTAGCTCTATTTTGGACATACTTTAGCTCGTTGCAAAGCTCTCTTGGAGGAGAACAAAACGCCACCAAGAAACATAAATATATGTAACATATACATACATTAAATTATGTCCAAAGTTTTACAAAAACTCATTTTGTAAACCATTTTTCCAACAATCCCCCACATGAATGGAGATCGGTCGAAAACATACGAAAGTTTCCGCGAAATTTCTGCGGTTAAGTCCTGCATAGGATAGGTAGGTGTGACCCTTTGAACCTTCCCTTGTGAGATGCACTTAGTCTCCTAGATCTGAGTAGACGCGATGTCCTTGAACTCAACATCTGTTTACGTAGACGACAATACTCACTCACACAAGACTCTCCCTGACCTTATCAAGTCCTCATAGTCATATTCGTTATGGTCATGAATACTAGCCTGGTTCTGCAAGAGCTCTTAAGAATTGCGCCCCCACAATTCCCTTCGAAGCGACCCCACTTCTCTCTCACATAGGTGATTTCATCTTGAATCATTAAAAACATATGTTTTGTGATTTCATCTTGAATTATTATGCTTTATGATTTCATCCTGAATCATAAAAAGCCATATGTTTAACCTCTCAACAAGTCACATTTGTTATAGGAATGGACTAGGAAGTTACAATATATAAGTAACTCCCCCACATTAACGTGACTTCCCCCACATTTCTATGATTAGGTTGTCCTATTGAACCCAGATCTTGGGACCTCCAGTCAACTGGGTTAGGTTTTCCTTCATAGAAACTCATTCCTTCAAGGGATTTAGTCCCATTCCTTTAGACGACTTACTAACTAACTCTCTGCTTAAGCCTTTCGTAAGCGGATCCGCGATGTTATCATTTGACTTCACATAGTCAATTGAGATAACTCCTGTTGAGAGTAGTTGTCGTATCGAATTATGTCGACGACGGATATGTCTGGACTTTCCATTATACATTATGCTATGAGCTCTGCCAATCGCCGATTAACTATCACAATGTATACTAATGGCCGTTACCGGTTTAGGCCACCTTGGTATGTCCTCTATGAATTGACGTAGCCATTCCGCCTCTTGTCCGCATTTATCTAACGCGATAAATTCTGATTCCATCGTGGACTTAGCTATAACAGTTTGCTTGGAAGACTTCCAAGATATAGCTGCCCCTCCAAGTGTAAACACATATCCACTAGTCGATCTAGAATCCTTTATGTCAGATATCCAATTAGCATCACTGTATCCTTCAATAACAGCTGGATATCTTTCATAATGCAGTCCATAATCGCGACTGTATCTCAAATAATGAAGTACCCTAGTCATAGCTCCCCAATGTGCATAACTTGGATTACTAGTATACCTACTTAGCCTACTAACAGCATATGCTAAGTCAGGTCGGGTACCTGTCATTAAGTACATTAACATGCCAATAATTCTTGAATACTCTAATTGGGCAACACCTGCGCCTCTATTTTTAGATAGATGCTTGATGGTGTCAATTGGAGTTCTAGCTAGGCCGGAATCCCCCGCATTATGAGTATTCAGAATTTTGTCCACGTAATGTGCTTGACTCAACACAAGTCCATTCTGAGTTCGTATGATCTTTATTCCAAGGATCACATCAGCCAAACCCATATCCTTCATGTCAAACTTTGATTTCAACATGTCTTTAGTAGATTTGATCATCTTGTCGTTACTGCCAACGATAAGCATATCATCAACATATAGACACAAGATTACATATCCACTACTTGTGTCTTTTACATAAACACACTTGTCGCATTCATTAATTTTGAATCCACTCTCTAGCATGGTGTGGTCAAATTTTTTATGCCACTGTTTGGGAGCTTGCTTTAAGCCATATAATGACTTAACAAGCCTGCAAACTTTGTTCTCTTGTCCAGGAGCTATGAAACCCTCAGGTTGGTTCATGTAGATCTCTTCTTCTAAATCCCCGTTTAGAAAAGCCGTTTTCACATCCATTTGGTGAATTTCCAAATTTATTAAAGCGGCAATAGCAATTATCATCCTGATCGATGTTATTCGCGTAACAGGCGAATATGTATCAAAGTAATCTAGACCTTCACGTTGTCTAAATCCTTTGATTACCAACCTTGCTTTGTACTTGTCAATGGTGCCATCGGCTTTCATCTTCTTCTTGAAGATCCATTTATAGCCTAGTGGTTTACAACCAGGAGGTAAATCCACGAGCTCCCAAGTATGATTTTGTAAAATAGAATCTATTTCATTTTTAATGGCTTCTTTCCAATGAGGCCCTTCTGAGGAAGTTACCGCTTCTCGATAAGAAGTAGGTTCATGTTCTACCATAAAAGAAACAAAATCGGGTCCAAACGATTTCTCGGTTCTTGCCCTTTTGCTTCTTCTAGGTTCTACCTCTTCTTCCTCGATTTGATCTTGTCTCTCATCTTGGAGATCATTGTCATCTCTTTGTCTCTTATCTTGGACAACATCATCATCTATTCTAGATGAACTTCCAGTTTCCTTCGTTAAACAAGGAAATATATCTTCAAAGAAGGAAGCATTCCTTGATTCCATTACAGAACCCTTTTGTATATCCGGATTTTTCGAATCATGTACAATGAAACGATAAGCACTGCTATTCCTAGCATATCCAATGAATATACAATCCACAGATTTAGGTCCAATCTTTTGGGCCTTGGGAGTCGGTATAGCTACCTTTGCTAGACACCCCCACACTCGTAAGTACTGATATGATGGTTTTCTTCCCATCCATAGTTCATAAGGGGTCTCTTCTTTTTCCTTACGAGGTATCTTATTCAAAAGATAAGTAGCCGTTAGAATGGCTTCCCCCCACATGTCCTGGCTTAAACCAGAACTTATCAGCATGGCATTAACCATTTCCTTCAAGGTACGGTTCTTCCTTTTGACAATACCGTTTTGCTGAGGCGAATAAGGAGCAGTGAATTCGTGTCTAATTCCATGTTTAGCACATAGATCAGCAAACGGAGACACATATTCACCTCCTCTATCACTTCGTACAACCTTGATTTTCTTATTAAGTTGATTCTCAACTTCGTTTTTGTATAGAACAAACTTGTCTATAGCTTCATCTTTACTTTTTAACAAGTAAACATAGCAATACTTTGTACAATCATCAATAAACGTGATAATGTACTTATTGCCACCTTTTGTGGGTAGTGATTTCAAATCACATATGTCAGTGTGTATCATATCAAGTGGTTCGGTTTTTCGTTCAACCGATTTGAAAGATGCTCTTGTAAGTTTGGCTTCAACACAAGTTTCACATTTATATTTTGAGTCAATATGGAAATTAGGTATGCAATTAAATTTAATCAAACGGCGCATTGAATTAAAATTTACATGTCCAAGACGGCCATGCCACACATTAGAAGACTCAATCAAATAAGCAGAAGAATTCATTTTATTGATATCATTCTTAACAACCATTACATTGAGCTTAAACATACCATTCAAGGCATATCCCCTACCAACATACATTTGATTCTTAGAAAGAACAAACTTATCAGACTCAAAAACAAGACGAAAACCAAACTTGTTCAACAGCCAACCAGACACAAGATTCTTGCGAATTTCTAGAACATACAAGACATTAGTCAACTTGAGCTCTTTCTCGGATGTCATCTTCAGGATTACATCTCCTTCGCCCTTGATATCAGCAGTTGCAGAGTTGCCCATGTACAACTTGTCTCCATTGTCAACCGCTCTGAAAGAGTGAAACATACTCTTATCAGCACACACATGACGGGTAGCCCGCTTCGGCATCTTACAGTTAGCAGCACGGTGACCTGGCTGGTCACAATTGAAACACACCCCTTGGAACTGCTGTTTCACAATTGCAGCTTTAGGAGCAAGGTACTCAGACTTCCCTTTGCCCTTCTTGTCATTCTTTCCTTTGCCCTTGCCTTTTCCCTTGACACGAGACTTTGAAGATGACAAAGCATGCTCAACCAAATTTGCCTTGGCAGAATCAGGCGTATAAGTGTTTTTCTAAGCCAGCTTGTTGTCCTCTTCAATACGAAGACGAACAACCAAGTCTTCAACACTCATCTCCTTTCGCTTATGCTTCAGGTAGTTCTTGAATTCTACCCAGCTTGGAGGTAACTTTTCAATGATAGCAGCAACTTGAAAAGTTTCACTCAAAGTCATTCCTTCAGCATGAATGTCGTGTAGCAAAATCTGCAGATCTTGAACCTGACTCATCACTTTCTTTGAATCATCCATCTTGTAATCCAAAAAGCGTGCTACCACGAACTTCTTTGTACCAGCATCCTCAGTTTTGTACTTGCGTTCCAATGACTCCCATAATTCTTTGGCAGTCTTGGTCTTGCAGTACACGTTGTACAAAGAGTCAACCAAACCATTCAAAACATAGTTGTGACACAAAAAGTCTGAATGTTTCCATGCTTCCAAGGCTTGAACAGCCTGTTGATTAGAGGATTGACCTTCAGCAGGAGGTTCCACTTGAGGTGCGTTCTCTTTTAAGAACCGCGCAAGGTTCAAAGTAGTGAGATAAAAGAACATCTTCTGTTGCCACCTCTTAAAATTCTGCCCATTGAATTTCTCTGGTTTCTCAGCATGATTAAGAACTGTGTTGGTAACTGGCGCACCAGATCCATTCACTGTAGTAGTCCCAGGAGGAGTAGTGTTTGTCATCCTGAAAATCAAACACAAACAGTTAAACAACTGTTGCAAATCGGTATCTACTTGTACCAGATCTGACTCAACGAAACTCTATCTTGGTTTCGATAAATCAGTTAATAGAAACTCAATCTTGGTTTCAATAAACTGATTAGAACAACTGCTTAAAAAAAACGTTATAGATCTGTACACCAAATCTGTAAATTAAATCTGTTTAATTAAAACTGATTTCCAAAGAAACTCAACAAGGTCTCGATAGAAAACAGTTTATAAATCTGTTAAAATAATTAATCCGATTTAAACAAAGTGTTTTAATTCGGTTAAACCGAATCTGTTTTAAGACTGTAGGAAACGGTGTACACTTTTATTAATAAATCAGATTACAATAAATAATAAAATTAACAGAATGTAAATAACAGAAAATAAAATACAGACAGAATGGAGTAGAAGCAGAGGACAGACACTATATAACGTAAATTAAATGAAAGCAGTAAAAGCACGAGGCTCGTGTTAGATACGATTCCCTTAAAATAGATTCGCCGTCTGTTTCCCAGGGTACAACGTACTAAGCTGTTGTACAGCCGGACCTGACTATCCTTGCCTGAAAGATCACGAAAACTTGTGTGATTCTGATCGAAGAGCTGCTGGAAAATCGTCTAGTAAGAGCTGCGTTATTCTGGATGTGTCAAACTGAACGAGGCTATGGCTATATTTATACTGAAAAATTATCTTGTCCTCCAAGATAATATATCTTCCAGAATTATACAAATCAGTTATTTACAAAACTGATTTGCATAGCTTTTCACACACGAAAAATATATGCCATAATATTTGTATATCTCTTGTAACACGAAATTAATCTATTCTAAAAATAGATTCACAGAAAACTGGAAATTAAGCAACCTGAATCTGCAGCAAAAATATACGCACGTATGCGAGGTTTCGGAGCTGCATTCGTGTCCGCAGGTCGCGCGGGCTCGCATGAGTTCAGTAGCTTCGAACTCATTTTGGCCCAGAAATCCCACAATCTGCACCCCCCTGCGCGCGCGCACGTAGGAGTGGGAGCATAGCTCACCTAAAGGAATTTAAAAGCTAGTACAAGGATTACCTTATAAACTAGTCTTCACTTCCTTTTCTAAGCGATGTGGGATACTTCCATTTTCTATTTTTTGTGTTCCACTTTGAGACACGATATCTCATTCATCTTAGCTCTATTTTGGACATACTTTAGCTCGTTGCAAAGCTCTCTTGGAGGAGAACAAAACGCCACCAAGAAACATAAATATATGTAACATATACATACATTAAATTATGTCTAAAGTTTTACAAAAACTCATTTTGTAAACCATTTTTCCAACAGATTATACCCGAGGAAATCCTTAAAAACCATTTGAAAGCCGCTGCAATTGATGCTTTTCATTCTCATTAACTGCTGCAAGTATGATAGGGAATTCTGCAATGCAATAGGTTGGACGTCATTAGATGGCAAACTTACACACATAACTCACTCAATTTAAACTCATATTAGGTCTGCAAGCTAATGCCATTTTGACAGTTCTAAATCATCAACTTAAAGTCAATACCGCAAGACATTTATCATAAGGCTTTATTGTTTTATTTAAGAGAAAACTTTAACGTGCAAGCAGCCCAGCATGTACCTAATTATGTATACAAATCAGGGCGATGATGAAAGATAGAAAAAAACGAAACTCATGAATCCATTCTACTCATAACAATATGGATAAACTTGAGTCACCAATCTACTTCTATAAATGAAATGAAATATTACAGGATAGTTTAGCTATCCGAAAATTGGCCAAACAGATTATTCTAAACTACATATAGGTAGTATGCTGCAATTATAATGAGTAATGATAAGGTTCTAATTCGTGAATAGCATTTACACGTATGTATTACTCAGCTTTTTAAGGATTTCATTAGGTATAATAAGATAAGACCCTCCGTACCCGCCAACATGGACAATAAAATAATCAGAATAGTTGTGAGAAAGTAAAAATGGTTCTTTTTAGTGCTTATCCGCTTAACCGCTAGTTCAGTTTCAAATATGCCCATAAACCTATGAAATCTGCTAACCCAAATACCAAGCCTCAACATCCTATGAAAGGTGGATTACTCATACGCAATACCAAAAGCTACTTATTTATGTATTCACATATCACAATTAAACTAATGAGAAAAATACGTCTTGCAAATTATAGTGCTAAATAAGCATGACTAACCAAATTTTGAAACTGATATTTTGCTATTAATAAACTTAATACTATTAATCAACTTGATATATTAAAAGCGTTTTAGCTTTAGTACTTGACTCAATCATATAGCACTAAAACAATACAAACATCACAAAATATGATCACGTAACCTTCCAATCAACACTTGATAGGAAGATTTAATAGTTTGTGTAATTGAACGCGCAAAAGAATTCTGTGTCGAGCTGGATACATTTATTTCAAAACACCCATATCAATAATTCCCTAAACCCCAAAACCTAAAAACAGTCATTTACGCAAAGTACATAACTATATTAACAACCTTACTCCTAAAGTACTCATACCTGTGCTGCAAACATCATCATCAAGCCAACCTGCAAAACAAATGCAAAACAACCCCTAAATTAACGAAACCCTAATTACAAAAAATATAAATCTCACCTTCATCATCACCAACCGTCATTCAACTTTAGTTTTGTGTTATCCATATTGTTACTGGAATGGCTTGAAGCTGATCTTCGCTAGAATCAGTGTTACCCATTTGTTTTGTTTGGTGGTTGTGGAAGGATCTGGATCATATAATTCATGTGTTTCTAGAATTCGTACTTGACAACAAATGGCAAAAACTAATTGCGTACCTAAGAACAGATGGCAAAAAATTAGCCACAAATTCATGCTCCTGTAGCTAGGTCCTGTAGAAACACTCACACAAAACACTGTAGATGCCCCGATGGCTGGTCCGATCGGGTTGAACCGGTGGGTCCTTTACCGGTGCCGGAGCCACATAATTTGAGAGAGTGAGTAAAAGGGATAAGTTGGGTGGATCCGGGTATTTGTTATGCCGCTTTGTGGGTTTGGGCTGCCCAAAACAAAAAACGGGTAAAAAAGTACTGTTCCTAAAAGGGACGCTTTTTAATATATATATATATATATATATATATATATATATATATATATATATATATATATATATATATATATATATATATATATATATATATATAATGTAAATGTGTTTGTTTATTTTGCTAAGCTCTTCGCCCAATTTTATTTAATTTGTTATACTCTAGACCCAAATATGCTAAGCCCAAATTTTAAATAATTGGTTATACTCTAGAGTCTAGGACTCAAATGTGCTAAGCCCAAATTTTATTTAATTGGCCCGAAATTTTATTATGCTAAGCTCTTGGCCCAAATGTGCTAAAATAACAAGAAATGCAAATTTAATCTAAAATTAGTACAAAATTATTTTTTCTAATGTAATTATTTTTATTTGAATATTGTAAGTTGTGTTTTTATTTAGTGAATGAAAATTTAGTTTGTATGAAAAATGGGAAAAAAAATAATAAAACAAAAAAATGGTGACGGCTTGAGCCACTAGTGAATTAGTATTTTTGATGTGTAAATGTGAAATGTGAAATTTTGAGATGTCGTTGAGGTGACGAAATGGCTTGAGCCATCACACCCAATGCTCTCAAATAAATCGTCTTTTCTTAATGTCATTTTGAAAATTTTATATTGAACAATTGTGGTAAAATGATGTCAAACTAAATAACAGTTGAAGTGGAGCTTGGGAGCCGGTATTGTTGTGAAGCCGCTGGGGCTCAAGCCGACATTGTTCACACGTCGAGCCGATCCAATCCGATCCGTTGTTTATTACGTACAAGCGAATTATAACACCAACTTTCTTTTGTACAGAGTAGTATTTTGTCCAATTTACACAAATAAAATTTACCGATTTAGATGTCCAAATATTATGCGTAATATTTTGGTTGGAAGGCTTAGGATGTTCATACTTTCCAATAACAAAACCAATGAGAACATTTTACTATAAATGCGAGTGTTTAATCATATGTGATATGTCTGACAACTTTCAGCACCGGAAAAAAAGAAAAGAAATAATAAGTTCGTCGAAAGTATATCATGTGAGATCTCAATTCTCTAATGAAAGATAGAAAGATGTTCAAAACCATTAGTCCTTCAAGGTTTCGCAGTAGTTTTTCAGCCATGCTGAACCAGATTTGAGAATCTGAAGCTCCCCAGCGAGGAGATCTCGAGCCAGCTGCATCCTTCGTGGGTGGTTTCCAGACAATGGAGGAGAACTGTGGCGAGTTAGAGACTGTAAAGCAAATGTCAACAAAGAAAATTGTTACTGATTAAGTGCATAACTAAACATTATATTATCAAACTTACTGCAAATGTTTAATAAGCAATACACAAGCATAATATCTGTACACAAGAGAATTTTCCTTAAACAAGTACAAGCCATTTATACAAGCTATTGGAGTACATGTTAGGGGGTAACATGGGCGGATCATGATAGGATGATAACGGGTCAAAACAGGTAATTTACCTCAAGCGCTGCATTCAACATGTCATTAAATCTCAAATTCAAAAACTGATGTGCTTCCATTTCTCTTGTCCTGTTCTTCAAAGGAATTCGAGTCAGACGGCCATCATTTTGTGTAGCTTCCAAAGCCAAGTCCTGCAACTCTGAAGAGCACACAAGCATATTGAATTATCGAAAAAAGAGCAGAAAAAAGTAACATGGGAAACCAAACAAGCCATGACATAATCACACTTCAGGAAAACAAAATTCTTTTTATACGAAAAAACATATAGTGTGATCAACAATCATACAGCTATTTATAATTATCAATTCATAGTTTTTAACAAATTTCCATATTTATGTAATATTCAAATTAGTTCAAAAAAGTGTTAGCAAAAAAATTGGATATCAGATATTTAGATACAATCATTTATGCAGACTCTTGGTGTATCAGTACTTAGCTCTAAATAATGAGAGAATGTCAGGGACCTTTTGGAGAGGTGCAACATACAACACGAGCAAACGTACGAAGTCCTTGCGGGATTCCCCTCCCTTTGCCAATGGATGACTTAACCTCCCTGTATAATATGTATAATCATAAGCAAAGATTCAACATATATACAAGAAACTATCATGGGAACTTTGCTAGTTACATACAGCATCAGAAGGTATGATTTAAAGTCAACTTTTTAATAAAAAGATACCTACTTCACCATGTAACGAATTCCACGAGAGTCTAACTTGTTAGGATATTTCAGGGATAGAGTTTTGTGTTTATTAAGAAGATCCAACTTCATTTCAAGCAGCTGATCATGCTGAGGTAAATTGATCTCAACTTGAACCGTATTGTATTTGTTGGAAGGAATTATAAATCCATAATGCAATAGAAGTGGAGCATTTGGAATATCATCATATTTTATAAGGACCTCATCGCCTGGAGCATAATTTTTTCCAGCAATAAACTGTAGAATGCAAAATTATCAGTGGTCTATGTCTGAGAATATCAAAACACGTATTTCTAAAGAGTACCTTTGAGACTTGTTCAAAGCTAGCAGTCATCAATTCCGAAAATGCATCATGGTTAAAGAGTTCCGCAAAAGGAATCTACAAAAATATCAACTCGCTGAAGCGTTTATACAAACATGATTATCTTAAACAAACTGGAACCAAATTCCAGATAATTGTTATACTCCCTCCGTCTCATCTTAGTTCCCGAAAATGCATCATGAATCATGATTAAATGTGTTAAAGATAGCAATCAGTTTTATTAAAAGATTGATTGAGATGAGTAAAATAGACTTTTCAAAAAATAATGTGGACAATTAGATACCATTGATAGCCTCGATCTGCTGACCCAAGCTCGAGATCCAACTGTAACATTTACGAGAAAGTATTAAAAAGACTTTGCAACTATAACAAAGTGAATATGAAAAGTGGAGTGATAAGATGTTATACCTAGAGCACGTGCATGCTTAAATTTATGAAGCGTGACATGTTCAAAATATTCAGGGAAGTGGTCAAGAACCTGTATAGATATAATAACCTCATGAGCTACATTGGTTAATTTCCTATTTCCTAAACAATTGAAGATCTCGCCAAATAATCAGTGAGCTTGTGCAAACTAAATATTGGTTTTGGACATACATGTTGTATGGACGAGAACTTGTTTTCAATGTGATCCTTATATTTCAACGTTTCGTTATACAGATAACTTATCTTGATCGTTTCCAATTCCTCATCGCTCCAAAATATCTACACAAATGAAAATGCATCATATAAAGAACAAACAGGATTACAGGGCTAATTAAAAAGTATAAGAAACACGAATAAGTATAAAAATACTGTGTTATGCATCTCCTCAACCGGCGGCAAACAGCTGATATAAGGAGCCCATTCAGAAGCCTGCAAGAGAGAATATAACACAAGCTAAAAACAACTGATAATGTGTCCACAAAAAGAATATGTGGTTTAAAGTAAATTGTTTACCTGACCAAGTTTTTGGTGCAGAAGAATGACCAAAGCAAGCTTAGCATTGTTACCGACATCCTTCCCTAACAGAGAACTAACTTTAGGCGGTAGATTATCCTGTGTCAGTTGCTGCAAAAATCACAAATAACATGCTTTCGCGATTCACAACAATAGATAGCGCTATAATGATTTGATTAATTGATTATCACCAATTACATCGCACACATAAATAGCACTATACAGAATATTCTAGACTCGGGCTTGGCCTGTCACAACACTACAACATAATACGGGCTAACACAAAGATCCAAAACTTATCATCGAAGCATACCACACTATGAGGAACCTTCAACATACAATCACCAGCTTGTATCGGCTTACAAGCAAACAATGACCTGTATTCACCACACATGGATGAGTAAAAAATGTACAGAAAATTCCACTGTATATATTATCAGTTGGACCTTTGAAAAAGGGTTTTTTTAAGTTATACATCTAGCTGTATCCATTAGTAATAGTTAAGCGGTTAAAAAGGGTATCTTAAAAAATTACCAGCCGTAACTTGACTTCCCAACTGACAAATGGGACGTAATTTCCGCCCCAGACTTGTGCCTTAACCAGGGCAATAAGTCATTATACTCGTTGTCTACCAGCTGTAATGCCTGAATCAGTAATTTAATCAAACATTGGCGTGCAGTGAAGAAAATAAAGACCTCGTTTGACTGAGTTTAGGTTAGTGTATAACCTGCGGCGGGTGAGATGAGGTGTTCAGGTTACAGCTGATGCGGAAGCAGAACTGTGAGGATGAAAAAAGTGGACGTCGAATTCGAGCACATAGATTTAGCATTGCAGTGTGTTTGAAAATAGTGGCTCTTATTGTGCCTGCTTTGGATTATAATCTTAAAAAATTGTCAGATTAGTCAAAGGTTGTGGTTCTTTTAAGAGTTGCATATTACAGTAGTTGTTTAGTTTTGTGTTTCTATCGAGATGATATGTAGCACATAAGTACATAACTGAACCAAATGCTTCTGATCATTACAGCAAACAACTCACAAAGAATATAACAAAAAGATTTACCTTAATTATGGTAGAATATATATGTGCCTAGCCTCGCTCATGCGAATCAGGTTTTGTTTTAATGGATTGATATGGTGGGCATGCGCTTTTTATAATGAGAAATGCTAGGGCCAAAAAAAAGTCCTACCAAAAAATCCACAAACTGATATGGCAAACACTGATTGGTTCAGTAAGAGAGAGGAGAGAAACTGCCATATAGTACACCAATAAAACGATGACACGTGTGATGTTTTTGTGGGAGTTTTTTTTGGGTTTAGCTAGAGATGGCAAAAAAATCCGTACCCTACGGGGACCCAATCCCCAAATCCGATTTGACTGGAGAATCCCTGAGTTGACCGGGGATGGGAATGCGGATGGGGAATCCCCAAATTATAAAACCGGGGATGGGGGTAGCATAAATCCCCAACCCTGAACCCGAACCCGAACTTTTATTGTATAAGTATATACTGTATAAGTTATATGTATATTAATACTACATGTACTTGTATATGTATATGTAAGAAGTATCAAGTATGTATGTATGTATGTATGTATCTGTGATATGTAGTGGATTAAATAATTTTAAAATGTTAAGCACTAATTACATATTATTCTACCAATATTTTGTCCGAATACACACATTCGATGCAGTTTATTTTTATACTATATGTGATGTTTTAGTATTTACGATACTTTAAAGTTGAATGATATTTTAATCAATCTAACTATTTACGATGTATGCTTTTAAGACATTTACCATCCCATCCCCGTTTCCCTAGGTCTAGCATACCTCTTTTGTAATTGAGTAATAAATTCTGTTAGTGGAATGAGTTTTAAAATAAGCAAGTAAATCAGTGACTCATTTTCGTGTTTTAACTATAAATGGCAATGTTAAGAGACAAGTTTTCTGTTAGAAATTTCTTAATCGTTTCACTTTAGATGAGTTATAAAAAAACTCGGTTATTTAATTTATTAACCGGTAGCCAAGGGACAATTACATAAAGCAAAGAAATGCATATTCAATCCCACATAGCCGACATAGGAAGATGAAAGAAATAAACACGTAAATATAAACCTGATGATTTTATTCTTCAAATAATTTTGGTGGTGTTAAAGTGAAACTTTAATGGATTATAAATTTGTAGTTTACGTGGTTTCACTAAAAACACATTCAAAATTTTTAGTATCAAAAATCATTTTGTCTTCCAACACAGTTGTTAGTTTTATATCAAAAATCATTTTGTCTTCCAACACATTTGTTAGTTTTATAGTGAAACTTTTTTGATTGTGAACCTGTACCATACAATTGGCGTTCATGGAAAAAAAGAAAGTACCTTTGAGGTTTCACGGCTGCACCTGATGCCGAAACATCACAACAAGGAAGCAAGTCGAATTCGAAAACATAAAATTAAAATTGTAGTTGTGAAAAGATGGTCAATTATTGTGCAGTTTGGGATTATAATCTTAAAAGGTATCGATTGAGTTAAAGATTGTTTTGCAATGTTTTATAGTTTTTTTGAAATGTTATTGTGCAAAAGTAGTTGTTTGGTTTTAGTTTTTTTTTAACCGAGATGATATGTTGTACTAATAGGGCTGCAATCGAGTCAATCCGAGTTCGAGCTCGGATTGAAATTTAAAAGGTAGGCTCGAGCTCTGATTGATAGTTCGATCTCTTTCCATTTTAATACGACAGGCAACTAATATCACTAACACCTTTGGATTGCTTAAAGATCTAGAAAAATTTTCCCAACTTTCACATGTAACGTTGTCTTCAAGTGTTCATGTCTTAATATTAAAAATATTGTCTTTGATTATGAGCATGTTAATTTATCAATTTCTATCTTTTTCAAAACATTTTTCAACATTGACTATCATATTTAAAGAGGGACACATTAATTGAGAGGATTTATAGCCAGAGGTAGAGCTCGCAACAAAAGCGCCACACAGTTTGAACTCAAGTTCACAGCTACCTACATCATCCCACCAAGGCTTTGTCCATGTCCAAAAACTAGAGGCAGACTAGCAGCCTTCACCACGCTAGTTGCTCTCAAACCATTTACTACTAGAGGCAAAATAGGCCAAAGAAAGTTTCATATTTAAACCTAAAATATGAAAGATTGTTTTGGAAAACATGTAGCTTTCACCTCTTTGTCTTGGTAGATCATGCTCTCGACTAAACTTTCAAGGCTTCACAGTAGTTTTTTAGCCACGCAGAAGCAGATCTAAGGATCTGAAGGTCATTAGTGAGGAGATCGCGAGCTAGCTGCATCCTTCGTGCGCATTTACCGGACAGTGTAGGAGAGGCGGCACGAGTCAGAGACTGTAAAGCAAATGTGCACAAAGGAAACTTGTTAGTTGTTACTGATTAAGTTTGCAACTAAACTTTATGTTAACCTGCTGCAAGTGTTTCATGCACATGAGTACACCAAGATGAAGTGTTGTATAATATGATTTTCGAAGGACACAGGAAATGGTAATCATAATATTTGAATGTAGCAGAATTCGCCTTAAGAGAGTGCAAAACATTTATAAAAGTAATTGCAATATGTATGAGTGTATGACGGTACATGTTAGGTGGCAAAACTGGTGGGTTATTTATAAGAAGTCAAAACAGACCGGGTAGGGATGACCGATGACTCATGGATGCTCGCCTAACTTAAATGAAATTTCATCTTAGATAAAATGATTTAGAAGATTGTATGCATTTAAATACGTTAGGTGACTTTCAAAGTGTTTTGACCCATTCAGCCCCTCATTTGACCCATTTCACTAATACATAGCTACTACTTTGGTAATACCCATTATGAATGGACATTTTCTACGTGTTTGACCCATTTCACTCAGCCTGCTTGTGGCATTTGTCGGGTGCCATATATTGTAGGCATTACCAACAAGTATACAGTTTATCTACTCCATAATACGGTCCATCTAAATACTACTGTAACATTTTAGATGGAAGATAGAATCATCTATTTGCCTATTCTGCCATTGCAAATAAATTTTTAGTTTCATGCATATTAATTAAACTTTTCAAGGACAATGAAATTAACAAAGGTTTGTATTGTTGCTTTGTGGCTCATATGTGGATAACTCTACAAGTTGTTTAGATTCAGTGAATACAATCAAATGGATAGCAAGTGGTATTATGCAACTTGATAGCAACTAGTAACTAGCAAGTGGGAAGCATCTTTGAAGCAACTTGAGAGTGATCTTGGAGCCTATAAATAGAGTGGTTTTCCTTTGAGTTTAGCACACCAAAAAAACACACAAGTACTTCTCTTGTAGTGTTAGCTTTCTTTCCTCTTTGTAGTAGTATGTTTCTAGTATAAGAAATATATAAATTTGTTGGTGTTACATTCTCTTGTTCTTTTAGCATTGTCTTAATTTTCAATAGCAAGTTTGAGGTATAATTGTGTTGAAAGATTCACACTTTTTACCTAGTCGGTGGGATATTATCGCGGTTATTCCACAACAAGTGGTATCAAGAGCCGAGGTTATTCTTAGTATGCTCTGTGGTTGCAATTTATTTTGATCCTCCACATCAGAAAAGAATTACATTGGTTTTTTGGTTGAAGCTATTGAAAATTAATTTGTACACGAAATGGTGGATGGCATAGTTGACAAACCTTCCACACCGGTGGATCCAACATCTCCAAGTTGGGCTAGACCGGTCCTGACGAATGCAAGATTGGCGGTGGAGGTTTTTGATGGCACAGGCCATTTCGGTATGTGGCAAAGTGAGGTTCTAGACATTCTTTTTCAGCAAGGTCTAGACATTACCGTTGAAGAAAGTAAACCAGAGGATGTAGAAGAGAGAAATTGGTTAACCATCAATCGGTTAGCTTGTGGTACGGTTCGTTCATGTCTTTCGAGAGAGCAACGATATGCTTTCTCAAAAGAAACATCCGCCTATAAACTGTGGGTGGCGTTGGAAGAGAAATTTCTGAAGAAGAATTGCCAGAATAAGCTCTTTATGAAGAAGCGACTCTTTCGCTTCACTTATGTACCAGGTACCACGATGAATGATCACATTACCAGTTTTAACCAACTGGTAACCGATTTGATGAATATGGATGAGGTGTTCAAAGACCAGGATCTAGCATTGATACTGTTGGGAACGCTTCCAGAGGAGTACGAGTTGCTTGAAACAACTCTACTTAATGGGAAGGATGATGTGTCTCTTAGTGAAGTTTGTGCTGCTTTATATAGTAAAGAACTGAGAAAAAAGGACAAGTAGATTAGTTCAAGTGGAGACGCAGAGGTTTTGCTAGTCAGAGGTCGTTCGCAGAAGAAGGGCACCGATAAGAGATGGAGATCCAAGTCGCGGCAAAGACTAAGCAAAGATGAATGTGCCTTTTGTCATGAAAAAGGCCATTGGAAGATAGATTGTCCAAAATTGAAAACCAACGACAATCATTACAAAGGTAAAGCTGTAGCAGAGGCGAATGTCACCAAGTGTGATGATGAAGAATCAGATCTCTCACTTGCAACATCGTCAACGAAGAATGCTTTTGACATATGGTTATTAGATTCCGCATGTAGCCATCATATTACACCACATCGAGAGTGGTTTAGTAATTTTGAAGAACATGAGGAAGTTGTTTATACGGCAGACGAAACTCCCCTCACTACTCATGGGATTGGTTCCGTTCGATTGCAGAATGAAGATGGAACAATTGTGACCTTGAAAGGTGTTCGTTATTCACCAAAGTTGAAAAAGAATCTCATTTCCGTCGGTACCTTAGAATCTAAAGGATTCGAAGTAAGAGCAAAGGATGGGGTTATGAAGATCATCTCTGGTGTACTTGTAGTAATGAAGGGTATTCGTAAAATAAACAACACATATCACTAAAAGGGTAGAACAGTTGTTGGAACTGTAGCAGCTGTTACCGATGGTGATAGAAATTCAGAAGCTGTGAAGCTATGGCATATGCGCTTAGGACATGCAGGAGAGAAATCCTTGAATTTGCTCATAAAGCAAGGATTATTGAAAGGAGTGAGTTCCTGTAAGTTGGATCTCTGTGAGCATTGAATCAACGGGAAGACAACAAGGGTGAAATTTGGGACAGCTATCCACAAGACACAAGGTATCTTGGATTATGTCCACTCTGACGTATGGGGTCCCTCAAAGACAAGATCTTTAGGAGGGAGACACTACTATGTGACCTTTGTTGATGACTTTTCCCGAAGAGTTTGGGTGTACACGTTGAAGACAAAGGATGAAGTGCTAGGAGTGTTCATCAAGTGGAAAAAGATGATGGAGACTCAGACGTGTAGAAAGATCAAACATCTCCGAACAGATAATGGTGGAGAGTATAAAAATGATCAGTTCACAAAATTTTGTGAAGATGAAGGCATCGTCAGACACTTCACTGTCAGACATACACCACAACAGAACGGGGTGGCAGAACGCATGAACCGAACTTTGCTGGAGAAAGTTCGGTGTATGTTATCCAATGCTGGGTTGGGTAAAGAATTTTGGGCTGAAGCTGTGACGTATGCGTGTCACCTTGTTAATCGTTTGCCATCTACTGCTATTGATGGGAAAACACCATTTGAGAAATGGTATGGAAAACCTGCTACAGATTATGATTCCTTACATGTGTTTGGTTCCGCTGCATATTATCATGTGAAGGAATCAAAGTTGGATCCCAGAGCAAAGAAAGCATTATTCATGGGGATTACCTCTGGAATCAAAGGTTATCGTCTATGGTGTCCAGAGACGAAGAAGACGATCTTTAGCAGGGATGTCACCTTTAATGAATCTACCATGTTGAAGAAGGTGAATGCTAAGCAGTTAGATGAAACTCCTAAAAAGGTGGAGTTTGAAAGAATAATTGTACCAGATGATAGAGATGATTCTCCTGTGGTAGAAGGAGGTTATGAAGAAGAGAAGGTTCAAACCGAAGAACCTCCACAGCAACAACATGAATCAATTGCTACCAGCAAGCCCAAAAGAAACACTAAAAGGCCTGCTCGCCTTAATGATATGGTGGCTTGTGCATCTTCAATTGCAGCTGATGATGTTCCTACTACTTACTCTGAAGCGGTTCAAGACTCAGAGAGCGAGAAGTGGAGGATTGCCATGAGCGAAGAAATGCAGTCTCTTCGGAAGAATCAGACATGGGAGTTGACCAACCTCCCAAAAGGGAAGAAGGCAATTGGATGCAAATGGGTGTATGCAAAGAAAGAAGGATTTCCTAGCCAAGATGATGTTCGCTACAAAGCAAGATTGGTAACTAAAGGCTACGCTCAGAAAGAGGGAATTGATTACAATGAAGTTTTTTCTCCAGTGGTAAAGCATTCCTCTATTAGAATTTTGCTGGCTTTGGTAGCACAGTTAGACTTGGAACTAGTTCAGATGGATGTGAAGACTGCATTTCTACATGGAGACTTGGAAGAGGAAATCTATATGGTTCAGCCAGAAGGATTCAAAGTTGCTGGAAAAGAGCATGAAGTGTGTAAGCTTTATAAATCGTTGTACGGGTTGAAGCAATCCCCAAGGCAGTGGTACAAACGATTTGATAAGTTTATGATGGAGTCGGAGTACACAAGAAGCAAATACGACCATTGTGTCTATTTGAAAAAGCTACAAGATGGGTCCTTCGTATATTTTCTTCTATATGTAGATGATATGTTGATAGCTTATCAAAGTCTAGACGAGATTGAAAAGTTAAAGACTCGGTTGAAAAGCGAATTTGAGATGAAGGATCTCGGTGAAGCAAAGATGATTCTCGGCATGGAGATAGTCAGAGACAGAAAATTGAGGAAGCTCTGTTTGACTCAGAAACAATATCTGAGAAAGGTTCTAAAGAGTTTTAGGTTTGACAAGCAAACAAAACGAGTTAGTACTCCACTCGCTTCTCAATTTAAGATCAGTGCTGCTATGTCACCGAAAAATGATGCAGATAGGGCATACATGGAGAAAGTGCCTTATGCAAATGCTGTTGGTAGCTTAATGTATGCTATGATATGTACTAGACCAGATATTAGTCATGCTGTTGGGATAGTGAGCAGGTATATGCATAACCCTGGTAAAGGACATTGGCAAGCTGTTAAATGGATATTACGGTATATCCATAACACGGTCAATGTAGGGTTAGTATTCGAACATGGAAGTAGTCAGTGGGTAGAAGGATACTGCGATTCAGACTATGCTGATTTAGACAAGCGAAGATCTACTACAGGCTATGTTTTTACTCTGGCAAAAGCTCCAATTAGTTGGAAGTCTACCTTACAGTCAATTACTGCTTTGTCAACTACGGAAGCAGAGTATATGGCAATTACAGAGGCTGTAAAGGAAGCAATTTGGCTTCAAGGGTTGCTCGGTGAACTTGGAATCAATCAGAAATTTGTCACGATGCATTCTGACAGTCAGAGTGCAATTTACTTAGCGAAGAATCAAGTTTATCACGCAAGGACGAAGCACATTGATGTTCGGTATCATTTCATACGAGAGATACTGGAAGAAGGTGGAGTCAGAATCCAGAAGATCCATACTTCTAAGAATCCCGCAGATGTGCTGACTAAAGTAGTAGCTGGGATCAAGTTCAATTACTGTTTGGACTTGATCAATATTGTGAAAACATGAAGATTGGTTTGAAGACTCCACCAATAATGGTTAATGGGATATTGAAGAATTGATATTCGTCAAGGTGGAGATTTGTTGCTTTGTGGCTCATATGTGGATAACTCTACAAGTTGTTTAGATTCAGTGAATACAATCAAATGGATAGCAAGTGGTATTATGCAACTTGATAGCAACTAGTAACTAGCAAGTGGGAAGCATCTTTGAAGCAACTTGAGAGTGATCTTGGAGCCTTTAAATAGAGTGGTTTTCCTTTGAGTTTAGCACACCAAAAAAACACACAAGTACTTCTCTTGTAGTGTTAGCTTTCTTTCCTCTTTGTAGTAGTATGTTTCTAGTATAAGAAATATATAAATTTGTTGGTGTTACATTCTCTTGTTCTTTTAGCATTGTCTTAATTTTCAATAGCTAGTTTGAGGTATAATTGTGTTGAAAGATTCACACTTTTTACCTAGTCGGTGGGATATTATCGCGGTTATTCCACAACATGTATTATATGAAACCAATGGGTTAAACTTCCCCTGTAAGCACCATGATTAAATGAATACAACACTACCTCAAGAGCTGCACTATGATTCTCAATCATGTCATCAAATTTCAAATGCAAAAACCTATGTGCTTTCATTTCTTTCGCCTTGTTCTTCAAAGGAATTCGAGCCAGATGGCCATCATCTTCTGTTGCTTCCATAGCTAACTGCTGCAGCTCTGAAGAGCACACAAACATATAGATATTATCAAGGTTGATACAGATATCGATTTGATAATTGAAGGAAAATTGAGTAAAATGTATCAATACAGCCATACCAATACAAATAGTGAATAGAGAGCAGAAAAAAGTAACACAATCCAAACAAACCTTTATATAATACTCCTTAGCAATTTGGGAAAATAAACTCCTCCTTTTGACAATAAAAACATCTATGATCAACAATGTACATAAATCTTATATAATTGTCAAAAACATTGTTTTAAATTTTAACATACATTTAAGTGTTTTTACACAAGGATTTTAAGTGTCACGGAAGAGAGAGACTTTCCATTGCCTCAATATATTCCTAACGAAAGAGAATGTCACGGACCTTGAGGAGAGGTGCAACATACAACGCGGGCAAATGCACGAAGTTATTCCCCACCCTTGGACACAGGAAGACTCGACGTTCCTGAATAATATTTATACGATCAGTTAGCCTTCAAAGAAACCATATGATGGAATATATATACCAGAAACTATCACATGACTATACTGACAACATTCATTATTATAAGGTCGATACATACTCCACTATGAAGTAATTTCCACAAGAGTATGACTTCTTAAAACCCATCGGGGCTAGTATTGAGTGTCTATCCACAAGATCCAACTTCATTGCACGCAGGTGATCATGCTGAGGTACAGTAATCTCAACTAGAACAGTGTCATATTGGTTGAAAGGAATCATAAATCCATATTGCAATAAAAGTTGATCATTTGCAATATCCACATATCTTATAAAGACCTCATCGCCAGGAGCATAATCTTTGCCAGCAATAAACTGCGTATTGCAAATTTAGGTCTATAAGTCTAAGACAAATAAAAACATTTATATAAAAAGAGGTTACCTTTGAGACCTGTTCAAAGTCATCATTCAAAACACGTGTTTCCGAATCTATATCATGGTTAAAAAAATCTGCAAAAGGAATCTGCAAAAGTGTTCACTCATTAAAAGATTTGTACACGCATGACTAATATGAAAGTACCAAGACCTTCTTATAAATTCTTGACAGTTATAATATGTAAACAAATCATATCAATATAGATACCATTGAATCACCCCTTCTGCCTCTCCAAGATCGAGAATCAACTGTCACAATAACGAGAAATTATCAATAAGATTTTGCTGTTCACAATCATTAATCCTTGCTTCTTTTACAAACAATAGTCAAATAATTGCAATAATAAACCCAATATTCTGTACACGTGCGCACACAAACATATGACTATAAAAAAAAAAAAAAAAAAAAAAAAAAAAAGGTGACTATCAAGGGATGACTAGTTCGCATAACATTAAATTATTAATGTGAGCCATAATTTAATCAATTAATATAAGTAAAGAATAATTACAAAGTAAAATACAAAATGGAGTCTGATAAAATGTTTTACCCAGATTGCATGCATGGTTAAATTTGTGCAACGTGACATCTTCAAAATATTCAGGAAAGCGTTCAAGAATCTGCATAGAAATTATAAGTTTCCGAACATCAACTGTTTGGTTCCTAAGCATCTAAAGATCTCAAATATAATCAGTGAGCTTGCACAAACTAAATATTAGAAACAGACATACATGTTTTACGGATAAGTAGATCTTTTCAATATGAGCCTTACGTTCCAGTGTTTGCTCATATAACAAGCTTGTCTTGATCATCTCCAATTCCTCATCGCTCCAAAGTATCTACAGAAATAAAAGTGCCTCAAGTAACAGGAATAATTGAAAACAGAAGCAAACGAGGCATAAGTAAAAGTACCGTGCTATGCATCTCCTCTACCCGCGGCAAACAGCTGATGTAAGGGGCCCATTCAGAAGCCTGCACCAGAGGATCGACAAAAAGAACCATCTACATTATGTCTCCAAGGCAAGGTTTTGGCCGACCTCCTCAAGAGGATCGACTCTTCCCCCTCGTCGTTATAACAAAAAAGAGGGGTGGGGAACTTATTTTTTACATTCTTTCTAGCTTTCAACAATAAAACGTTTGAGAGCATACGTGTGGGTTTTTTTTTCGTGTTCTTGTGCTAGTCAACTTTTGTATCAGTTGGTTAGATTTATTGTAACAATCGTCTTCTACAAATAGGTTTTGAAATGTGCAGATTGTTACACAGGTCTTGCATCTCCAGGATCGAATATAATCATAACAACATCATATGTATACCAAACAAGAATCAATAATAAGAAACAAAGAATGATTTGGGATGAACCCTTTATAACTGATATTATAAACGTATGGGGTTACCAATGATTTACAGAATCCTACTCTATTTATACTAGATGAAAAGGTGCATCACAAGAGACACAACGATTCATCAAACGTTGTAATACTTCTAACCGTTGTAACCTATCTTCTAATGGTTTATACCGTTTCTAATAAACCCAGCCCAATACAATGGGTCGGTTTACAGAATTCATACATAAACTTACACTAAACTACCCTAACTTTTGCTTCTATAACATTATGGTCCAACATTCTCCCCCCTAATGTTATAGACGCAAATCGATGCTTCTTTACTTGACTTCATTCGCCCTTTTCCATGCTGTCTTTCTTTCTGATTTGACGTGCTTTCGCCTTTCTCTCTTCTTTCTTCCTGTCTTTCCTTCTTTCTGTCTTTCTTTCTTTCTTTCTGGTACGTGCTTACTTACGTATCTTTTTCGTTCAAGCGTGCTTACTTACGCTTTCTTTCTTGTAAACGTGCTTACTTACGTATCTTTGTTACTCGCGTGCTTACTTACGCGTTCTTCTTACTTGCGTGCTTACTTACGCCTTCGTTCTTATAAGCGTGCTTACTTACGCTTATTCGCGTGCTTACTTACGCATTTCTTTCTTCTTGTCTTTCTACTTCAAACATTCCCTTGTTGTCATGCTTGTTGCTTACTTGCCTTTTCTTCTGTCTGGTTATTATCGAACACAAAAAAAAAACACCAAAAGTTACCAACACAATCTCCTACTTCCTCTAATTACAGTTGATCGATGGTTTGGTGGTTCCGGTTCCAACTCTTCTCCGTCAACGGCGGTTACTCGACAGTTTCTTCCTTTCTCTGGTTCGTGATTCAAAATCAACAAACAAGTACGTTCCTCCGATTGATTTAAAACTTGCTAGAAAAATCAATTTCTGTTTGTTCTTGCTTTTGGTTCGGTAAATAGATTTCCAATAGAAATCGATCTTCTTCTTCTTGCTTCTGAAATCAACGGTTACAAGAATCGTTGTTTTCTTCCTTCCCCGGGTCGATTAACCTTCGGCTCTGATGCCAATGTTACACAGGTCTTGCATCTCCAGGATCGAATATAATCATAACAACATCATATGTATACCAAACAAGAATCAATAATAAGAAACAAAGAATGATTTGGGATGAACCCTTTATAACTGATATTATAAAAAACGAATTGGGTTGACATTTGATTTACAGAATCCTACTCTATTTATACTAGATGAAAAGGTGCATCACAAGAGACACAACGATTCATCAAACGTTGTAATACTTCTAACCGTTGTAACCTATCTTCTAACGGTTTATACCGTTTCTAATAAACCCAGCCCAATACAATGGGTCGGTTTACAGAATTCATACATAAACTTACACTAAACTACCCTAACTTTTGCTTCTATAACATTATGGTCCAACACAGATCACGAGTTTTTAAGCTTCAATACGACTACTTTCCAGGTTTCATGTTTATTTAATATACATGTTAGTAATATTTATCACCCATTGTCGATACATTTACATGTTAATATTATCACCCATTGTACCTGACCAAGTTTTTGGTGCAGTAGGACGACCAGAACAAGCTTTACGTTGTCACCGAAGCCTTCCCCTAACAAAGAACTAACTGAAGGATGTAAATTATCCGCTGTCAGGTGCTGCAACAACAAAAAATATATTCGTAACTATCATAAGCAGCAAACTTTAATAAATAGCCATCAAAGCCTACCGCGCTTCTTGGAATCTTCAATATGCAATCACCAGCTTGTATCGGTTTAGAAGCAAATAATGACCTGCATTTAGGACATTAGAGTAAATTGCAAAAATCGTCCCTAAAGTTTGACCAATTTGCATGTTTCGTTCCAAATATTTCGAAACTGCAAGGATCGTCCCTAAATTTTGGCCCGTGTGCATGTATCGTCCCTAAAGTTTTGGCCCCGTGTGCATGTATCGTCCCTAAAGTTTTGGCCCCGTGTGCATGTATGGTCCCCAAAAAGGACTATATATGCCCCAAAGGTTAACTTTAAGGACGATCCTTGCAGTTTCGAAATATTTGGGACGAAACATGCAAATTGGTCAAACTTTAGGGACGATTTTTGCAATTTACTCAGGACATTAAAAGGGTATAAAACATTTGTAAATCATAAGAACTTAATTTTAATGCGTCATTACATAAAATACCATCCAATTAAGGGAGTTTAGTATAAAACAAACAAGACAAAAAGGCATTTGGTCAGGCACCCTTATATCCTCACAAGAGGAGGTTTCACGTTCAAACCTCGCTAGCTACATATCTTAGGGGTGGCCAGGGAAACAGTCAAACGGTCAGAAATGGCACAGGATACCCTGTTAACCTGAATAGGGAAAACCCATTTGTTCTATTTCTCGTTAAACCATTAAAAGATTAAAAGTTGGTTGGTTTAGATAGTTATTAACCATGTAGGAGTAGTATTTTTTATAACAACAGTAGATACAAAAGGTTACCTGCCGTAAACTGACTTCCCAATAGTAAGGTGGGACGAAATTTCAGCCCCGGCCTTTTGTCTTAACCATGGCAATAAATGGCTACATTCTTCGTCTACGGAATGTGGTACCTGAGTTTTAAGTTAGCTCATTCAGTAATTTGATCAAACAGTTAATTGGAGTGCAATAAAAATAAAACAAACCTCATGTGTCTGAGATGAAGTGGATATGATGCGGACGCAGCAGCAAGGTGAGGGTGTGACGAATATTCGTCGAATTCGAGCCCCTAAACTTAGCATTGTGAATATGGTGGTCGTGTGTTTTTGGTTCAAGCAATATTAGTACTAGTAATGCATCTGCAAATGGTAGATGAGTGTTCATTTTTCAAAACATAAAAGTAGCATCTGCAAGTTTTACTTTTGCTTCTACAAAAAATTCAGACCCATTTTAGTGAAAGTAAAACCAGAATAAAAGTAACTTTTTTTTTTTTACAATTTTTTACTTTCATTTTTTATTTACCACTTTGATTCTCCTACTTAACTTTAATATGAAATTTAACAAGTTAACCTTATTGTTTCATTTTTATCTTCGTTTCAAAATAAATGAGCATTTTTTTCTAATTTTACATTGTACCAAAATAAATGTTTATTTTATGTTTTAACAAATCAAAAGAGATTTTAGTGGATATATATGATACTTGATTAATGAACAATGTAGTTGATGAAAATTTAAACTTTATGCAATTTGAAAAGGTTGCAATGGGCGCGTGCAATTTGAAAAGGTTACATATTCCACCAGCTTCATACCTTTTATGTGTTCATCCTTCACTATCTTTTGTCATTTTCCCTCTTATCATATATGTTTTGAACAATTGGTCCGTTTAAGCACCATTTCTCATTCTATTTCCCTAATATTCCTAGCAACATAGCAGTCTCATTGGAGTCATGGATATGTTTTTGCCCCAACTCTTTTGCCACCACCATGACTTGACTCGTAAAATTTGTTTCCTCCACGACATAATCATCTATAAACTCATGATAATTACCATCTTCACCGTATGTTCTTGAACCCAATCCAAAATCCAAACTTGTTTGACTCATGTATAGTAGTCTCCTCCACAACCTTGTTTTTCTAACGAGCAGCACTGGACTCGGTAGAGTACATAAGTCCTAAATAATGATTGATAAAAAAAACGGTTTTTGGTGTAAAAATTGGTTTTTGATGGTAAGTTGATTGGAGAACATGAAGTAAGATGGCAATGACGTGCAATCTTTTGGGTGAGTAAAAGTTTTTCAGCATCGCAACTCAAAAAAACTTGAATACCCTAAATTGAGAAAAAGAAAAGACAACTAACTTGATTTGAAATTAGGATGAGTTGGACGATTAAATATAATCGCATAAAACTAATGATATTTAGTTGTTTGAGGATAATAAGTAGATGTTGTGATGGCTACCTTCGTGTCTTTGATATTGAGAAGAAGAGTTCTAACTTATAATAGCGACTTCCCGATTTTTAGTATTGGTAGAACAAATGACGATGTGAACTATGTATACCTTGGGGAGGATCGTGGAGGTGTTAGTATTTTGGATGTACGTATGTCAAAACCTTCTAAGCGATTGAGCTTACATTATAACTCAATTAACACAATCGACTTTAATCCGCAAGATTCAAATCTAATGTCTACAAGTTCTTGTGACAATTGCGTGCATTTGGGACTTGAGAAATATTGACCAAAATGTTTTTATCAAGGAGGTTAAACACAAGAACAAGGTGACTTCAGCTTATTTTTCTCCTTCCAGGAACCTTCTTGCCACCACAAGGTACGACATGCATTCAAAATGTTCAATTTGCTATCGTTTAAAGTTTAAGTTCATTTTACTTGGATGATATCAATATGAAATAACTCTCATTTTATTGGTCGATCATGTCCTATGTTTCATATAGTATGGACGATAACGTCGAGCTCATAGTTAGTGGAACAAGTTATGATGTTGAGTACATGATAGGTTACTCAAGTTATACACCGAGATTTCATTCTCCAATTAGGTAATCTAAGTTAACGTTATGACACATCATGTTACAAATTATATATTATAAATAGTTTGTAAGCATAATCATTTGTGTACGAGCATTTTTTGTAGAAGTATATAAGGTTGGGATGAAACTTCATCATGGTGGCAAATACGAAGAAAGGGGAAGGGCCGATAGACATTATATATAGAAAAATACTAGATCCACCTACACTTTACAAAAATTTTCCCACACGCTGACGTGGCGGAGTGTTGATTGGTTGGTTTTCTGTGGGCCACAGAAAACCAACCAATCAATACTCCGCCACGTCAGCGTGTGGGAAAATTTTTGTAAAGTGTAGGTGGGTGTAGCACACCTCTTATATATATCCACAAACATCAGAAGTACATATATTGTAGACATAAATAATTGCTCCTCAAATTTAGAGTGTGTAGGTTCCTGCAGACTAGGCCAGTGATGTCCGGTGAGTACCTACACAATTGGCCTAACACACGCGTTAGCCTCGTCTTGGGTTTGATCCCAAGACCAGCTTCGGCGTGAGAGTAAGTAAAAGGTTTGAGCCGAATGGCTAAGTGATAAATATGAGAGTAATGCGTGAAGAATCAGCTGGTTCAACATTAGATGAGGTTGGAGTATTTATACTACCTCAAGTACTGTACGTGACAATATGAAGAAGGAGCGAGCCGAGTTACGCCTAGCCTATGTTCTAGGCATCAGATCACGTGCGGAAAAATAAACCGTAATATCCTGTCTAGGCGGATCTAATACGACACTTGGTATGGACTGGTAGATAAGAGGATGTCCCTAGATAGGGGTGCCTACCTACGCAATCGGCCGGTGAGTGTCCTTCAGACACATGTTGCATCTGTCTTCTCGCACGTGTCCTCCGAACATACATGCCAACATGACCCTCAATATTATATCATTAGTAAAAAAAATGATCGATAGTACAATACTCAAAACTTTCTTTTTGGGTTTCCATTTTTTGGATATAGCCCGTTGAGCCTAGTTGGGGAATAAGCATTACCCCCACCCCTCGGCATCTTTAAGAACGGGTCGAAAGCTGGGATATCTCCAAACGATAGAAAGCCCAGCAACTTACAAAAGATTGGCGGGAGGTTTCCGAAACTCAATAATGTTATCACTTAACCTCTTTGCATCCCATTCATTATAACCATGCAACAGAGGACGATCCACAGTGTTCGAATCATGATGTCTCCACGACATGGCATCCGGAATAGCATTACGGTTGATGAGAAAAAATCTATCTTTCTGATGCTTCAAACTAGTAATGGTTTCCTTAAAACAAATGATTATGCTTAATAACTATTAATAATATATAATTTGTAATAGGATGTATCATAACTTGGATTACCTAACCGGAGAAAGAAATCTGGGTGTATAAATCGAGTGACTTATCATGTACCCAACATCATAACTTGTTACACTAACTATGAGCTCGACGTTATCGTCCATACTATATGAAACATATGACATTGTCGACCAGTAAAATGAGAGTCATTCCATATTGATATCATCCGATCAAAGAGTTTAAACTATACAATGATAACAAATTGAACATTTTGAATGCATGTCGTACCTTGTGGTGGCAAGAAGGTTCCCGGAACGAGAAAAATAAGTTGAACTCACCTTGTTCTTGTGTTTAACCTCCTTGATGAAAGCATTTTGGTCAATATTTCTCAAGTCCCAACTGCACGCAGCATTAATTGTCACTAGAACTTGTAGACATTAGATTTGAATCTTGTGGATTAAAGCCGATTGTGTTAATTGAGTTGTAGTGTAAGCTCAATGACTAAAGAAGGTTTTGACATGCGTGCATCCATAATACTAACACCTACAGCATCCTCCCCAAGGTATACACAGTTCACATCGTCATTTGGTATGCCAAAACTAAAAATCGGGAAGTCACTATTATAAGCTAGGTCAATACTAGCTCTCCTTCTCAATATAAAAGACACGAAGGTAGTCATCGCGACAATTACTTATCATCAGCAAACTATTAAATATCGTTTGTTTTTTGTGATTATATTTCATCGCCCAACTCATCCTAATTTCAACTCAAGTTTGTCCCCAACCAACTTTCTTGATATAATTTTTTTTTTTCCTTACTACCCATAAACACTGCAAAACCCATATAATTTTTTTTTTTTTTTTTCCTTACTACCCATAAACACTGCAACACACATCACTCACAAACCCATACAAAATATGTGTCTTTTTTCACTGCCAAAAGAATCTGGATTTATACAAAAAATAATGTGGACAATTAGATACCATTTACGAGTTAGTATCAAAAAGACTTTGCAACCATAACAAAGTGAATATGAAAAGTGGAGTGATAAGATGTTATACCTAGATCAGTGCATGCTTAATTTGTGAAGTGTGACTTGTTCGAATTATTCAGGGAAGTGGTCAAGAACCTGTGTAGATATAATAGCCGCATGACCTACATTGGTTTATTTCCGATTTCCCAAACAATTGAAGATCTCACCAAATAATCAGTGAGCTTGCGCAAACTAAATATTGGTTTTGGACATACATGTTGTATGGACGAGAACTCCTTTTCGGTTTGATCCTTATGTTCCAACATTTCGTTATACAGATAACTTATCTTGATCATTTCCAATTCCTCATCGCTCCAAAATATCTACACAGATAAAAATGCATCATATAAAGAACAAATAGGATTACAGGACTAATTATAAAGTATAAGAAACATAAATAACTATATAAATACCGTGTTATGCATCTCCTCAACGGTGGCAAAGAGCTGATATAAGGAGCCCATTCAGAAGCATGCACGTGAGATGATAAGCTAAAAACCACTGATAATGTGTTCACAAAAAGATTAAGTGGTTCAAAGTAAAATTTGTACCTGGACCAAGTTTTTGGTGCAGAAGGATGCCAAAGCAAGCTTAGCTTTGATACCGACTTCCTTCCCTAACAGAGAAGGTAGATTATCCTGTGTCAGTTGCCGCAAAAATCACAAATAACATGCTTTCGCGATTCATAACTATAGATAGCATCAAAGAGCCAAAAATTATCATCGAAGCATACCACACTATGAAGAACCTTCAACATGCAATTGTATCCGCTAACAAGCAAACAGTGACCTGCATTCACCAATCAACATACATGGAAGTAAAAAATATATTGAAAGTTGCATTCACCACACATGGATGAGTTATACGTCTAGCTGTATCCAAACTGTATTAAATTAGTAATAGTTAAGCGGTTAAGAAAGCTATCTTACAAAATTACCTGCCGTAACTTGACTTCCAATTGACAAATGGAACGTAATTTCCGCCCCAGACTTGTGCCTTAACCAGGGCAAGAAGTCATTACACTCGTTGTCTACCGACTACCGGCTGTGGTACCCGAGTCAGTAATTTAACCAAACATTGGCATGCATTGAATAAAATAAAGACCTCAGTTGACTGATCGAGTTTAGTTAGTGTATAACCTGCAGCGGGTGAGATGAGGTGTTACAGCTGATGCGGAAGCAACACCGAGGATGTAAAAATTAAAGTGGACGTCGAATTCGAGCACATAGATTTAGCATTGCAGTGTGTTTGAAAATAGTGGCTCTTATTGTGCCTGCTTTGGATTATAATCTTAAAAAATTGTCAGATTAGTCAAAGGTTGTGGTTGCTTTAAGAGTTGTATATTACAGTAGCTGTTTAGTTTTGTGTTTCTATCGAGATGATATGTACACATAAGTACATAACTGAAACATATATACTAAAGTGACAATTAACTCAATTTTTGGTGTTTTTTCACATATGCAATTACTTGACCTTTTGAATAACCAAAATCATTTTTTCTGACATGTTTCGTTTTCTGAACCGCAGTTTTATGTCCAAAACTATCATCAAACAATAAATTACTGGTGGTTGTGTAATGGCTTCTGATCATTACAGCAAACAACTCACAAAGAATATAACAAAGAGATTTACCTTAATTATGGCAGAATATATATGTGCCTAGCCTCGCTCATGCGTATTAGGTTTTTTTTTAGTGCATTGATATGGTGGGCATGCTTTTTATAATTGAGTAAATTCTATTAGTGGAATGAGTTTTAAAATAAGCAAGTAAATCAGTGACTCATTTTCGTGTTTTAACAATAAATGGCAATGGTAACAGACAGGTTTTCTATTAGAATTTTTTTTAATCGTTTTTAGATGAGTTAAAAAAACTTGGTTATTTAATTTATTAACTGGTGTATTGTTAAACTCGGTTATTTTATTTACATGCCTGCTGAAAATGACGTGTTGATGTTGCACCTGATGTGGGACCGCAAGGAAGCGAAAAATGGTCGTTAAATTCGAACACATAGAATTAGCATTGCAGTGTGTTTGAAAATTGTGTTACGTTAATGTGCCTGTTTTGGATTATAATCCTAAAAGAGTGTATGTAGTTCTTCAAAATGAATTTGATATTTAGATTGTAGACAAGTTTGTAAAGCCAAGGAACAATTACATAAAGCAAAGAAATGCATATTGATCCCACATATGAAGATGAAGGAAATAAACACGTACATACTATACATATAAGCCTGATAGACTTACTATTTTAATTGATTGACTGAGTGTGATAGTGAAACATTATAAATTTGTAATTACTTGGTATCACACCATTTCAATCTTTTTTAGTAACAAAAATCATTTTGTCTTACACTTCGCTAGTTTGACTTGTATCATTACAAAAATCATTTTGTCTTTCAAAGACACCATTTCAATCTTTTTTAGTAACAAAAATCATTTTGTCTCACAGTTCGCTAGTTTGACTCTTGTATCATTACAAAAATCATTTTGTCTTTCAAGTTCCAACACAGTTCGCTAGTTTGACTCTTGTATCATTAAGTCTTTTTTTATCATTAAGCCGTGAACCAGATACCTATCGAACCAGGTACCTGATAGGTACCTAATGATTTATTATTTGTATAGATTGAGTGAGTGTGATAGTGAAACCTTACCATGTTATAAATTTGTAATTACTTGGTCACTAAGACCATTTCAATCTTTTTTAGTAATAAAAATCATTTCGTCTTCCAAGTTCCAACACAGTTCGCTAGTTTGACTCTTGTATCATTAAGTCCTTTTTTATCATTAAGTCGTGAACCAGGTACGAGTCGTACCTGATGATTTATTATTTGTATAGATTGAGTGAGTGTGATAGTGAAACCTTACCATGTTATAAATTTGTAATTACTTGGTATCACTAAGACCATTTCAATCTTTTTTAGTAACAAAAATCATTTCGTCTTCCAAGTTCCAACACAGTTCGCTAGTTTGACTCTTGTATCATTAAGTCCTTTTTTAGCATTAAGTCGTGAACCAGGTACGAGTCGTACCTGATGATTTATTATTTGTATAGATTGAGTGAGTGTGATAGTGAAACCTTACCATGTTATAAATTTGTAATTACTTGGTATCACTAAGACAGCATTTCAATCTTTTTTAGTAACAAAAATCATTTCGTCTTCCAAGTTCCAACACAGTTCGCTAGTTTGACTCTTGTATCATTAAGTCCTTTTTTATCATTAAGTCGTGAACCAGGTACCTATCTACCTGATGATTTATTATTTGTATAGATTGAGTGAGTGAGATAGTGAAACCTTACCATGTTATAAATTTGTAATTACTTGGTATCACTAAGACACCATTTCAATCTTTTTTAGTAACAAAAATCATTTCGTCTTCCAAGTTCGAACACAGTTCGCTAATTTGACTCTTGTATCATTAAGTCGTGAACCAGAACCTTACAATTAGTGTTCATTGAAAAAACCTCTGTTTTATAAGTTTATAGAGCACCTTCCGTGGGTTAGCATGAACTAAAAATGTTTAGTAGGTAACATGTTGTAGGATATATATGAGGTGTTGACGTTTCACGGCTACATTTGATGCCGAAACATCACAATTCACAACGAGGCAGCAAGTTGAATTCAAAGACGTAACTAAACTTGTAGTGTATGTGAGAAGATGGTCAATTTGATTATGATCTTAAAAAGTATCGATTGAGTTAAAGATTGTTTCGAAATGTTTTAGTGTTTGGAAACGTTTTATAGTGCAATAGTTGTTTAGTTTGTTTTTTAACCGGGATGGTATGTTGTACATATGGTTGCAATAGAGTCAAGCCAAGCTTCGGCTCAATAGCTCGATAAGCTTTAATCATCCAGGCTTCCGCTAGACTCAAGTAAAATTCGAATAAGGCCCAAGTTCGGCTAGAAAAATTCGAATTTATATATAAACATTGTATTCGATTGCTAAACTCATCAATAAAGTTAAGAAAATACGCGATGAACTCACAAGCACAAAACTAGTCGGTCCTATTCATAAGCACCGAAGCTCAACACGAAAGCATATGTGATAGGTAGATGCAGAACTCAATATAAGTATCTATTTACATTTAATAAGACTAGACGAATACCCGTGCATAGCAACGAGATTTTATAACGACAGATCGTTTAGTGATAAAAGAAAGTTTATGGGTTATAAATGAAAAATAATAAAAGTTAGAGGTGGCAAATCTTGCCCAAGTTGTAATTTTTGGGCGATTTTTGATACTTTTTTAAAAGTTTGGGGCATTTTTTGCCCCCTTGCATTTATTTGATGGGCTCTTACAGGCAAAAGATAAAAACCGATGTTATTAGATGGGCTTTCGAATCACACAATTCAACTTTCAAGCAATTACTCTCATTTTTTTTACGACCAATTCACTTGTCACTGGTAACTATAAAACAATACAACTATTTTAATTTTAATTTATCTCATTTATTAACTATTTTATGCATAATTATTTAATACTCTAATTAATTGATAGATATATTTAATTAGTTGCATTTTTATTCATTTGTCCCAGCAGATTTTCTCAAATTTGCAGTCAGATTTTTTTTTTTTTTTTTTTTTTTTTTAAGAAAAAATAATTAAATATAGTTAAGACTTAGATGGTTTATCTTTTTTTACAAGATGAATTAAATGGGTTTTTAGGACTGTTCCGAATGTTTTTAATAGTTAAATTATAATTTGCTCGTTTTAGCCCGTGCCCGTTTGGCCCGATTTATAATTTGTCCGTTTAGCCCGTGCCCGTTTTAACCCATACCATTTTAGCCCGTGCCCGTGTCCGCCCGTTTTGCCACCTCTAATAAAAGTTTGAAGATTTAGGGATTAAACATATGACATGAGCTTAAGTATCAAAGTCAATAAGTCAACAGAGTCAATAAGTCAACACATTTAGTAACTGATTTTCCCGCCCAAATTGATATGAAAATCAGTTACTAAATGTGTTGACTTATTGACTTTGTTGACTTATTGACTTTGATACTTAAGCTCATGTCAACATAATGTTTTGAAACCCGGTTGAACCGTTCCGGTCGAAAAACAGGTCGATTTAAACCGAGTCATGCTTTTAATAACTGAACCCGTCGTGTCCAGTTTTCAAAACTATATGTTTTTCCCAGTTGAACCCGTTGGTCCAGTCCAGTTTTCAAAACTATATGCAACATCAACTTGTTAGCTTGTATAAAGTTTTGTGTGTTTTATTAATTTGTATAATGTGTATAATAACATATACTTTTCATTTTAGGGTGTTTTAAAAATAACATTAATTAGTGTGTTTAATTATTTCATATTTTATATTATGTTGTAGCTTGTTTAAATTGTATATTGTGAAAATTTTATTGTACTTTTTTAGTAAGGGGTGTTTTAATTGATTGTTTTTAATTTGATATAGATGCTTTTAATTGGTTGTACCATATGAATAAATTATTGTAATTTTAAGTTATGGGGTATTTTAATAAGAGCATTAATTACACAATTCATTTTCTCTCACCCTTGTAGTATAGAAGGGCAAAATGGGGATTGACTGAAAATTCAGTTTTCCACTTTTCCCCTTGACTAAATCTACATTATAAGTAGTTAAGATAAGATAGGCAACTAATATCACCAACACTTTTAGATTGCTTAAAGATCTAGAAGAATTTCCCAACTTTCACATGTAACGTTGTCCTCAAGTGTTCATGTTTTAATGTTGAAAATATTGTCTTTGATTATGAGCATGTTAATTTATCAATTTTTCTATCTTTTTCAAAACATTTTTCAACATTGTCCATCATATTGAAAGAAATACACACTGACAGGATGTAATTAACTGTTAAAATCTTTCTTATAGCCAGAGGTAGAGCTCGCAACAAAAGTGCCGCACAGTTTGAACTCAAGTTCACAGCTACCTACATCATCCCACCAAGGCTTTGTCCAAGTTCAAAAACTCGGGGAAAATTGGACTAATAGCCTTCACCAAGCTAGTTGCTCTCAAACCAGTTACTTACTACATGTTAAGTCTTGCTCAAATAGGCCAAAGAAAGTTTCAAGTTGAGCCATTTACAAGCCATTTGGTCCTTTTAACATACTTCATAAACCTAAAAAAGTATTAAAGGTTGTTTTGGAAAACATGTAGCATGCACCTCTGTCTGGGTGGATCATGTTCTCGACTAGACCTTCAAGGTTTCACAGTAGTTTTTCAGCCATGCAGAAGCAGATCTAAGAATCTGAAGGTCACTAGTGAGGAGATCTCGGGCCAACTGCATTCTTCGTGCGCATTTTCCAGACAGTGTAGGAGAGGTGGCACGAGTCAGAGACTGTAATCAAATGTGCGCAAAGGAAACTTATTAGTTGTAACTGATAGTGTGCAACTAAACTTTATGTTAACCTGCTGCAAGTAAGGACATAGAAAACGGTAATCTTAACATTTGAATGCAGCAGAATTCGCCTTAAACAAGTGCACAACATGTATAAAAGTAATTGCAGACATGTTAGGTGGCAAAACTGGTGGGTTTTTATGAGTCAAAACAGACCGGATAGGGTTGACTCGTGGATGCTTTATCGCATAACTTAAATGTAATTTTGACTTAGATAAAATGATTTAGAAGATTGTATGCATTTAAATACACGTTAGGTGACATTCAAAGTGTTTTGACCCATTCAGCCCCTCATTTGACCCATTTCACTAATACTTAGCTATTTGGTATTACCCATTATGAATGGACATTTTCTACGTGTTTGACCCATTAAACCCCCCATTTGACCCATTTCACTCAGCCTACTTGTGGCATTTGTTGGGTGCCATATATTGCAGGCATTACCAACAAGTACTACTCCATAATATGCTCCATTTAAATAAGAGTGCGTTTAGTTGGAAGAAAACACCCTTGTTTTCCACAAAATGTTTTGTACAAAACAAGGAAAATGGAGATTGCGTTCAAATCAATTATTTTCCCATTAAATATTCAACAAAATAGGAAATTTGCATTTCCTAACTTAACAACGTTCAAATCAATTCTTTGTTTTCCTTGTAACCCTAAGTCTCCCCTTCTTTTTTCTACATAATAGAAAACAATGTCAACTGAATGCATTTCTATTTTTTGTGGAAAATTAAGTCCCCTCCTTTTTTCTAAAAAAACTAATATAGAAAATCGAGAATTTTTTCTCCAACTACACGCAACCTAACGTTTTAGTTTCATGCATATTAAGTAAACTTTTCAAGGACGATGAAATTAACAAAGGTTTGTATTATATGAAACCGATGGGTTAAACTTCCCCTGAAAGTACCACAGTTAAATGAATACAACACTACCTCAAGAGCTGCACTATGATTCTCAATCATGTCATCAAATCTCAAACGCAAAAACCGATGCGCTTCCATTTCTCTCGCCTTGTTCTTCAAAGGAATTCGAGCCAGATGGCCATCATCTTCTTTTGCTTCCATAGCTAACTGCTGCAACTCTGAAGAGCACACAAATGTATAGATATTATCAAGCTTGATACAGATATCAATTTGATATCTGATGGAAAATTGAGTAAAAATGTATCGATACAGCAATACTAATACAAACAGTGAATAGAGAGCGGAAAAAAGTAATAAGCCCTTATATAATACTCCGTAGCATTTTGGGAAAATAAACTCCTCCTGACACTAAAAACATCTAGGGTGATCAACAATGTATACATAAATAATATTAAATTGTCAAAAACATAGTTTTAACTTTAAACATGCATCCTTATTTTCTATTAAAATCAGTTTTAAGGAGATTACTTAAAAGAATTGGCTATCATATATTTTTGGCCATATTGACACTGACTTGTGGTGGATAAAGATACGAGTACAGAAATTTCTGCAGACAATTGTTTTGTCTAATATTCAAAGGCCATGGGGAGTGGGTCTTATATCATGCATAGACAACTCACACAACACACACATTGGTACTCACGGGAAGGGTGGCAGGGAGTGTTAGTGGAATAGCATTCACGGGAAGGGAGTGGCTGGGTGGGGTCACACACAACACACACACACCCAAATATGCACGGAAAAGATCAGAAAGATCTTACCGCACAGGGACCAAATTATCGGGAAAGGCAAGGGGAGAGTGGTTTCCCCGAGTGGGATGCCCATCCACTGCGGCATCTTTTGCGGGAGAGAGACCCACTCTCCATGGCCTCGATATATTCATATTGAAAGAGAATGCCACGGACCTTGAGGAGAGGTGCAACATACAACACGGGCAAATGCACGAAGTGATCTCGGGATTCCTCGCCCTTCAACACAGGAACGCTCGGCGTTCCTGAATAATATTTATACAATCAGATCACTTCAAAGAAACCATAAGACAGAACAAAGTCACAAACATAGCAGAAACTATCATATGACTAAACTGGTTACATACAATATTAAAAGGTAGATACATACCTCACTATGTACCAATTTATCACATTAAGACCCATCTGGTCTGGTATTAAGTGTCTATCCAGAAGATCCAACTTCATTGCACGCAGGTGATCATGCTGAGGTACAGTGAACTCAACTAGAACCATATCATATTCGCTGGAAGGATTCATAAATCCATATTGCAATAAAAGTTTATCATTTGTATCATCTTTATATCTTATAAAGACCTCATCGCCAGGAGCATAATTTTTGCTAGCAATAACCTGCAGAAAGCAAATTTAGGTCCATAAGTCTTCAGAATAACAAAAATACTTATTTAAAAAGAGGTTACCTTTGAGACAGGTTCAAAGTCATCATCCAAAACACGTGTTTCTGAATCTATATCATGGTTAAAAAAATCTGCAAAAGGAATCTGAAAAAGTGTTCACTCATTAAAAAATTTGTACAAACATGACTAATATGAAAGTACCGGGACCTTCTTATGAATTATTGACAGTAATAAAATGTATATAAATCATCAATATAGATACCATTGAATGACCACTTCTGCCTGCCCAAGCTTGAGATCTAACTGTCACAAAAACGAGAAGTTATCAATAAGATTTTGCTGTTCACAATCATTAATCCTTGCTTCTTTTACAAACAATAGTCAAATAATTGCAATAACCCAACATTCTGTACACGTGCACACACAAACACATGACCATAAACAAAACAAAAAAAGGCGACTTCAAGGGATGACTAGTTCACATAACGTTAAATTAATATTGTGAGCCATAATTAAACCAATAAATATAACTTAAAGAATAATTACAAAGTAAAATACAAAATGGAGTCTGATAAAATGTTTTACCCAGATTGTGTGCATGCTTAAACTTGTGCAATGTGACATCTTCAAAATATTCAGGAAAGCGGTCAAGAACCTGCATAGAAATTATAAGTTTCTGAACATCAACTGTTCGGTTCCTAAGCATCTAAAAATCTCTAAGACATACATGTTTTATGTTTAAGAATTCTTCTTCAATTATAGCCTTAATTTGCAGCGTTATCTCATATAACAAGCTTGTCTTGATCATCTCCAATTCATCATTGCTCCAAAGCATCTACAGATATAAAAGTGCTTCAAGTAACAGGAATAATTGAAAACAGAAGCAAACGGGGCATACGTAAAAGTACCGTGCTATGCATCTCCTCGACCCGCGGCAAACAGCTGATGTAAGGGGCCCATTCAGAAGCCTGCACAAGAGAATAGACAAAAAAAAACCATCTACATTATGTCTCCAAGGCAAGGTTTTGGCCGACCTCCTCAAGAGGGTTGACTCTTGCCCCTCGTCTTTATAACAAAAAATAGGGGTGGGGAACCTATTTATTACATTCTTTCTAGCTTTCAACAATAAAACATTTGAGAGCATTCGTGTGGGTTTTTTTCGTGTTCTTGTGCTAGTCAACTTTTGTATCAGTTGGTTAGATTTATTGTAACAATCATCTTTTACAAATAGGTTTTGAAGTATGCAGATCACAAGTTTTTATGCTTCAATACGACTACTCACTACTTTCAAGATTTCATATTTATCACCCATTGTACCTGACCAAGTTTTTGGTGCAGTAGGACGACCAGAGCAAGCTTTACGTTGTCATCGACGTCTTCCCCTAACAAAGAACTAACTGATGGATGTAGATTATCCGCTGTGAGGTCCTGCAGTAACAAAAAATATATTCATAACTATTCCAATATGCAATCAAAGCACCAATCTGTAATAAATAGCAATCATACCAAGCTATGAGGAATCTTCAATATGCAATCACCAGCTTGTATCGGTTTAGAAGCAAATAATGACCTGCATTGAGGGCATTAAAAAGGTATAAAACATTTGTAAGTCCTTAAAACTTAACTTTAATCCATTATTATAAAAATACCAGCCAACTAAGGGAGTCTAATATAAAAGCATTTGGTCAGGCACCCTGATATCCTCCTCACAAGAGGATATTTCAGGTTCAAATCTCACTAGATACATATCTTGGGGCTGACCAGGGAAACGGTCAAAAATGGTCACAGGGATACCCCGATTAGGCCGCGGACATCTGAGTCAAAGACTCGCCAGGTAACCTGAACAGGGAAACCCCATTTGTTTTATTTCTCGTTAAACCATTAAAAGATTAAAAGTTGGTTGGTTGGTTTAGATAGTTATCAACTTTGTAGTATTTTTTTTTTATGGGCAAATACCATAAAAAAGCATCATACTTGTTTTAAAATACACTTTTGGGCATTGAACAAGAACTTTCATTTTTTGGCCTCTTTGAGGCACTTTGTGACGTTTTTGCCTCTCAAATTATTAAAAATCCAGGGGCAAAAATGTCACAAAGTGCTTCAAAGAGGCCAAAAAATAAAAGTTCGGTACCTATATAAAGAAAAAAAATTGTTCGATACCCAAAAGTGACTTTATTGGCAAGTACAGTGCTTTAATATGGTATTTGCCCTTTTTTTTATACGAGTATATAAATACAGTAGTTACAAAAGGTTACCTGCCGTAAACTGACTTCCCAATAGTTAGGTGGGATGAAATTTCGGCACCGGCCTTTTGTCTTAACCATGGCAATAAATGGCTACATTCTTCGTCTACGGAATGTGGTACCTGAGTTTTAAGTTAGCTCAATCAGTAATTTGATCAAACAGTTGGCGTGCACTGAAAATAAAACAAACCTCATGTGCCTGAAATGAAGTGGATATGATGCGGACACAGCAGCGCGGTGAAGGTGTGACGAGTATTCGTCGAATTTGAGCCCCTAAACCTAGCATTGTGAAAATGGTGGTCGTCTGTTTTTGGTTCAAATGGTAAAAGTAGGCTGAGTGAAATGTTTTGAACCTTTTATAAAAGTATCAAGTTTATAAGGTGGCGTTTTACTTATAGAAAAAATTTATTTTATTTTTTTTCCGTTCCTAGATTACGTAGTATTTGATGAGGTGAGATCTATGCAAAACAAGTATTACTTAAAAAACAAATAAGCCAATGTCAACCATCCATCCACTTTTCATCTAATGGCTAAGATCAAATCAAAAAATAACAAAGGGAGGGCAAAATTGACATTTTAGCTCATTTAATATAAAAACTCACTTTCCACCCATTTTTTAAAAACAACATATCTTGTAAACGGTAAATCTTCAAGCTACGAAAAATATACCATCGCGACGAGAAAAAAATTATCTTTCTATAGATATGCATTGTTATATACTTTCGACGAACTTTTTTTTTCAAAATTTCGTCCAGAAAAATCCCATGGGATTCGTAAAAAATCCCATGGGATTCGTAAAAAGACGATTTTTTTTTCAAAATTTCCGCCTAGAAAAATCCCACGGGATTCGTAAAAATCCCATGGGATTCGTAAAAAGACGATTTTTTTTTTCAAAATTTCCGTCCCGAAAAATCCCACGGGATTCGTAAAAATCCCATGGGATTCGTAAAAAGACGATTTTTTTTTCAAAATTTCCATCCAGAAAAATCCCACAGGATTCGTAAAAATCCCATGGTATTCGTAAAAATCCCATGGGATTCGTAAAAAGACGTATTTTTTTTTTTTTTTGCAAAATTTCCGTCCAGAAAAATCCCACGGGATTCGCAAAGAAATCCCACAGGATTCGTAAAAAGATGATTTTTTTTTCAAAGTTTTCGTCCAAAAGAATCCCATGGGATTTGTAAAAAGACGATTTTTTTTTTTCAAAATTTCTGTCCAGAAAAATCCCACAGGATTCGTAAAAATCCCATGGGATTCTTAAAAATACGATTTTTTTTCATAATTTCCGTCCAGAAAAATCCCACGGGATTCGTAAAAATCCCATGGGATTCATAAAAATACGATTTTTTTTTTCAAAATTTCCGTCCAGAAAATCCACGAGATTCGTAAAAATCCCATGGGATTCGTAAAAATCCCATAGGATTCGTAAAAATCCCATGGGATTCATAAAAAAACAGAATTTTTTTTTCAAAATTTCCCTCCAGAAAAATCCCATGGGATTCGTAAAAATCCCATGAGATTTGTAAGAAGACGAAATTTTATACGAACTAACAATTCTATTTTATATGACAATCATTCTCTTATGTCACCATGATTACAACTTTTTCTATGATACAATTCTATTTTATACCGAGTAACAAGCACTTTACTAAAAAATAAGTTAATTAATTATTTTTTTGAGAATTAACATGTGAGTATATGACATGTCACGTCAACGTCTTAGATACGTAAACACTAAACTGAGGCAGTAAATTTATTTGCTCAATGGAGAAACCATTTAATGCGTCGTTTTTGGTTAGATACAATATGTCACAAAGGATTAGAGAAAAGAAAATTTTGGTAGTGTCAAGTCAATAGCTTTTTTAAAGATGTATAACTTTTTGAAATAAAATTATATTTCTGCTAGCATTGAAAAGAATAAATCATATTTGTAAATTTGTTTTTCTCTTTTAAATCATGTGTTTAGTGATAGAAAAATTGAACATAAACCCCACAATAGAAAATATTTACTTAAAGCGTTTTATTGCGTTTTATTTAATTTGCCTGGTTCCATGAGAAAACAAAAGGCAAAGTAAACTTACCAAGGAAATGGACAATGAAAAACTATAATAAAGCTTTTGACTTTAAAAATATATGTGTCAACCATCACTATTCACCACCTCGTTTATTTTTTTTAGCAAGACCTCGTCTATTTGAAATATTTAAATTTAACATTTTTTATATAACTTAAAAAATCAGTAAATCACTTGAGATTCTATTTTGTTGTGTAATGTTATGAGAAAAATTCTTATTCACTTTGAATATATAATGTTTGTTACTTATATTATGTTTGATCCCTTGGGTGATCTGTATAAATCCCATGGGATTCGTAAAAAATCCCATGGGATTCGTAAAAATCCCATGGGATTCATAAAATGACGGTTTTTTTTTTCAAAATTTTCGTCCAGAAAAATCCCACGGGATTCGTAAAGAAATCCCACACGATTTGAAAAAAGATGATTTTTTTTTTCAAAATTTCCGCCCAGAAAAACCCCACGAGATTCGTAAAAAGACGATTTTATTTTTCTAAATTTCCGTCCAGAAAAATCCCACGGGATTCGTAAAAAGACGATAAATCACAAAGGATTCAGTATGAATCCCATAGGATTCTTTGGTGCATCCCATGAGATTCATTGTGAATCACATGAGATTCAGTATGAATCCTATGGGATTTATTGTGAATCCCATAGGATTCGGTATTAAATCACAAGGAATTCATTGTGAATCTCATGGGATTGAATATAACATGAATATCATAACAAGTACGGAGTACAATATTTTTTCTGATCACGAGTTAAAGCTATAGTACTAGTAATATTTTAAAAAGAAAAAGCTATCTTTATGTATTACTTCGTATTAATTTATTATGCTACCCACTTCCTCATGCTCCACATTCCACAACTCCACTACCCACTTTCGTGTTAATTAGCAACATCTCATTTCTCCATTTTTTCCAACTAAAGAACCAGCGGAGAATGTTTAAAAACACCAAATTGACTCTTTAATTGTTGGTTATCAATAAGCGAAGAGGGCACTCTGATTATTACGGTGAGGGCACTTGACCTTTTTTCTATTTATTTGATTTTTTTCCACACGATTTGGATGTCTACTCAAGATTTGTTGGGGGCATGTCACCCCAGTACCATCAGTCATGGAAGATAAACTTTATTACCTCACCGGAAAAAATTTCCGATCACTTTCCGGCGACAAACCACCGTCACTGACCTCACCTTGGAACGCACCAAACGACATCTGCAACGTCACATCTTCACCTTCATCTAAAACGGCTGGAGAGATTTGGAAACCGGCTGTTATTTTTGTTATTTTCCGGCGGTTATTTTTGGGTGGTGACGGGATGTGTGTGTTTTTTTTGTGAGAGAGAGAAACTGAGAAAAATGATTGCATAACAAACCCTGACATTGAGATAGTAGAATTACCAAAATACCCGTCGTTAAATAATTAAATTAAAATGTCAATTAATCTTGGCCATTGGATTGATGTTGGATGGGTGGTTGAAATCTTTTAATTTGTTCTTTAAATAATTTTTGTTTCGCATTGAACTTTTGTCGTATTTGATAAGGGAATATTGGGAATATTTTTCTTTAGTGAAAACTTGAAAATTTTCAAAAACCCATTTAGATAGAGTAGATTGAGGTTTTCAAAATCTTTTTCTTCTTTCTTTTATATATACTAGACGAGTACCCGTGCATAGCAACGGAATTTTCTAGCGGCAGATAGTTATCGTGATATTTGGGTCACACAAAACATTACACAAACACTTAATCACGAGCGTGCTTGCACGATTTGGTTGTTTTTCATTCTTCATTTTAGAAATGTGATGCTATTGATTAGTTTGCCACTTTGTTTTCTTAAGACATACTACAAGTCTACAACAATGTGGGTCTTATAGATGATGTTTATATGTTACGAATTTCACAAGTTAGATAATAAAAGATATCAAAGGAATAGAGTAATTGTCGGTCTTATAGATGAGGTTTATATGTTACGAATTTCACAAGTTAGATAATAAAAGATATCAAAGAAATAGAGTAACATTGCTGCTAAACAAATATAACTAAACATATTCGAAAACGAAGTGAACATATATCTCAATAAAGACTTGAAAAGCTCTACAAAAACTCTGACCGAACCTATTAAAAGCTCGAGCTCAACTCGTTATGTGTTTCGAAACGGTTTATTGGACTTGGGCACGGGCTGGAACTCGATAAAGTCTGAACGGTTTACAACCGTACTGTTTATATCAAATGACATAATTGTATCATGATTTTGAAATCTACCACCATTTGTAGTTATTTGATGAATGTAAAAATGCCAACTTGCCAAGGATAGCTACTTACAGAAAATTTAAAAATTATCTTTACAAGCATAGGGTCACAGGTGTTTCCACAAACAATGAAGCCAACATCAGTAGTTCCATAACATACATTTCCAAACATGAATTCTTGATAACATTCGGCACGTTAACAAAATATACTTTAGTCCACAATCTTGAAATATTTTGGTAAAGATTGTGTGTCAGTTTGACTACGCTTAAAAAAGGATTTACGGGTTTGCATACATTTAAAGTGCACTTAGGTGACTTTTAACGAGCTTGAATCCTCTATGACTACTTACTTTATTTCACCCAAATCAACCAAGTTAGCACTAATGATTATAAAGTAGAATATCTCTTCCAAAAATCTTATGCATAGATAGCACTAATGAGCAAAAACAAAAACAAAAACTTAACCACTCATATCTCTTCCTCTCAAACAATTTCCAAAAGATCAAAAGTTTATGAGAGACCATAACAGTTCTCGAGATCTTAAGATATAAACAACCCTTTACTACTCACATATAATGCAACGAACACATTAGCAACACCACATAAACCACCAAACCACTAAATAGCCTAAAAACCAACACAACACAACATACCATTGCAAAGCAAAATGGCCTTAAAAATGTCATGAACCGGAAATAAAGGAAACCAAACCCGAAACAAAAGAAACCAAAACCACAATCAGTGTCACACACATAAACCAAAATCAACACAACATAACCCGAAATTAAAGAAACCAGATCCGGCTATGTCGCAAACACAAACCAAAACCGCACATGTTATGTGGTCCAAATACCACATAAGCAATCCGAAAACACCACCTAAACCACACAATAAAAATCAACGACACCACCTAAACTCAAACACCACCGGTTTTAGCAAGATCCAGTAGTGTTGGTGGCGGATTCAGTTGATGGTGGTGGCAATGTGGCAGATTCAGATGAGGGAGGCTGCAGTTGGTGGTTTCGAAGGGAGGTTTTTGTGTTTTGTAGAGAGAGAAATAGAGGGAATTAGTATGTTGTGTTTATGTATATGTTGTGTTTAGTAACTTTCAAAATCATGTAAAGTGAGCCGTGTACGAGTATTTCACAAGTTTCATAAAATCAGCCATGAATGTGTAGCTGTGTTGCCAATAATAGGAATCAACTTTACATAAATACATTAAAACTTTTCAAGGTTCCCATTTTTTATTGAAGTTGCCTAAATTAAAATTCAATTTTTCACTTTTCAAGGTTTGATCAAATTCAAGATTTCACTTTCAAGTTTGACTATTTATCTATTATATGTAGTTAATATATATATATATATATATATATATATATATATATATATATATATATATATATATATATATATATATATATATATATATATATATATATATATATATATATATATATATATATATAAAGAGAGAGAGAGAGGTGGGTTCATGAAAAAAGTCCACTTTGATAAAAAAGTGAGAAAAGTGTACAAATCATCCCCTCCTTTTTTTCACACCAAACTACAGGGACCTAATTGTATTTTCCTTCATTCTTTAAGGAGGTTTTGTAAATTCGCACCCTAAACCCCCCCCCCCCCCCACCCCCCCCCCCCCGAAAAAAAAAAAATTTTTCCCGCCAAAAAATTTTTTTTTTTGCCAAAAATTTATAACCCAGATTCACCTTTTTTTTTAGTGCATCTCAGTTATAAAAATTGGTGCATCATAGTTATAACTGAGATGCACTAATTTTTATAACTGAGATGCACTAAAAAAAAAAGGTGCATCTGGGTTATAAATTTTTGGCGGGAAAATTTTTGGCAAAAAAAAAAAAAAAAAAAAATTTGGCGGGAATTTTTTTTTTTTTTTTTGGGGGGGGGGGGGAGTGGGGGTGGGGTGGGGGCATGTTTCAAGACATACCCCTGAAGTTTGAGATGTTTCAAATTAAACCCTATAACTTTTTTTTTCTCACTTTTCTACCAAAGTGTACTTTTCTCTAGAACCTTACCCTATATATATATATATATATATATATATATATATATATATATATATATATATATATATATATATATATATATATATATATATTAAGATTATCTCGGATTGCGACAGTGAGCGGCGACGGTGAGGAGGGAAGGTGGAGACGTTATAAATGAAAATTAAGGTTAGAATGAGATACTTAAATATTAGATTGAGAAATCTCGTTTTTTTTATTAGTAAAAAAAAAGTGAAGAATGGTAGATTGAGAGTGCGTTTAATTGGAGAAAAATATCTCATTTTTCTAGGAAATTTTTATATACAAATGAAAATTTGAAAATTTGTTTAGTAACATTTTTTTTCAACAATTTTCAAAAAAAGTGTAATTCTCATTTTCAAAAATTTAACTAAAAACTTGAAAACCCCATTCTATCATTCTCATTTTTTTCTCTCATTTTTTTTCTCAATAAAAAGAGCGGGATCTACAAAATGTGAAAGATACACCATTTAATCCTAATCTTTCATGTCATCCTCCATTGTCTATTCTTGCCGCCCACCGTCGCCGCCAGCCGACCAATCTTTTCATTTTTTTAAAAAGGAAAAATATAATTCCATCTACGAATTTCGCTTTTTTTAAATATTATTGAAAAAGAACGTGAATAAACCGGTTTTTAGTTTTTCCATTTTCCTTTGAAAAAATTCCTTAAAAAATGAAATGCTTTTCACCAACCAAACACACCCTTAATTTTGCATCTACAAAAACTTAAGAGTTCAAACCCATTTTAGTGAAAGTTAAACCAGAATAAAAGTTTATTTTCTATTATTTCTTACAATTTTTTTACTTTCATTTTTTATTTACCACTTTCATTCCCCTACTTACAATTTTTAAAGCATTTCCTTTGATATAAAATTTAACAAGTTAGGAATAAATATGACCTAATCGTCATTGATTCATCTTTTTGCTAAAAGGTTAACATATACTTTCTTCATCCCAAAATAAATCTTATTATTATTATTATTATTATTATTATTATTATTATTATTATTTTAAGTTGTACCAAAATAAGTGTTCACTTTACGTTTTAACCAGTCAAAAGAGATTGGTATATATGTATGATATTTAATTAATGAAGAATGTAGTTGGTGAAAATTTAAACTTTATACAATTTAAAAATGAAGATTTATTTTGTGACATTTAGCAACTTCAAAAAGTTACAATGGGCTACAACTAAGGATATAACCAAAGTAACACATGAGTTACTACACAAAATAAGAAGGGAGTGATTCATCATTTACCATCGCCACATCAACTTCACATCTGATGTTTACATTTCACATTTAACATTTATAAAAGGGCAAGTGACATAAAAAGATACCCAAGTTAAGGGTCATCTCCGGTCAAAGTATCAAAAAAAAAAAAATTGTCCAACTTATCTCTTTCGCCAATTTGGTAATTTCGCTAAAAATTTTTGATTTTCATATTGATGTAAGACTGTATAACTAACAAGTAACAAAAACTGTATAGATGATTATAGCTCACACTTTATTTAGAGATCAGATTATGATACGCACCAATTCGATATAGAGATATAAGAACAATAAAGATAGAATAATCAACGTTCGAGAGGTCGAATAAGCTCTCCCAATTGCACGAATCAATAAACCATAATAATATTATTCACCATAAAGGTATTACAACCCTAATCATCTATATATAATAATCATATTCTTGTAGAACAAGTCGGATCATAATCTTTATCTAAATAAAACATATATAGTAAATAAATAAAACTATTTTAATACTTATTTAATAATCATTCCATAATTAATAAATCCATGGATCTTATCATTACTCCGCCCCGCAAAAGACACCTTGTCCTCAAGGTGTTGCTCCAATCTTGCCTCACGTGATTCCAGGAGCCCATGTTTTGACTTGTAGTTCTCCCTCTTATGGATCATAATCAAACATCAGAAAGTGCTGGCATGGCTGTTCATAATTTGCTAATATACTGTCACAATTCAGCCCACCCTTTATAGCTTCAATCTGCCCAATCTCAATGACAACACAAGTCTTTGATTTTGTCCACACGAAAGGGCCTTTCCTTTTCTTTTTATTTTTATTGACAGCACAATGTTTGAGACCCAAATGAGACCCATTACTCTTATTCAAGGCACAACCAAACCCCTCTTTAAAACCTTTTTGCACTTTAAGCTTTGACCAACTGCCATGTTTCTATTTAGATTTTTTGGACATAGGGATGAGCATTTCGACCCGAATCCCGGAACCGAACCGGAACCGTACCGGTACTGTACCGAAACGGTACCGATCCCGATATATGGTACGGTACTGGGACTACAAAATAAGGTGAAAAAAATCGGGACCACTAATTCGGTATGGAACCGGTACCAAATCAGGAAATTCCCGAAAGTAAACGGGGAAAACCCGATTTTCCGGTACCGATACCGGTATCGGTATCCAAATCCCGTTCGGTACGTTACCGGTACCACTAATTTATGCTCGGGAAAAAATCGGTACCACTAATTCGGTACGGGATCAGTACGGGACCGGTACCTTGCTCGTCCCTAGTTGGACATATAGGCTTTTGATCATGTAATGCTATTGTAAGATCTTTACCGACTCTTCCTTTCTCTGTATTTTGTTTGTTTCGATCATCTGTCTCAATTGCTCTGCTTGATTCATCATGATGAGGTGGCAACAGACAACCCAAATCATTATAACGTGAGAATAATGAATCGGTGTTGTGGGTACCTTGGTTGTTACTGGTTGAGGCATTTTAACATGAGATATGGGATTCCGAATGAAAGACTGAATTTGATTATTCAGTTCTTCAATCATTTGATTCAGTTCTTTACGCCTCTGATCCGCTTCCACTCCGTAAGCTCTAATACCCATTTGTTCTCGTCTCTGCGCAAGTACTTGTTTAATGTCATATATATCTATCTCAAGACTTTGCTGAACAATCGTCATCCTTAATTCAGATCTCATTATCTCCTTATGGACCTTTTTGTAAGCCTCTATACTTGCTCGATGCTCTTCCATTATAGCCCGCCATAAATGTGCCATTAATACCAGAGATCAAAGAAGATTTAACCTTTTTTTGAACAGGATAAGCAGTGTTTTCTGGTGGTGAAAGTGATTTGAATGAACAGTAACTTCTGGATGTGAATAGTGATTCGGATGAATAGTGTTCTGGTGAACAGTATTTTATTTTATTTTTTTTAATTTTTTTTTAAACCCTAGAATCAAATAGCTCTGATACTAATTGATACGCACCAATTCGATATAGAGATATAAGAACAATAAAGATAGAATAATCAACGTTCGAGAGGTCGAATAAGCTCTCCCAATTAATATCAAATCAATAAACCATAATAATATTATTCAGCATAAAGGTATTATAACCCTAATCATCTATATATAATAATCCTATTCTTGTAGAACAAGTCGGATCATAATCTTTATCTACATAAAACATATCTAGTAAATAAATAAAACTATTTTAATACTTATTTAATAACCATTCCATAATTAATAAATCGATGGATCTTATCAGATTACAACTTATCACATTCACTGCTCAAATAAGTGATTAGGTTCATAGGTCAATGAATTTGTAACTGACTACTGATTTATGTTCTTTACTTATTCAACATGGCGTTTCTACATAATCGAATATTTGCCTTAAGGGCAGTTCTAAGAGATTTTACGTACTGAAGATTGGTTTGTTATTTCAACTGCCTAGCTACTTACTTTATTCCTTTCAAATATTTGTAAGCGACTTGCCGTTGATATGTATAGTGGACAGGCACTTTCATATATTATTCCATCTACTGGCTCTTAAGCTCTATCCTGGACAGCATATAGTTCCATATCAATCATGAACAACATGAAGAATGTGCCAGTTTTTTAGAATGCCTTAGTGCTGATACATATAGATATTAAGACACACAAGAGATAAAGAGATGCAGGTTATTCTCAGCAGCAGTCCAATCAATCATACCCTCGATCTCCAAGGGCATATTAAAGCACTTGTGCCTCTCATTAGCCTATTTCATCATTCTAAGATACATGATATGGTCCTATATACTGGGACTTCTAGTTACTCAATACTGACTACAATCCTGATGGTAATTATTAGATAGGCATGTTGATCGGTTAAGACGTATGAAAAATGAGACAAACTCGTGAAATCAAGGAAGCTACACAAGCTATGGTCATAATTATCCAAACTACCCTGCAGAAACTAATGATGCTTATAATGCAACCAATGCATAATAGAATGTCTTGCCAATATCAACAAGATTACAAAAAGTGGGATGACTATTGCATCCCAACAGACATTTAGCTTTGCAGTTTTGCTCCTTGTACAGAAAACATATCTGCTACTAGTGTGTATTTTGTTACAATGACGATTAGTTTCTGTAAATACTAGATAGAAAGCGATTAAGTAGCTAATGGACAACCATTTTCCTCACATGTCACATTTACCATCATTTGAAGCAGCCTAAGTAGTAGTTTGACAATTTTATAATTTGGCAATGAAATTAGATCTTTTGATGTTGTATATTAGTTAATGTTTTTAGAATCACTTCATAAACCATCATAGATCACCTTCTCTTATCAGAGCAATCGAAATGTTCAATTCGCATAGTTAAACATTTATACTAAATCAGCAAGTAACTTTATGGGCGTTTACGATTATGGACAATGGCATTTGTGTGAGATAATTATAAGTCTCAATGTCGTAGTAACAAATTTCACATCTATATTAATAGACGAATGCTACACCAAAGGGCTTGGATAAACTATATTAATAGATGAATGCAACCCCATATATATATATATATATATATATATATATATATATATATATATTAAATGACAATTTTAACTATCTTACAACATTTATACCACAAATTTATCTAACATGTCCTAAGTATTAGATGATATATTTGATTTTGACCTCAAGCCCATAAGCCCAAATATGTCATGTAATACTTATGACATGTGAGATAAATCTGAGGTATAAATTACCATTCTAGAAGAATAAAATAAAAAATAGACGAATGCAACACGAGCAAAGCTAACACGTTGGATTTTATGTGTAATCATGTTGTTTTTGTGGTAGATGTATACTCAATCCCACTTCAGAAAATGAACAAAATATAAACTTTCATGCAGTCACAATGAGTCACTTCAAATAAAAGTGTTAATCATGTTCTCTTCACTAGTCCTTCAAGGTTTCACAGTAGTTTTTCAGCCATGCTGAACCAGATGTGAGGATCCGAAGCTCCCCAGCCAGGAGATCTTGAGCCAGCTCCATCCTTCGTGGGTGGTTTCCAGACAATGGAGGAGAACTGTGACGACTTAGAGACAATAAAACAAATGTCAACAAAGGAAATTGTTACTAGTTAAGTGTTGATGAGGCGAAAAATGATCTGTTTTTAGGGGGTCATTTAAGCCCGAATTCGAATTTATTTGATCAAATATTGCCCTAAATCGTTCCTTTTGTGATTTTAGGTACTTTTGGAGTGAATTCTGGAAAATGAAGCATTTTGGACGTTTTTGGAGCATAAAAGTGAAGAAAATGGCAAAGTCTTAATTTTCCTTGCTGGGAACAGTACCTGACGGCGTTAAGAGGCATTCATGTGACAGCGTCAAGAGTAAAAGTGGTGACGGTCCAGAAGAAACGTGACGGCGTCACCCAAGGCCGTCACGTGTTAACTTGTCAAAACTGGCGCGCGGAGTAGCTGATATTGTTTTGGTCATAACTTTTGCATACGAACTCGGATTTAGGTGATTTAAAAGCCCACGCGAATAGGACGAAGAAATATACAATTTGGTGAAAAAATGGTTGTGAGGCCGTCATGTGTAACGAGCTGATGCCGTCATGCCTTTCCGACAGAAAACTTGCCTATAAATATAACATCATAACTTCACTTTTTAAAAGCCCTAAACCCTAAGGTCGATTCCTGGGTTTAGGTAGGTGTTTTTCCAGCAACTTAGAGGGTTTCAATCACTCCATAAACATCATGTATTGGTTTGTTGATTCTATCTTAATTAGGTTTTCCATTATCATTGTTGCTTGCTTTCCTTTGATGATGATGATTTGCTAATTCACCTTGTGTCTACTTATGATTGTGTTAAACTTGTATATAATTGATTAGATCTTATTGATTCCTTGTTGATGTTTGTGTCTATATTCATCAATTAGGTTGTGACACTTCGATAGGTCTAGTTGATTTAGCTTATAATTCTTGATTCCTATTGTCTCTTGTTTGGTTGATTGTATTCGATGTTAGGCTTAAGAAAACTGGCAGACTTCCATAGGGTAACATGCTTGAACGTCTTAAGAAACATGAACCAATGCGTACTAGGTTGTCATGGTTGTATTTAATACATGAGCGAATTCTAATGATCCCATGTTAGGAGCTTCTTGCAGGCTCGACATAGGAGTGAAGTAGGAGCTTATAGAGTTGGGGAAGTACGTACGCCACCCCACGAATGGTATTAAGGAATACAACCCATCAATTAAAACAAGGGGTGACAATTCAATAGGTAGAATTGGATAGCTAGCAAGGAGTAACATATCATAGGTAGACATGCTTCACTTATCTTGTAGAACCTTAGTTTAGTTTTCTTGCACATTAGTTTAATTAGTAGCTTTTGGGTTAGTTGATTAGCAACTAATTCCGCCCCTCCTTCCAATACCCGAGATTTTTACTTGCTTTTCATAAAATATAAAAATACAAAAAAAAATCATCCTTCACCTTTAGACCTAGTTAGATTAATTTCAATCCTAACGACACTATTCCTGAGTTGAACGATCAATCCCCCGGTACTTGTCACTATACTATACTACAACGATAAGGTACACTTCCTGGTGGGGGTTGTATGCTTCTCGAGATCCTTTGAGAGGTAAAGCCTGGTGCAATTCTCACGCATCAAGTTTTTGGCGCCGCTGCCGGGGAATAGTTATTGTCTAGGTTAGAATTTCTTTTTATTAGGTCTACTTGCTAGATTCCTTTCTAGTAAGATTTTATTTTTATTTTTTAGGTTCTCTTTAGTCTATCTTATTTCTTCGTGTCCTTGTTTGTACTAATTTGGTCTTTATGGATTTAGAGAGTCGCCGTTTAGAAGTTAGCAAAAGGCTTATAGCGCATAAAAGAAGAAAGAGAGAAGTTAACACATTTAAGGAATTTAGTAAGCCTCTCCAAATGAAAATTGAGTTTACAGACTTCGCTCCAACCCCGGATGAATTGAGTTACCATAGGTTCCTTTTACAACACCCCTGCTCCTCAAAATATAGAAAGATACCATGGATTAGGAGGCATAACTTTAGGAACATAAATATTCCTTGCATGATTGGGTACATGTCTAGAGAGAATACATACATTGACTTAAAGGCACCCATGAATATTATGTCTAGGCTCTATTACAACTGGATAATGAACAAAAGGTTAAGCCCTAGAAAAGACCCTTACAACTCTAGTAGACTATGTAATTTCGTCAGGAGAGTTAAAGGGGTACACATCTTTATAGGCAATTTTACTTATCAATGCGACTTTGTAATCCTAAAAGATGTTAGAGGCATTATAGATCCACACCTAGGAGAGATGGTTCTAGGACGACCTTTTGTTGAGAAGACTAAGATGTATTGTGATCATGGGAAGGGGATAGTTCAGTTTACTGATGGGATAAAGAAGATTACTTTTATGATGCCTCACATAAAGGAAGAATTAAAGGACATCAAGAATTTACAAATTGATGAGATTCGACCTTATGAGGTTAAGGAAGATGGAATTGATGATGATATTTATTGTGAGAGGAGACGAACATACTATTCAGGTTGCATGAATTTAGGCCCTGAGTATAAGCGTGATGAGAATTGGGTTAGATGTTTTGAGTCAGCACAAAAGTGGAAAAGGAAAACGTAACCCATGACCTTGAGTCTAGCTACAAGACTCGTAAATAAAGAAAAGCGCTTCTTGGGAGGCAACCCATGGTTTGTGTGATTTTTATTTTTTGTTTGATTGTTATTTGCTTCCGTATGCATGTTTTATTGTTATTGTTGGTAGATCATGTTTCAAACTAAAATGATGAAAATACTTTACTTTGTTGTTTGGCCTAGTCTTAACTTCATCCAAAGGTATTTCGCAAAAGATAAGTGTAAAGGGAAACCCCAAATATGTTTTTAAGAAACAAACTCGATCATGAATCTCCACAATATTAAGTGAACATGTATATTCGTATTTGTTAGAGTCAAATGCTTGTATCGAGTCATAATGATGTTTTGCAGGATTTTCCAGGAAGTAGGACAAAGTTTTTTCAGAAACTTTCCGGAAACTTAACATAAGAATTTCTGCAGGTCACTTTTGACGGCGTCAGGAAGTAACTCCTGACAGCGTCAAGTGTAAAATTCTGGAAATTTTACCAGTTTTGTTTTTCTAACGGAGTCTTACAGTTTTTGTTGAATCTTTAGTTTTATAATTTCCAGGAAATCTGCAAACATCATTCCACAAGCATTATATCTTACTTTGTTTTCTAGGATTTGTTAGCATATATAGATTGCCGCCGATTTTACGCGAGGTTGCCTTGTCTGTTTTCTCAGGTTTTACAGGTTATGTATGACAAGAAGATGATTTATATTCTGGAAGGGAAGCTTGGATTGTTCATTTTCTTGGAGGAAGATCTAACCTAGCCACCTTATTATCCATACCGAGCAAATCAGGAGAGTATTTGATTTCATTCTTTTTACTTATTTCACTTTTACATTCTTTACTTGAACATTGGGGACAATGTTCATCCTAAGTGTAAGGGGAGGGTAAAATGATGATACCTTACAAATACACTTTCGCTTGAGTTTGTTTGTTTGATAGTAGATGTGTAATAAAACTATGAGAAATACTTGTTAGTGTAATTTTAGCGCCAAATTTAAATTTTTTTACAACATTTAGGAGTAAAACTTTAGCCATAGCAAGCGTCTCATGGATAGGAGATTGTATGACTAGTACAAAACCGTACTATTCAGAAAAATTTTCCACCCAAATATGTGAGGTTCGCTTGTAGATTTGATAAGAAAATCATTTACTATTAGTGCTTATGAGTGTACCGGTAGCATTTAGATTCTAGAACTTGCGTTAGTGATGCATCCCGAGACCGCTAATGAGACTACATTCGTGTAGTAGGATTTACTACATGATAAGAGGCATTAGGATCACCCTTGTGTTAAACCCGTATCATAATTACTTGACCATTTAAGTCATATTACTTGGCTAGTAAAGTCAATTAATTTTTCCCACACCCTTAGCGTTGTACTCATTTTTAGTACACGAAATCCCTAGTACACCCATCCGAGCCTATCTTTTCGTTTCTAACTTTAAGCATCTTACTTAAAGGAAGAATTTGTTACAACCCACTTAAATGTACAACCAAATCGCCTTAGCCTTCCGTGTATGCACTCATCTTTAGTGCATTATTGTTACATGTTTAAACCCTTAGTTAATTATCTAATTGATTACATGGTTGCTAAGTCGAGTCATATCCTTGTACATATTGTTTTGGGACGATTGTGACTCATGGGTAAAGTACTTGTGTTATGGAGTAATGGGGAAGAACATCATTTTATTACCACCATATGTACGTTAATCTTAAAAGTACTCCAAGTATTTTGATTATCTTAATTCGAGTCATTAGATTAGTTTATTGTAAAATATGTAAAAATTCAAGTGTAAGGGGAATGTTCATTCCCTATGATGTATTATTTTGGATAGTAGGGTAAGAGTGTATGAAGAAAAAAAAATCGAAAAAATTAAGAAAAAGAAAAAAAAAAGAAAAAGAAAAAGAGAAAAACATACGGACTACCATCCCGTTTCATTCTATGTTTGTTTTATGTTTTTATTATTTTTCATTTATTAGCTTAAGTCGAGTTTAGTCTTGGCTTAGCAACGCCATATTGTACATGTAATTAACTAAGATTATTAACTCGCCACCAGTAAAGACTGCCTATATCCAACAAAACCGTGTATTCCATATCCCTACACCTAACGTTATAACCCTTTGAAAGACCTCTTTGATAGTTTATCCTAGGTGCTTACGCCATGTGGTGGAGGTTTGATCCTTTCCCAAGCCTATGGTAATCTATTTTGCTATGACAGGTAGTGAGAGATGTTTTCCATTTCCATATTGTGATATATAATTTATTACACCCGAGAGATGTGAGTATCTAAATACTATTTGTGAGGTGCAAGTGTATGATCTCCGTGCTTGTCTTTGGTCTTTAGTGGAACGATTATTTGTTGTAATTACTTTTATATTAGTGTTAAATGACCCCTAACTTGTATTTTGATTATAATAAAAGCGCATTTGCTTGAGGACAAGCAAATCTCAAGTGTAAGGGTATATGATGAGGCGAAAAATGATCCGTTTTTAGGGGGTCATTTAAGCCCGAATTCGAATTTATTTGATCAAATATTGCCCTAAATCGTTCATTTTGTAATTTTAGGTACTTTTGGAGAGAATTCTGGAAAAGGAAGCATTTTGGACGTTTTTTGAGCATAAAAGTGAAGAAAACGGCAAAGTCTTAATTTTCCTTGCTGGGAACAGTACCTGATGGCGTCAAGAGCATTCATGTGATGGCGTCAAGAGTAAAAGTGGTGACGGTCCAGAAGAAACGTGACGGCGTCACCCAAGGCCGTCACGTGTTAACTTGTCAAAACTGGCGCGCGGAGTAGCTGATATTGTTTTGGTCATAACTTTTGCATACGAACTCGGATTTAGGTGATTCAAAAGCCCACGCGAAGAGGACGAAGAAATCTACAATTTGGTGAAAAAATGGGTGTGACGCCGTCATGTGTTACGAGCTGACGCCTTCATGCCTTGCCGACAGAAAACTTGCCTATAAATATAACATCATAACTTCACTTTTTAAAAGCCCTAAACCCTAAGGTCGATTCCTGGGTTTAGGTAGGTGTTTTTCCAGCAACTTAGAGGGTTTCAATCACTCCATAAACATCATGTATTGGTTTGTTGATTCTATCTTAATTATGTTTTCCATTATCATTGTTGCTTGCTCTCCTTTGATGATGATGATTTGCTAATTCACCTTGTGTCTACTTATGATTGTGTGAAACTTGTATATAATTGATTAGATCTTATTGATTCCTTGTTGATGTTTGCGTCTATATTCATCAATTAGGTTGTGACACTTCGATAGGTCTAGTTGATTTAGCTTATAATTCTTGATTCCTATTGTCTCTTGTTTGGTTGATTGTATTCGATGTTAGGCTTAAGAAAACTGGCAGACTTCCATAGGGTAACATGCTTGAACGTCTTAAGAAACATGAACCAATGCGTACTAGGTTGTTATGGTTGTATTTAATGCATGAGCGAATTCTAATGATCCCATGTTAGGAGCTTCTTGCAGGCTCGACATAGGAGTGAAGTAGGAGCTTATAGAGTTGGGGAAGTACGTACGCCACCCCACGAATGGTATTAAGGAATACAACCCGTCAATTAAAACAAGGTGTGACAATTCAATAGGTAGAATTGGATAGCTAGCAAGGAGTAACATATCATAGGTAGACATGTTTCACTTATCTTGTAGAACCTTAGTTTAGTTTTCTTGCACATTAGTTTAATTAGTAGCTTTTGGGTTAGTTGATTAGCAACTAATTCCGACCCTCCTTTCAATACCCGAGATTTTTACTTGCTTTTCATAAAATATAAAAATACAAAAAAAATCATCCTTCACCTTTAGACCTAGTTAGATTAATTTCAATCCTAACGACACTATTCCTGAGTTGAACGATCAATCCCCCGGTACTTGTCACTATACTATACTACAACGATCAGGTACACTGCCTGGTGGGGGTTGTAAGCTTCTCAAGATCGTTTGAGAGGTAAAGCCTGGTGCAATTTCCACGCATCAAGTGTGTAACTAAACATTATATTTTCAAACTTACAGCAAATGTTTAATATTGTATTCAAATGACCTGAGAGCTACAATCAAAGGGATAAGCAATACCCAAGCATAATATTTGTACACAAGAGAATTTTTCTTAAACAAGCACAAGCCATTTATACAAGCTATTGTAATAAGACACCATTTAGTTATGGAATGTGATGAATCACATTAAGCCTTAAAATGAAGTTCTGAATTTGTTAAACTGCTTATGAATAGGTTATTAATAAACAAGAGTTAGAAACTGTCATTGTGTTTTATAATGTCCTAAAAGAGAACATTGTATTGTTGCTCTACTTGCTAAGTATTTATAGATAGTCTTTTAATTACTAAAAGCGAGTGGGAGTTTTGATCTTGAAAAGATAAAATTACAAGATACATAATCTTCTGAAATACACTAGTAAAAATCATGATGAGGCTAGACATGAAAATGTTAAACCTAAAAATGATGGAATTCTCATTCATAGATCAGCAAGGACATCTCAGATATTTGATTAATATGCTGAGGATCATGAGTTACAGGTTTATGATAAACCTAACAATTACTATGATACATTACCAAATATTGAATTGGGTAAAGTAATCATGCTATGAATGTTAAAGATGCTGTCCAAAAGATAACCATTTTATAGAAACATGATTTATCTTAATATTTAATGAAGACGAGTTTCTTCAAAGATAAGATAACCCCTAGTGGTTTAAATATTTGTGTAGAAATCATATAGACAATATTGTACATATATTTAATGCATGTCTTTTGACAAGGTTATTGATCACAATTAAGCAATTAATTGTGTTTGGATATTTTTTCCTAAACACATTAAATATATAAAGATTATGGTTGTCATATTTAATGAAATCGGCAATGGAATATAAAAACTCTTTTTTGAGAGATTACTTATGCGAGGACGGTAAGTAATAAAAAGGAGTTTATGAATTCAAATCATCTTTGGAAATGTACAAAATACAATAATTCATAAATGGATAAATGCATGCATCTAGGAGATTATTTTAATGTTTAATTATTAAATCCAAGTTTTGATTTATAATTGAAATAAGATAATTCTAAGTATTCCTGAAAGCTAGTGGGAGTATTATGTTTATTTTCTTAAATCATATATGTTGTATAACATATAAGAAGTAACATTCCATATAAGTAAAATGTTAAGTCTTACTTTGGAATGAAACTTTACTTAAAATATTTAAGAAGTAAAGTATATACAACCTTGAAATATATGTTTATTAATATAATCATATGTGGTAAATGAATCTAATAGAACATGATATATCATTTATAAAATCTAAATGGATATGTAGAACATGAATAAAATCTAAGTATGACTCAAAGATTTTTCATGAACATCATGTTGTTGTTGTTGTATCATGCTTGAATACAAGATGATTTGACAACATTAATATCTAATTAAAAGTTATTAGATAACTTGTGTAATAAATATTCTAAAGGAATAAAGTTTGGTTATAGAATACATCCTCGTGAACAACTTCCAATTCTATAGATGAACAATATGTCAATTGTTGTGTAGATTGTCATAGTTGATGCGTGGGATTGCGCCCTCACTAAAGGTTTTACCTCTCAAGGGATCTCGAGAAGCTTACAACCCCCACCAGGTAGTGTACCTGATCGTTGTAGTATATTATAGTGACAAGTACCGGGGGATTGATCGTTCAACTCAGGAATAGTGTCGCTAGGATTAGAAAGCCTAATAAACTAGGTCTAGAGGTGAGGGATGATTCTTTTTGTATTTTTTTTTTTATAAAAGCAAGTAAAATCTCGGGTTTTGAAGAAGTGGGCGGAATTAGTTGCTAGCCAACTAACCCAATTAATCTAAAGATGCAATCAAAATAAAATAAAATAAATGAAAATACAACTAATTATACTAATGTGGTGGTAACAATAATGAGGAAAGTAGTGTTTACTTAGATTTCATTACTCCCTAGATATCTTTTACAGGTTAATTACTTGTTACAATTGCATGGATGACGGGTCATATTCCTTAATACTAGTCTTAGGGCCGTGTACAATATTTCCTAACTCTATAGGATCCTACTTCACTCCTATGTCGAGCCGTTAGAAGCTCCTAACATGGGATCATTAGAATTCTCCTACGCATTAAATACAACCAAAAATCGTAGTACACCTCCGATCATGTTTCTTAAGACGTTCAAGCAAGTTACCAATGGAAGTCTGCCAGTTTTCTTAAGCCTAACATTGAATAAAATCAGCCGTAACAATTATAAACAAGCAATCAACCCATAATCAACATCTAGGTTTCACTACATCTAAGCAAACACAAGAAAATCTAGCCTAGCATGTTAAATAGAAGACAAATGTAAGATATAATCAACCAACACATAGACATATTGAATGATTTGAAGGAAATCTTATCTTTGATTGAACATGAAAGATTCAAGGGGTTGGAACCCTTGAAAAGCTGATAAAATTCGGACTAGGGTTTATTCCCTCAAAGTTGCACACTAATGAATGAAATTTGGAAAACTATATATATATATATTACATCTCGTGACGGCGTCATGTATTGAATTGTGAAGCCGTCAACTCGCTGCCTTAATAAAAATCATATTGCCTAGATCTGATTATGACGCCGTCATGTGTAAAAATCCTCTGGGCCGTCACGTACAAATGGACCCTGACGGCCTTGGTGACGCCGTCAGGTCCTATGCTTGTAAACACTCTGGACTGTCACGTGTATTTTCCACTTCCACCTCTTTTGTAACTTCTGACGCCGTCATGTAGAAAGTTGTGACGCCGTCAGGTACTGTTCCCAGCAAGGAAAATTGAGACTTTGTCGTTTTCTTCACTTTTATGCTCCAAAAACGTCCAAAATGCTTCCTTTTCCAGATTTCTCTCTAAAAGTACCTAAAATGACAAAAGGAATGATTTAGGGCAATATTTGATCAAATAAACACAAATTCGGGCTTAAATGACCTCTTAAAAGTGGTACACTTTTCGCCTCATTAAATACCCTTACACTTGAGATTTGCTTGTCCTCAAGCAAATACGCTTTTATTCTAATCAAAATACAAGTTAGGGGTCATTTAACACTAATATAAAAGTAATTACAACAAATAATCGTTCTACTAAAAACCAAAGACAAGCACGGAGGTCATACACTAGCACCTCACAAATAGTGTTTAGATACTCACATCTCTCGGGTGTAATAAAGTATATATTACAATAAGGAAATGGAAAACAACTCTCACTACCTGTCATAGCAAAATAGATTCCATAGGCTTGGGAAAGGATCAAACCTCCACCACTTGGCGTAAGCACCTAGGATAAACTATCAAAGAGGTCTTTTAAAGGGTTATAACGTTAGGTGTAGGTATATGGAAAACACGGTTTTGTTGGATAAAGGCAATATTTACTAGTGGCGAGTTAATCATCTTGGTTAATTACATGTACAATATGGCGTTGCTAAGCCAAGACTAGACTCGACTTAAGCTAATGAATCAAAAATAACAAAAACATATAATAAACATAAAATGAAACGGGATGGTAGTCCGTATGTTTTTTTTTCTCTTTTCTTTTTCTATTTTTTTTTTCTTTTTCTTAATTTTTCGATTTTTTTTTTTTTTTTTTTTTTTTTTTTTTTTTTTTTTTTTTTTTGCATACACTCTTACCCTACCATCTAATATAATAAATCATAGGGAATGTACATTCTCCTTACACATGAATTTTTATATACTTTACAATAAACTACTCTAATGACTCGAATCAAGATAATCAAAACACTTGGAGTACTTTTTTAAGATTAATGCACAAATGAGGGTAATATAAGATGTTCTTCCCCATTACTCCATAACACAAGTACTTTACCCATGAGTCCCAATCCTCCCAAAACAATATGTACAAGATATGACTCGACTTAGCAACCATGTAATCAATTAGATAATTAACTAAGGGTTTAAACATATAACAATAATGCACTAAAGATGAGTGCATACACGGAAGGCTAAGGCGATTTGGTTGCACATTTGGGTGGGTTGTAACAAATTCTTCCTTTAAGTAAAATGCTTAAAGTTAGAAACGAAAAGATAGGCTCAGAGGGGTGTACTAGGGGTTTCGTGTACTAAAAATGAGTACAACGCTAAGGTGTGGGAAAATTAGTTGACTTTACTAGCCAAGTAATATGACGTAAATGGTCAAGTAATTATGATACGGGTTTAACACAAGGGTGATCCTAATGCCTCTTATCATGTAGTAAATCCTACTACACGAATGTAGTCTCACTAGCGGTCTCGAGATGCATCACTAACGCAAGTTCTAGAATCTAAATGTTAGCGGTACACTCATAAGCACTAATAATGAATGCTTTTCCTATCAAATCTAAAAGCGAACCTCACATATTGGGGTGGAAAATTTTTCTAAATGGTACGGTTTTGTGCTAGTCATACAACTGCTATCCATGAGACACTTGCTAAGGCTAAAGTTTCACTCCTAAATGTTGTAAAAAAAATTTAAATTTGGCGCCTAAAATTACACTAACAAGTATTTCTCTTAGTTTTATTACTCACCTACCATCAAACAAACAAACTCAAGTGCAATAGTATCGTATAAGGTATCATCATTTACACTCCCCTTACACTTAGGATGAACATTGTCCCAAATATTCAATTAAAGGATGTAAAAGTAAAATAGGTAAAAGAATGAAAACAAATACTCTCCTGATTCTTTTGGTGTGGATAGTGCAGCAACAAGGTTAGATCTTCCTCCAAGAAAATGAACCTTCAAAGCTTCCCTTCCAGAAATATAAATCATCTTCTTGTCATATATAACCTGTTAAACCTGAGAAAACAAACAAGGCAACCTCGCGTAAAATCGGCGGCAATCTATATATACTAACAAGTCCTAGAAAACAATTTAAGATATAATGCTTGTGGAATGAATGTTTGCAGATTTCCTGGAGTTTATAAAACTAAAGAATCAACAAAAACTTTAAGACTCCGTTTGAAAAACAAAACTCGCAAAATTTCCAGAATTTTACACATGACGCCGTCAGGTGTTAATTCCTGACGCCGTCAGAAGTGATATGCAGAAATCTTTACGTTAAGTTTCCAGAAAATTTCTGGAAAAACTTATATCCTACTTCCTGGAAAATCCTGCAAAACATCATTATGACTCGATACAAGCATTTGACTCTAACAACTACTAATACACATGTTCATTTAATATTGTGGCAAATCATGATCAATTTCGTTCTTAGAAACAAATTTGGGGTTTCCCCTCACACTTAACTTTTGTAAAATACCTTTATATGAAGTTAAGACGAAGTTAAACGACAAAATAAAGCATTTACACAATTTAATTGAAACATGATCTACCAACAATAAAAATAAAGCATGCATACGGAAACAAATAACAATTAAACAAATAAAAATCACACAAAACATGGGTTGCCTCCCAAGAAGCGCTTTTCTTTATTTACGAGTCTTGTAGCTAGACTTAAGGTCATGGGCAATTACGTGACCTCATCTCTCAAGATGACGTATCCCATATAATTATGATCCTCACTATCGTGGTGGTGATGTTTCAATCGATCGACACTCGCAGTCACCTCCCCTCCTCCTTTACTGCTCAAGTTAGCTATCCCATCGTGGCGTATGCCTTCAATTGTGAATGGTCCATATCACCAGGGACTTAGCTTATCGGGAGGTACTGTTATCTCTGAGTGTCTTAAGAGTACCAGGTCTCCTTTTGCGAATGGTACATGATTCTCCGTCGGTTGATGTAACACCCCCAATTTTAAAATATTTGCAGCGGAATAAAGATTTGGTGTTACTTCATAGCTCACAGTTTTTCAGAAAAAAAAATGATTATCAATTTAGTCATTTTAAAACATTTATCATTCGAATTTTATAAATATCAGAGTTTTCAAAATGAGGTCCTAGTGGTTTTAAAGTTTGTTAAATAAGTTTTCGAATGATAGTAAAATTTATAGCCTTTGTAAGAATCCGTGCTCCTCCGTACCATCCTTGCTCCTTATGGACCTGAGATAAACACATGCTAAAAGTGTCAACACAAAGGTTGGTGAGTTCATAGAGTTTATAAGTAGAGTAGTTGATTTCCAAGAATCAAAAGAGTTTGTGAGTTTATACTATTCATAATAAACGATTTATTATCAAAATCCAAGTGGGAGTAAAATTCATAGTGTTTATAGTCAAAAGCAGTTGATTTATCAAAATCAAAGTTAACATGAAATAGTTTGTTGGTTTGCCCTAATTGGGTCAACACCAAAATAGTTTGTTGGTTTGCCCTAACGGGGTCATCACCAAAATAGTTATGATTTGTTAAGAAATAATGATTTTCTGCTATATAGTGAACACAAATTAGTAATTTGATAAAAACAATGGGCTACATTGTTATACGCCCATAATATTAGTTATTGTAGTACTGTGTCATGACCACAACACTACTACCTGATTTCCCTAAGCCTCATGACACTCATCCGATTAACAGATCTCATCAAATATGATGGATAGTAGTAACAATGGCCCTCTGGATAGGTTTTTGCCATTCACCTATTAGATTTTAAATAAAGTGCGTTTGGTGGCTTTCCTCTAGCAACCAAACAGGGATTGTCAATCCCTAATAGATCTATCCACAATTATTTACGTTCACCCTACAAGTGACTAAGGTTCATGATATGAGGGACTTTTTGGCAATAGCAAACTTAGGAAGTAGAAATCAGATATAGCATACAGTTGAAAAGTTACTTGTAAACATGTTTATAACAGTTATCTCTCCATGAGATATAAAATGTATAAAATGGTGGGCTATGGTCCCACATTAATATGTAAATAGTTTAAAACACTTGTGAAAGTAAAAGCAGTAGTTGAGCATGTATCTCCCCAAAAACATTTATAAGACCAGTAAAAGTAGGGGCTATGACTCACAGTAATATGTAAAAGTTTAAAATACTTATGAAAGTAAAAGTAGTAGTTGGGCATGTATCTCCCCCAAAGCATTAATAAAACATTTATAAAAACGGGGCTAAGAACTCACCTTTAGAGGGATGGTAGACGTAGTAAAGCAATATCAAACGCAGAATGGGAATGGCTCCAATAGACAGCCTGAATAATACGTAAGTCGGAGACAAGTTTGACTTATCGAGAATAGTGATTTGAAACAATGTCGGATGACAAAATGATTCTTGTGGCAGAGGTGACTTGCGTGGCAAAACGTTTGAAGTTGAACAACAAAGTTATATACTATATAACTTGTCCATTATGTATTACTTATTGCTTTCGTATAGGTTATTCGTTTGCTTATTCGTTAACGATATATATATATATATATATATATATATATATATATATATATATATATATATATATATATATATATATATATATATATATTTCATGTATACAAGTTTTATAAAGTAACCCGAGTCGTTTAAAGTGTTAAAATATATTCTCAAAACATTATATATTTATTAAAGTCGTGGTTAAATAATATATTAGGACAATATATTATTTATAGAGTATGTCAAAGTGGTCGTCAAATAAAATTCGTGTTAAACATATTTATCTAGCTGAGCCTTGGTAAAATAATATAAGTTGTTAAATTTATAAAAGTTTTGAATGGAAAACGTTAAGTATTAAACTTGAGGGCTGAAATTGTAAAGATTCTTATATGTTTTCAAACTTACAAAGGTTTATAAGAAAACGTTAAGTGGTTAAAGTTGGGGGTTTAAAATGTAAAAGTTTATATGGTTTATTTCATAAAAGTCTTTTAAGGAAAATTGTAAGTGGTGCAAAGCTTAGGGGCTGAAACTGTCATCAGGTAAAAGTTGCAAAATAATAAAATTTAGCAAAGTGCTACTGCCTAGATTCGAACTCGCGACCTGTAGCTCACAAGCCAATTGACACAACCAACTGAGCTAGGTGAGCTTGCTGTGAGAAATACTAATTGTTGGGTTTATATAGTTTTCGAGTCTATAGTATATTGTTATATATATTTCTTAGTTTTCAGACGTCCAAGAGTTGTGTTTCAAAATGGGTTTTTGTGTTCATTTCTTCTTAATAATACTCAGTTCGCATGCAATTTACGTGATATGTTTTAAGAATTTGTTTTAACGTTAGCATGAGCTGAGGTTTATTTGTTGAGGTTACATCGTTGCTTGCCACACAAAGCCTTGAGAATGCCACACTTATATCAAAATGATGATGAAATAACGAGGGCAAGTTAAGTGGTACGTTGAGTACTACATGAAAGTGTTTAAATAAACTCAACAACGAAGTTATGCTATGTATCGAAATGAATTTGGAGACTTACGAACGAAGAGGAAACGTGAACTAGAAACGAACGAGAGACGAAGCCAAACGCCAAAGCTTCCTGGCTTATAACCACGTTACGTATATAGGACCGGAAAGGATTTAGAACTTGAAGACGCATCATGCTCCTTTTGTTTCCCTTCGTGGGACAGTAACAAAAAGGGAAGGAATATGAAGTGCGTTTGAGAAAAAGGAAACTCAATGTGGGTTCAAGAAGAGTGTGTGTGTCGTGAGTTAACAAAGACCCAACAAGAATCACGAGCAAGTGTTTAATAGTCCAATGCACGACTCGAACACCTTGCATTCTAGCTAAACCATCTCGACTCAGCAGCGTGTAAATCATTTAGATTATTTTGAGGTGTGAAGAGCTTATGTGTGTGAAGTCCTGGCCGATTGCATGGCTTTATATAGCGAGTTTTTGGAGTATTACAGCGAGATGGAAATGATGAGATATTATAAAGGTGTAAATGAGATTGCATGTATGCATGAGGGTTTGCTTGGGAGCTCGACTAATCTTCTCGTTCACAGTCACAAGAAGGATTTAGCAAGACTTAGAAATTATGGAAAGGTGGAAATGGGAGGCTTGCATGTAGGTGTGTTTGTACGTACGAAATGGAAGTGAGGGTGGAGGCTTTTATAAGCTAGATTGTATACACATGTGCATGCATTAATATGATACTATTGATTTGAGAGGTTGCTTGGAGTGTGGGAGAAAGCTTGAGTGTTGTCATAAGATGTGTAAGAGTACCACATGGATCTTGTTTTGTTCTTGTTTGGTCGACACAAGCAAGAAAAGAAAGAAGAAAAGTAATGTTTGTAGGATACGTAGGGTTCCAAAAATTCAAGAATACATATGTTACTATATTATGTCAGGGAAAGAAGACTTCTTGGAATGAATCTCTATTATTCTATTAATATAGAAGTCTATGTGAGAGCTAGAATTTGGGGTGTATGTCCTTGTGGTTTAGAATATGTGTCGACAACCATTATTATTGAGTACACGATTTGTAAATTCGGGTATGACTTGGTTATAGTTGATAAAGTTTAATATCTAGACATGAATTCATGCTAGAAATGATTTTAGAACTTCATAGAAACAAACGTGAGCTAAAATGGTTTAGTTTTGGGTTATCTGCAAATCAGATGGGTTGTTTTTGGATCAAATACCTTGCCTTGAAAAAAAATATAGTAAGGCTCGACATGGGAAGCTGAAATTCGACATGCTTGGAGTTGGCTAGGTGAGAAATGAGGTAAGGTAAAAATACGTATGTGTCGTGTATAAAAATAGTGCGTACGGGGTGCGTTCTTGCTTGGTTCTAGTCGAGTATGACAAAATTTAATATAAGGATTTGGGCTTGAGTCTTGTGGGCTATGAATAGTAACAGGCCACGATAGTAATTTGGGCTTAGATAAAATTAAGGGTCCGTTTGGATGGTAATTAGTGTTTTATGTATATATTAAGATTAGTGAATTTTGTTAACGTGTCGAGAACTTGTTTCGTCATTTGGTGAATTATATTATAACGTCTTCGCGTTAAATTATTATAATAAAGAAAATTTTAAATTTTCTCGTAAAAATGGTGATTAAAAATGATGACAAAGATTAATATATAATTAAACGTTTTTAATTATAGGGAAAATCACGGGATGTGATAGTTGACTAAATTCAAACTTGACATGAATTTTATTGCATCTTTTGCCTCTCTCAGGCTTAGTTTCTTTGTAGCTTTTGATTCTTGTTTCCCATGCAAGAATTTTTTCTTGAACATGATTAGGTGATGTGTCAATGTTGTTTTCGAGCTTTCTTTTCATCCAGCTTTCTTGCATATATCGTGGGGTCATAGGAAAGGTAATTTTTCTTTTTCCTGACTTAAGTTCGATTTCCCTTTTTTCATACCTAATGACAGCTCTAGCGGTAGTGAGGAATGGTGCTCCAAGGATTATTGGCATGCACCCACCTCCTTTATCATTGATGATCATGAAATCGACGGGATACATGAACCCTGCAACATTGACCAGCACATCCTCTGCAATTCCCAAAGGGTATACATAAGAGTGACCAGCGAAGGATAGCCTAACACGGGTGGTGGCCGGCATTTCTGTGGTTAGTTGGGTATAAATAGTTAGGGGCATAATATTTACTTCCGATCCTTGATCAGCAAAAACATCCAGATATTGCAAATTCCCAATGCTGGCTGGTATCTCAAAGTTCCCACAAGCCATCTGCTTAGTAGCCACTTTTTGTATAAGTAGCTTCTTGAATACCGGTCCCCCAGGCAATGTATCATACTCATCTTTCCCCTCTTTCTCCTTCTTTGAAATCTGTTTGGAGGATTGATTACGCCCGTCACCCTTTATCCAATTTGTTATGGTGTTCTCGTTTATATCATGTTTTAGGTAGTAACCTAGTGATTGGGATTTTAGCGGTTCCTCAATGGTTTGTTCACCAGGGTTTCCTTTTCCTCATTATCCTCGTGGACAATTGTGATAGAATTAACAAATCGGGTAGTGGGGGGTAGCGCTTTCTTTTCTTAGTAACATCATTTCTGGGGTCTTTTGGTTTGCATATTCCTCCACTAGGCTCATCATCTCCTTCATTTTCTCTTGCATTTCCTCCTTTTGTTTATAAACAGCTTCCTCGAATTTAGCAAGCCGCTCAGAATGGGTTGCCATGTACTCTCTCATTCGAGCTTCGAATTCCGGTCTAAGGCTTTGAGGAGGTAAATAAGGTGGAGTATAATTCTGAAAGGTTTCGACATTCTCTCTAGAGGGTGACTCAGACAGCGGTGTCGGAATCGTATTTGAGACCGAATTTACTGTTGCCCGTCTAAGACTTAAAGGTTTCTTTTGTTTTTCCATGAGATAGTCAATCTTTGTCTCAAGTTTACAAAGGAGTTCTTCGGAGATTTGATTGGTTTCCCCAGGCGTCGAGATTGCGTTGATAGCCGAGTTTATAACATGGGTAACTTCCCGTAACTCTTGATTGTCGAAGGCAAGCTCATCAATAATCTCCCAAGATTCCTCGGCGTTTCTATCACGCAACCTGCCTCCGGCGGCTCGATCAATGGTGCGTTTAGTGTGAAAGTCGACATGATCATAGAAGATTTGAACTAATAGCCAAATATTTATACCATGATGAGGGACTTTTTGGAGTAAGTCCTTGAAATGAGTCCATGCTTCATAGAAGGTTTCACCTTGACGTTGTTGGAACATCAAGATATCATTTCTAAGCATCGTAGTTTTCCCCGGTGGGAAAAATTGAGCAAGGAATCGAGATGTGAGATCATCCCAAGAGGTGATGGATCCCGCGGGAAAACGTTCAAGCCATTGACTAGCTTGATCACGTAGAGAGAATTGGAATAGGCGTAATCGGGTCGACTCTCTAGTTGCAACATCAAGGTCTATGGAATCTACGATTTTAAGGAAATCCTTGAGATGTTGGTTAGGATCTTTGGAACGAAGTCCATGGAATGCACATCCGCTTTGCACCAACCGGATGGTGTCGGATCGCAAGGGGGACACATTGGCTCCTTGAGTGAGCTCAATAGTGTTTCGATAGCCTTGGTGGCTAGGACGGGAATACTCTCCTAAAGTTCGGGGCCTAGGAGGTGGGTTTGCTAGTGGTGGGTTTTGTGGGTGGTTTTGTTGTGGTGGGTTGATGGGTTCAAAGATGTTACCACCTTCCATAATGTCGGATGGTAAAGGTTACGAACAAAGACATGAATAAATGAGATAGACTAAAGAAAACCTAAAAATAAAAATAAAATCTTACTAGAAAGGAATCTAGCAAGTAGACCTAATAAAAAGAAATACTAACCTAGACACTAACTATTCCCCGGGCTGCGGCGCCAAAAACTTAATGCGTGGGATTGCGCCCTCACAAAAGGTTTTACCTCTCAAGGGATCTCGAGAAGCTTACAACCCCCACCAGGCAGTGTACCTGATCGTTGTAGTATAGTATAGTGACAAGTATCGGGGGATTGATCGTTCAACTCAGGGATAGTGTCGCTAGGATTAGAAATCCTAATAAACTAGGTCTAGAGGTGAGGGATGATTATTTTTGTATTTTTATATTTTTATAAAAGCAAGTAAAATCTCGGGTTTTGAAGGAGTGGGCGGAATTAGTTGCTAGCCAACTAACCCAATTAATCTAAAGATGCAATCAAAATAAAATAAAATAAATGAAAATACAACTAATTATACTAATGTGGTGGTAACAATAATGAGGAAAGTAGTGTTTACTTAGATTTCATTACTCCCTAGATATCTTTTATAGGTTAATTACTTGTTACAATTGCATGGATGACGGGTCATATTCCTTAATACTAGTCGTAGGGCCGTGTATAATATTCCCTAACTCTATAGGATCCTACTTCACTCCTATGTCGAGCCGTTAGAAGCTCCTAACATGGGATCATTAGAATTCTCCTACGCATTAAAAACAACCAAAAATCGTAGTACACCTCCGATCATGTTTTTTAAGACGTTCAAGCAAGTTACCAATGGAAGTTTGCCAGTTTTCTTAAGCCTAACATCGAATACAATCATCCGTAACAATTATAAACAAGCAATCAACCCATAATCAACATCTAGGTTTTACTACATCTAAGCAAACACAAGAAAATCTAGCCTAGCATGTTAAATAGAAGACAAGCGTAAGATATAATCAAACAACACATAGACATATTGAATGATTTGAAGGAATACTTATCTTTGATGGAACATGAAAGATTCAAGGGGTTGGAACCCTTGAAAAGCTGATAAAATTCTGACTAGGGTTTATTCCCTCAAAGTTGCACACCAATGAATGAAATTTGGAAAACTATATATAGATTACATCTCGTGACGGCGTCATGTATTGAATTGTGAAGCCGTCAACTCGCCGCCTTAATAAAAATCGTATTGCCTAGATCTGATTATGACGCCGTCATGTGTAAAAATCCTCTGGGCCGTCACGTACAAATGGACCCTGACGGCCTTGGTGACGCCGTCAGGTCCTATGCTTGAAAACACTCTGGACTAAGGGTGAGCATTCCGACCGTTTGGACCGGACCGACCGACAAAACCGACCGGACTGACCGAAGGACCAACGGTCCGGTCTCGGTCTGGGATTTTTCATTAATTCGGTCCTCGGTCTGGTCGGTCCGGTCCGGTCCGGACCGACCAAAAAACCGAAAAAACATGCCAAAATCTTGCCTAATTGGACCGGACCGACCGGACCGAACCGGACCGACCACATTCGGTCCGGTCTCGGTCTATGGTTTTTCCCAAAGTCGGTCTTTGGTCCGGTCCGGTTTTTGGACCGTGATCACCCCTACTCTGGATCGTCACGTGTATTTTCTACTTCCACCTCTTTTGTAACTCTTGACGCCGTCATGTAGAAAGTTGTGACACCGTCAGGTACTGTTCCCAGCAAGGAAAATTGAGACTTTGCCGTTTTCTTCACTTTTATGCTCCAAAAAGTCCAAAATGCTTCATTTTCCAGATTTCTCTCCAAAAGTACTTAAAATGACAAAAGGAACGATTTAGGGCAATATTTAATCAAATAAACACGAATTCGGGTTTTAAAAGCGGTACACTTTTCGCCTCATCAATAGCCAACAAACTTGAAAGTTTGGTAGGTATCAAACATTACATAAATAGATATTAAAGCTTACGGAGTTTTTAAGAGCATAGTTGCATTATACACTAAAGAATAAGAATACTTTAAACTTTAATATATTTGAAAGTTTAATTGTCATATATTAGTGGTTGAGGATGTCACGCATTTTATGAAATATTATGTGGCATAAACAAAATAGTTGAGTGTGCACATACAAGAATTTCACTAGTTTAATTCTTGAAATAAGTATTCTCAAAATTCCGATAGATCAAAAGTTGGTTGATTTATGCCTTGTCAACAAGTATGATGATCATGACTTGAGGCATAATTCATCAAATAGAATTTCATGCATTGATCTATTTAGTATTTGGATAAAGGATGTTAAGCATTTATTATTTGTAACGAATTAAAAGTACTTGGTACGTTTTTTTTCATTAATAATAAATTGTGTCCTATATTTGCATGTTTAAATCCGTGAATAATTTAGTTATTCTAAATCTTCTGTTGTCAGTTAATGATATGAGAATATCATTAAATTAAGACAAATGTGAATATTGGAAGAATATACTTGAAAGTATATTGATGTGTTAACATGCCAAATTCACATGATATTCAATGAATTGAATATAGAACTTATCCCAACTACATGATGTTACTTTATGGATATTGTTATTAAGTAAATCATGAATAGTTATCCTCAGACTTGAGATACCAGATAAGTGTCATGATTCATGAATGTAGTGCATTTCTGTGGAACAATTTAATGCTATACGTAACTGGTAGTCATAAGGATTGTTTTCGGAAATTGTTACAAAGTTCGAGAGTTATTCTTGTAGTCAAGATAGAATTTGTTCCTTCAATTTATTTTGGAGTTTAATACTGTTGGGCCCTTCGTAGGGTGGGTTGACAAGATGTTTGCATTCGCACGCCCAAGATCTCCCCTGAATACGTTCATAAGATTTGGTAATCTTGCTCAATCACAAATAACGAGAAACAAAATAGTTGAATAAAGAATGTATTAAATCCATATCTTTATTTAACATGGTATTAGTGACAAAAGGATAATAATAATGAGAAATCATTAAAAGGTTTTATCCAGTAGACTTTACTCGAGTTGTACTAGAGGCATCGAAGTGTTGCTAGACGCTAACCAATGTGATCACGCTATTAAGATATGTCCAAGTGGGAGCTGTTAGTTTTATGGACATAAATTAATAGTCGTGTGTTAGGATAGAACTCGAGATCACGGGATTGCACACTTTACGTATGAGAATTAAAGTTTAATAATTTTATATAAAATGTTATAATAGATTATTAATTACACCAAACGACTAACGACCGTTAGTATTTAACGATAAATGACTAATAACCGTTAGAAGAATAAATGGAAAGAATTATGTATGAATATTTAGTATGTCAAGAAGGTTCCTGATTGCTCCATAGGGGTGATGGACGATCGATTAAAGGAGGGGAAACCCAACACATAACCTAACTTGAGCTCCAAGTTTCTATTACTATATAAACAAATCTAGGGATCATTATTTGGTACTCTTGTACACATAATTATTCCCTAAATTTGTTTTCTCTCTTTCTTTTTCTTCTAGTCGATCAAACAAAACCCCCCTCCAAGGGATTGATTGACTTTTGTCTTTTACAAAGCGTTTGGTTTAAGTTTTATGTTCTAAAACTAGCATTACTTTAATTTTTTATCGTACGTGTGTACAAGAACGTGATACAATTACAATATTGATTGTATCTTGGATTGAATTACAAAAAAGTAAAGGGTAATTCCAATAATCCACATAAACCCTAATTAGGGTTCATAAGTTGATTGCTTGGAATTGATTCTTGTTTTGCTAGAATCATCAAGGTACATTTACTTAATGTTTTGGTTAATTAGTTTACATATTATATGATCCAATACGCTTCCACATGTATACTTGATGTTATGTGTTTATATTTAATGATTGTTATGTTATATAACTAGCTATAAACTCGTGATAAATCACGGGTGGCTTATAATAAGTTTGAAATAGTCGAGTAAGTTAGCTTATTAAGAACACATATGAGTAAGCTTAAACATGTATAGTTGTTTTTATAACTTGGTATCGCTTTCAAAAGTTGTATAAGTTTGAATATATATCTTACAATAAGACTATACCCGTTGAATCATATAAATAAGTTCTAAGACAAAAGTACCTTGTTAGGAACACATATGAGTAGTTACTTCCTCAGTTGCAAATATTAAACAAAATTTCTAAGACACAAAAGCTAATTATAGCAAACTATCATTATTGATTGTGTGATTAACAAATCTATAGTATCCCAATGTCTTTGGATTTACTCATACATACAACATCATGCAAAACATTGGCTGCAACCGTTGAGATTGCATTTAATCTTTAAACATCCAGCCTTGAGGGCAAACGCAACTCACTGCTATGAAAGATCCATCGTTTATGGAGTCTTGAAGTTTTCTTTAACTATAAACTGGGACATTCAAACCATGCTAATTCCATCACCACCTGCAACATAAACCATAAGGCAATATAATATCTAAAAAATCAAAACCAACAATAACCATATATAAGCTTGTCCAATAATGTATTTAGTAGGTTAATAATCTTTTGGCTCATTTGTAGCATTTCTTTCGTAGCTATTTGTATGTTTTCTACCGAATTGGCAGAGTACTTGCATATAACATAACGTTATTCGACTTGTGCATAAGTAAATAATTCGACATTACCACATTTTGAATGATCAAGAAGAAACGAAAAAGAGAGAATAAGCAAGCCAAAAATGTGACTTATCATAGTCATACTTATTTAGTATCTTATTCTTTGTAGTTAAATGAAAATGGCCATTATCACTCAACAGAAGTGATGGTTGACTTACGAATATACCTTATCAGTGTTCTCCATTGACAAATTAAGCTGCATCTTCAAGACCAATAACGTTATTGTATAAACCTTCAACTTTGTAGTTTCAAATGCTCGTTGTTCCTTAATGAACTTGAATAGATCGTGATAGTTATGTAATTACCATATATGAATACTGAATTCAAATAACTGAAAATCATATCAATTAATAACCAAAACTAAAAGAGTTAATTGTCTAAGAATGCATTTAACTTATCATTATAATTCTATATAGTGGACATTTTTTCTAATAAATCACAAAACTTTTGAATTTGTGCTTTTCTATGTATCTTATGGTCATTTTCCACGAGCAAAATATACAGAAAAATATGAATTCAAAAGTTTTGCGACTTAATAGGAACAAAAAATTCACTGCACAGAAGTATAAAAAATGTTAAGTTGACAAATGTGAATACCAAAGCTACTGATGTATTACAAAACTTAGATGATAGCATAAAACATTAGTCACAACATACAATAATATTAAGAAATTAAAATACTAACAAATTATACTAAAACAAAAGATAAATAACTAAAAGCATGAGGAACGGAAAATTAATAATCCAATCTTCCTTGCATGAATATAATTACCATTTTACATCATGTTGCAACCCTTAGTCATGAAAAATTATCAAGTCATTCTTTAATTAACAATAACTATTATGGAATCATAAAAAAAAATGTTACCTTTCATGATGGGATGCGAACTTTATTCTCATCAATTACTTTCCTTGCAAACTCTATGGAAATTAGAGTTTATAAAATGAATGCAAAATATATAAAACAAATTTTAGTACCAATTGATGGATCATAAAATAAACCATATTCCATTCATTTGTTATACACCTGCATTCTAAGTTATGTAGCATCTAAAGTTGAAGATTGAGACTTAAAAGGAAACAAAGCAAAGGTTACAATTCAATATAATTATCTACTAGCAGGGTACCCAGCGCGTTGCATCGTTGCAGCGGCGGGTACCCTGTGACAATTTCTGCAATGTTTTATAGTTTTTGAAACGTTTTTTAGTGCATTAGTTGTTTAGTTTGTTTTTTAACCGGGCTGATTTGTTGTACATAGGGCTGCAATCCTGTCAAGCTGAGCTCGGCCTCAATAGCTCAACAAGCTTTAATATCCCGGCTTCTGCTTGACTCAAATAAGATTCAAATAAGGCTCAAGCTCAGCTAGAAAAGCTCGAATTTATATATAAACATTGTATTCGATTGCTAAACTCATCAATAATGTTTAAAAAAAATATATGTGATGAACTCACGAGAAAAAACTACTCGGTCCCTAATCATAAGCACCCAAGCTCACCACGAGAGTATATGTGCAATAGGTAGATGGGGAACTCAATATAAGTATATCTCTTTCCATTTCAATACAATAGGTAACTAATATCAGTAACATTTTTTGATTGCTTATTGTCACACCCCCAAAATACCTGAATGGCAGCGGAATGGAATACCTGGGGGTGACTGTCATAGCACCCTAGTTACAGTTATATTGAACGACCTAAAGTGTCGTTTAGAAAATACAGCGTTTGATCATTAAAACATTCAGAGTTTACAAAGCTTAGGTCCCAAAAGAGTTTGCCAATATAGTTAAAATAAGTTCAACAAGATCAAACGTTTCATAAGTGCAGAAAATATAGTGAGACGCGTCGACTCCGCGACTCCATGAAGGTCCAAATGTATGCAACATGAGCTACCTTAATAACCTGAGAAATACATTGCGAAAACGGTCAACATAAAGTTGGTGAATAATCATAGGTTTATAAGTAAATCGTAAGTGCATAAGCCACAAGTAATAAGTAAACCGACAAGAATGTCAAAAATGCTACATTGGCTCTTAAGCTCATGACCCCGAAGCTAGACTTAGTAATGGCCCCACCAGAGTGTTTACCAGACACTCAATTTGTTAAGACATGAAATGCATTCGTCCCGTTGGAGCAACCCAAACACGAATGGAGGCGTCACCCTCGATAGATCTATCCACTCACTCTCGCTTAGCAATACAATTAACGGTCCATGATATATAAGGGGATTTAACTTGGTAGTAAGGCAACTTAAGAAATGTATGGAATTTGTAATACTTGGGCATGTACAAAAATAATTGTGCAATGTATTCTCCCCCGTGGGATTTAAAATCAAATAAGTAATTAAAACGGGGCTATGAGAACTCACCTGGAGTGATAGTACAAAGATGGTACAACAATGGTAAAGTAATCGGGACAATGAGGCGCGAACACTAGCCGCAACCTAAATGAATGATCGTGATCTAATTTAGATCATGCCGTGATGTAATGAATGCACATGCACATGATACCTATACCACTCGTAATTTGGAAATACTAGTTATCGTCATAGTAAAATAGTTTCCATACTTAGGAAAAATAAGTCCAAATATAGAAGTATATATAACTTGTCGTATTATCTCGTATGAAAATGTTAGCGTTATATTCCTCGTATCGAAAACCTTAAAATAACGTCGTTAAGTCGTATAAATATTCTCTTGGGTCGTACGTATTCATTTGCTAAGAATATAGTCCTTAGTAACGTTTCTAGAAAAATATACCATTTAGTTCGTAAGTTATTATTTTTATTTGTGACCAAATATATATATATAGTTTTGGTGATCTTAAAATGCGTATAACTTGGTCGTTTTAGGTTCATTTTCCTCGTTCTTTATATTCACGGATTCGTTTTAGTATGTAGTAATATATTTTCGATAGCTCGGTTCCTCTAGATTACGTTTAATGTGTTAGAATTCAATTACCATGACAACCACATAAATCAAAGTACACATGTATGCGGAAGCGTAGGATCAAGTATAACACATAAATATTAACTAAAACATAAATAAGAACGTACCGTGGTGATTCTAGCCCGAACAAGAATCAAAAGCAATTGTCTTTAACAATATGAAGAACCCTAATTAGGGTTTATATGGATCAATGATTAACCCCTTACCGTTTTGTTAATCGATCCCTTGATAATTACTAAAGTAAGTAATTACCTCGTTCTTGTACACACAAACTACCAACGAATAAAGGTTTGATGCAAGTAAACAAAACACTTAATTTTGGACTAAACCAAAATCGACCCAATCCCTTAGGAGGGGGTTTGAACCGATCGGCCTAGGGAAAACAAAGAAAGAAAACAAGGATTTTAGGGTTAGAGTGTGTGCACAAAAGATTGTGAAAGTCTAACCCTTGGCCTTGTATATATACTAGGTGATTTCTTGGTGACCAAGCAAACATGGGTTGGGCTTGACCCACCCTTGTTCGACCGGCCTATCATCCCACAAGGGGATTCTAGATCCTTCTTGACACCCAAGTTTCACTCTAGTCCTTATCTTTCTTATTTAACGATAGTTAGTCCATACGGTTAATAACTAACGACCGTTTAGTCCATTAAGTGTTATAAATATATATATTCGATACATTTAACATATATATATTTATTATTCATTATTCTTGTTTGTAAAGTGTGCAATCCCGAGGTCTCGGGTTCGATACTAGACATTTACATATTAATATTTATCCAATCTTCCAACAGCTCCCACTTGGATATCTATTAATAGTAAAATGACATTGGTTAGCGTCTTGCAACACTCCAATGCCCCTAGTTCAATCCGAGCTAGGTTTTCTGAAAAAAAACCTTTAATGATTCATCATTATAATTATCCTTTTGTTTCTAATACCACATTAATAAAGATGTGAGGTTCTTTATTAAATTTCTGTTTCTCGTCTCTTTATGATTTAACAAAATTACCAAAACATCTGAACGTATTCCAGATAGACTTTGGGCGTGGCCACGCAAACATTTTGTCAACCCTACGAGGGGCCCAGCAGTATTAAACTTCTGAACAAATCAGAAGGAACAAATTCTCTCTTGACTACAAGAATAACCCATGAACTTTGCAACACTTCTGAAAACAACCCTTATGACTCCCTGTTACGGTGAGCGGTAGATTGCTTCACAAAAATGCACTACATCCATGACACTTATCTGGTATCTCAAGTCTGAGGATAACTTTAAATATGATTCTCACATTAAATATTAAATCATATTATTGGGATAAGTCCAATATTCAATTCATTGAATATCATGTGAAATTGGTATGTCAACGCATCAATATACTTTCAAGTATATTCTTAACCAATACTCAGATTTGTCTTATTTTAATGATATTCCCATATCATTAATCGACAACGGACAATTTAGAATAATATTAGTTATTCACGGATTTTAAACATGCAAATATAGGACACAATATATTATTAATGAAAACAAACGTACTAAGTACTTTAATTCATTATAAATAATAATTGCTTAATGTCCTTTATCCAAATACCAAAATAGATCAATGCATGATGACTCTAGTTAATGAATCTTGTCTCAAGTTATAATTTGAAGACAAATTATGCCTCAAGTAATGACAATCATTCTTGTTGACAAGGCATTATTTCAATTAACTTTGATCTATCCAAATTTTGAGAATACTTAATTCAAGAATTCAATGAGTAAAATTCTTGTATGCGTTCATCCAACTTTCTTGATATAGCCACATAGTATTCATAAATGGTGTGACATCCTCAATCACTAATTTATGATAATCAAACTTCCAAACATTTTAAAGTTTAAAGTATTCTAATTCTTTAATGTATAATGCAACTATGCTCTTAGTAAGCACAACTAGTTCTCATGGCCATTAACAAGGATAAAATCCTACCATGACTAGTTATTGAGTGTCATCTCAATTAAACCAGCATCATTGTATATTAAACACAATATGCTCTTAAAATTTCCGTAAACTTAATATCCAATGTGTAATGTTTAGGAGCTATTCCAGTTTGAGGATCATTATTCTAATTTCAAACATTTTCCATTAGAATATCTATTACACAAGTTATATAATAGCTTTTTAATTGGATATCAAATATTGTCAAATCATTAAGCACTTAAGTATAATACAACAATAATATAATGCACATGAAAATTCTTCAGTCAAACTTAGATTTATACATGTTTGATCTTTTCAAATATGTATATCCATTTAGTCATCCTAAATAATATATCATATTCTATTTAGAATTTATTTACCGCACTTGTTTATTTAATAATAAACTTTTGTTTCAAGGTTGTATGTTATATTTCCTAAATCTTTCAAGTAACGTTTCGTTCCAAATTAAGTCTAACCTTTTACTTATATGGAATGTTACTCTTATATGTTATACAACATATATGATTTAGTAAATCATAACATAATACTCCCACTAGCTTTCTGGAATACTTAGAAATTACCTTATTTTAATTATAAACCTAAATATAGATTTAATAATTTATCATAAGAATAATCTCCTAGATGCATGCATTTTTCCATTCATGGATTATTGCATTTTGTACACTTCCAAAGATTTGCATGAATTCATAAACTCCTTTTGATTACTTATCGTCCTCGCTTAAGTAATTATTCAAGAAAGAGTTTTTGATATTCCATTGTCAAATTTCACATTCATGTAAATATGACAATTACCATCTTTATATCTTTAATGTACTTAAGAAAGAGTATTCAATCATAGTTAATTGCTTAAGTATGATTAATAATCTTGTCATAAGATATTCATTAAGATATGTGTACAATTTTTGTCCATATGATTATTTCACAAAGATTTAAACCACTAGGGTTACATTATCTTTGAATAAACTCATCATCATTCTCTAACTATTAAGAATTAAGATAGACCAAATTTTCTAAATTTGAATATCTTTATGAACAGCATCTATAACATTCATAATATGAGTAATTCACCCAATTCATTATTTTGGTAATACAACATCATATAATCATCAGCATATTAATTAAATATCTGAGATATCCAAGTGGATCTATGAATGATAATTCCATCATCTTGAGGTTTATCATTTACATGTTAAGCCTCATCATGATTTTAACTAGTGTGGTTTTAGAAGATTATGTATCTTGTAATTCTATCTTTTCTAGATAAAATTCTCCCACTTGCCTTTAGCAATATAGAGATTATCTATAACTACTTAGCAATTAGAGCAACAATCCAATTTTCTCTTTTAGGACATTACAAATACACATTGATAGTTCCTGATATTCTTTTGTTAACAACCTTCTTATAAGTAACTTAACAAATTCAGAACTTCAATTTAAGACTTAATGTGATTCATCACAACAACGTCTTATTAATCTTCTAGGAGTCTAATTGAGTATATTCAAGCCATACTCAATTTCTAACCTTGATAACTTTTTGGAAGAAAAGAAGTCATAGTTATCTTTAATCAAACAATCTAACAAGAGTTTATGTTTATAAATATACAATAATGTATAAACATGTATAATTAAAGTAATCATGAACACCATCATTTGGTTTCATTAATATTTTCAAGTTAACATACTACTTCATTTATTTATGTCATTCTAAGAATACATAATTATTGAAGTAGTCTTATATTACTTCATACATTTATGTCATTCTAATAATACATAAATGTTAAAGTTGAAGTAGTATCGTTATTGACACATGTTCTAATAGATGTCTAATTTAGAAACTGTAAATTATCCATGTTGGTCTCACACATACATGGAAATTCACCTTGTTGTTAATATTTAGCCTGCGTCTCACGTTTACTAAATTTCAACACCAAGTGTTTCTAAGATTAGATGTATTAATCTAATTAGAATTGTAATCTCTTACTTGCAGTTAAGAGAATCCTTTGAATCATATTCTTATGTGTTGTACCTTGCACACAATGTAGATTTCTCCCACTTGTGCATGGTACAACACCATGTATCATATAAACAACACGCACGCGTTTGTTAATGTGAACAATATGATTTGTGTCATTAGCATAACTAGTAGATATAGAGTTACTCAATCAATCAAGGAAACGTACATGACTATCCTTGAAAATATTAGTGTCTATATTTGGAAAGTAATTACCTTGAGATATTCAAAAGATAATCTAAGTTACAATCAAGACAATAAGTCTTGTAACTCCCACTGAATTAGAGAACATAATAATAGTCCCTTATTCATTCATAAGAACACAATACTCCCACTAATTTTGACAACATTGTAAATGTTTCATTAATTAGTGAAAGAAATAGTGTACTATTTACTTTCCTACATCTTTTAAGAAAACCCATTCAAACAATTATATAGGTTATAAAAGGATGTAATCTACTTCATAAATGTGATTCATCACATTCCAAATTATTAACTTGAAAAAGCTGGGCATGCAATTTCTTCCTGTATAGATCTACCATACCAACAATTGTATGTAGTATCTTTAAATGGTCAAATCAAAACAACTAGATAAAATAATCTAATTTGTCTTTTACCATTTATGCAGTAATTAGTCTAGCTTCTAATTTAATAACTCATAAGGTGCATATACTCTTACTATTAAAGTTTGCTATGAGTTATGTATTTAGAATTTAGACAATTCTAATCATCCTATTATACCTTTTTCATTCATGAAAAGGAATAGGATTTAAGTCTCACACTTCTCGTAATGGAAAGAAGACTATATTCATTCTTTTAGTAACATTGACTCTAACCAAAAACCCAAACGGGTGTAGATCAATTAAAAGAATAACTTACGTTTACGATTTTAACGTTGCATTCATACATTTAAAGAATTTACAAAATTCAATTTTAGTATTTTCGATAATTTATATTTCCAAGAAAATATAATACCCAAGGCTATATTCATATAACCAACTAATTTTCTTGAAAATCTAGGATCTAACTTTACATAGTTTCACCACATCAGTTGATCTGCTAGTGGTAAAAGTACAAAAGATAGTAATCTGTCGAACAATAATTGGCAAACAAGATTTCCAATTCCTAGATCATTATGGGATTTACATCAAATTGATTCATCAATTTGCCTTTGTAAGCATGTTTTATCCCATCTCATGCCTTAAGTTCTAGGTCTCACGCACAACTTAATTAAGTCGTCTACCTTAGAAACTGTAAAATTACAATTATGGTCTCACGCGTTAAAAGAATTTTACCTTGTTATAGTAATTTAGCCTAGGTCTCACGTTTACTAAATTAAAATTCCAAGTGTTTCTTATAGGTAGATGGCACGTAACTTAAATTTTAAGGGTATTAATTTTTTGATATGTAAATCAAAATTATGTACAAAGATGCATGCACTCATCTTTATAACACAAGTTTTCATAAAAACTTTTTATATTCAATTCGTGAAATTAATACACAAAGTTTTACTTGAGGTTTATGCCAAAACCCTAAGATGACTTTCTACAACATATGATTTTAAAAGTAATTCGTTTAAGACATATTCAAGATTGTGATAACCAAGGCAGACTCTAAGGCTCTTTTCAAAGCCTTCAAATCACGGTTATGAATATCATCTTAAAAGACTTAATTTTAAAAGCATATTTGCACAAAACATCATTCAAGCAAAAGTTTATGGATTCAATCTCAAAATAGTAATAAAGTTTGAATTTTGCTAGTCTCGACTGGGAGCTGATTACCGTGCGAATCGGACCACGATTGTCATAAGACCTTTGCAAGATTCTTACTTTATCACTTTAGGGTTTCACAATTATTAGTCCGTATTAATTTTCTTTATGAAAACAACCCTTTTATTGCTTACATCAAGTCCAACAGAACAATAAAATAAGTATCAAAGAAAATCAAACAAACAATAATAAATAAGTGAAACAATTAGCCACATGCAATCCATATTAGAAAAGATCCTAATAAAATCAATTCTAGGTATAAAACGCATGTAATCAACTAAGGCCTTCACCTCTTAATGGAGATGAGCCACATACATTGACGAATCAATTGCGTAGGCCAAAGCTAAAAACACACCACATAGCATATAAAATTGATTTTAATATGTATTGGAGTCTTCCCCAATTTAAGATCTATCTAAATATGTGACAACAAAACAAGATCCATGACAAACATGCATGTAAGTCACGGATTAAAACCTAACAATTAGCACGTTGGTCACAAGATACGATCAATTAACCGGTTAATGACCTAGGGTTTCTAGTGATTACACATAATCCAATAAAACCACAAAACCCTAATTAGGGTTTCATGGAAAAAACGACTCCCCCCCCCCAAAATTAGGGTTAGGGTTTCGAATTAAAAAATAGGAAAAACCCTAGATCAAAAAACATGTATCTAAAACAATTAAAGATCCGATTTTTATTACGTTTTAGTAATCAATTACATGTTATACATGGCTCGTGATGCCACTGTTAGAATTCAATTACCATGACAACCACATAAATCAAAGTACACATGTATGCGGAAGCGTAGGATCAAGTATAACACATAAATATTAACTAAAACATAAATAAGAACGTACCGTGGTGATTCTAGCCCGAACAAGAATCAAAAGCAATTGTCTTTAACAATATGAAGAACCCTAATTAGGGTTTATATGGATCAATGATTAACCCCTTACCGTTTTGTTAATCGATCCCTTGATAATTACTAAAGTAAGTAATTACCTCGTTCTTGTACACACAAACTACCAACGAATAAAGGTTTGATGCAAGTAAACAAAACACTTAATTTTGGACTAAACCAAAATCGACCCAATCCCTTAGGAGGGGGTTTGAACCGATCGGCCTAGGGAAAACAAAGAAAGAAAACAAGGATTTTAGGGTTAGAGTGTGTGCACAAAAGATTGTGAAAGTCTAACCCTTGGCCTTGTATATATACTAGGTGATTTCTTGGTGACCAAGCAAACATGGGTTGGGCTTGACCCACCCTTGTTCGACCGGCCTATCATCCCACAAGGGGATTCTAGATCCTTCTTGACACCCAAGTTTCACTCTAGTCCTTATCTTTCTTATTTAACGATAGTTAGTCCATACGGTTAATAACTAACGACCGTTTAGTCCATTAAGTGTTATAAATATATATATTCGATACATTTAACATATATATATATTTATTATTCATTATTCTTGTTTGTAAAGTGTGCAATCCCGAGGTCTCGGGTTCGATACTAGACATTTACATATTATTATTTATCCAATCTTCCAACATAATGCCTCTATTTACCCGTCGAAAACTGCCAAACAGCATGCAGTTTTTAGAAAAATAGTTTTCGTCGTTAAATTTACAAAAATCATATCTCCTTCGTTATAAACTCGTTTTAATCCGTTCTTTCGCCTAAAGTTTCGTTTTTGAAAGTATTTTCTAAATCTTTGGTCAAAATTTAACCACCATCAACTGATTTTCCCACGAAATAAAAATAGGGACAGTAGGTCAATATGCAGTTTCAAAAACCATTTTCAAGTCTCCAAACTAGTTCTAACTTCAATCAAACCACTTTCAATCACTACAAAACTAGTCTAATCCTACCATACACCTTCTTAGGGTGTCATGGGTTCCTAAACTTCATAAACAAAGTAGATCTAACAAAGATCTAACAATAATCACTTTCTAAGGTTCAAAAGTTAAAAGTTTATAAAATAAAGTGGTATAAATAACATATGCATGTAGATCTAGTATAAAAACCATATGGATCTTGTATAAACTTGGAAAATTTATAAAAATGAGTTTGATAACTTACTTGAAGGTTTAGGGAGTTTGGATGATGAAAAACCTACTAATCCTTGAGTTTCTATTTCAAAACTCCAACAAGGATGACTAAGTGAACAAGTTTACACCTAGATCTTGGAAAAATTATGATTTTTGCTTCTTCTTCTTGCTTAGGCCGAGCACACCAAGGGGGGGGGGGGGGGGGAAAGGAGAGAAAAAACCTTGCTAACACATGTATTATTATGAGAAATGAATGAGAAAATGGGGGTAATATCATGTTTAGGGACAAAAGTTTGGTGTGAATTAATTGTGGGTTGGTATAATGCACATGAGGAGGCTAGGAGGGGGGGGGGGGGGGGGGGCGGTCATGAAAGGAGGAGAAAGGGGGAAAGTGTTTGTTGATTTAATTAGGAAGTGTAGTGTAGTTTGTGTTGTTATTAGTTAGTTTAGGTATAATCGGGTACCGGGTTTGCTAGAAATAAATTTTATTGAAGTTATTCGGGACATAATAAAGTCGTAAAAATTGTAAAAATATGTCGGGTACAAGTACGGAGAGTTCGGGTGATTATTGTTTAATTTTTATGAAAACCGTCGTTATTAAATTAGACGTACGATACGTAATAAATAAATTTCCAAAATACCGGGTAAATTAATATTATAATTTTTATATTATAAAAATGAGTATAAAAATATATTGGGATAATAGTCGGGAGTGTCGGACATGTTAGTCACATTTATAGTTCGCGTATTAGTGTTTATTTAGAATAAACATACGTAAATCGTTAATTGTACCAAAAGTATTAATTTAATTATCCTACGAGTGGAATAGTATGCAAGTGCCCTAATGATGATATGCAGACTATTTCTAGTCCGTATGAAATGTCCCTGATAATAATGCATGAATTCGCTCCTGAACCAATATGGTTACGCGAATTTGAACACTCGTAAACTAAATTTACGATGACATGAGTAATGCACGTGAATAGTGATATTTCTTCCTGAAATGAATAGTGTCAAGTGAATAGTAAAATTTCCGAACGCTTCTCAGAATGTCGAATTGACCTCGAAAACGATGAATAGTGATCAATGAATAGTAAATGATGAATAGTAACTTGTGAATAGTAAATTGTCGAGGTTTGGAAAATGACCAGAAATTACGAGTTGTGACACTTATGCTTAGGCTACATGCAATAAGCCCCTCGACCGATTCGATCGAGGTGGTCACTGAAGGTCATCCTTGTTGAGGGCTTTTGGGTCGCTATCGGTCGAGAGAGGAGAGGGTCGTATAGTCGATCGATTTACATACTCGATCACATGTGATGTACAAATAAAGAAACACTCACCCTTCTCACCTTTTTTAATTTAATTAGTTTTATAAATAAAATAAAACATTTGGAAGTAAACGAAGAAGTAGAAGACTAGAATATATCCTTTGTCCATTTTATTTATTTATTTTTAATAAACAACTAATTTACAGTTTTATAATTAAGGGTTTATAGACAGATAGGTAACCCAATTTTTCAACATTATTCATCTAAGTTACCAAACTTTTATTTTGTGCAAAACGGGGTTGACATTCAGGTTACTGAACTTGTAAAACGCGACATTTAGATTACTTAACTTACCTAAAAAATGCATTCGGGTTACCTTGATTGCAATTAAAAAATAGATGTTGAATGCTTAACTAAAGTTCAGTAACCTGAGTGAACAAAATAAAAGTTTGGTTACTTAAGCGAATAAATTTGGAAAGTTGGGTAACTTGTTGATATAAATAATGCCTAAAACGTTATTAATATTTTTCGACATCTCTACGTTTTAACAATCACAAAATGCAAATCATTAAATATAAAATTATTACGTAAACAAATATTTAATTAGTCATAAAATATTCATTTTAACAAATCTAATCACTTATAGTATGAATAAATAAATGCTTAATGCATTTTATGTTTAAATGAACATTTATTCAATTATTCAATCACTAGATTTTTTTTTAAATGTTACAAACATTTTATATCTTTTACAAAATATTTTTGGCAAATAAAAGAAAATGTTTAATCTATAATAAATACTTGAATTCAAATATTTAACCAAAAAATAATAAAAATGTTCCAAGAAAAACATCCAAATAAAAATAAACAAACTGGTGACCGTTATGTGGAGGGCGGCATATTCAATCCCACATGGACAAATGATATAAATAAACGCATGGACATAACCTTGATGAGTTGTTTTCCATCAAGCTGACTAATTTTAATGTGACACTTTGTGGCTTATAAAATGAACTAAAAATTGTTCAAACTAAGTTGTAGTTTACATGGTTTCACAGATAAAATCAGTAAGTTTTTTTTAGTAACCAAAATCATTTTTTTACATATGTGGGATTGACATTGTGCCTTTTCGAGTAACCAAATGATGGTCATTTATTATATCTGTTTGGGATTATAATCTTAAAAGGTGTCGATTGGTCAAACATTGTTTTAAGATGTTTTATACTCTTTTTGACACATACCCGTAGTTTGATGAGAAATAAAGAATCCCAAACACCCGCAAATCATAACAATCAATTTTCCATATTTGGGGTTTTCGAACACATCAAATTCGACAGCCTTTGATCCAAAATTATAATTTTATGATCAGGAATTATATTCTGACATAAATTTATGTCCAAAACTAGCTGCCATATTAACTATGGATTCTAGCATCTAACAAACTATAAAACAATTTATATAATTTTATGTCCAAAACTAGCTACCATAGAACAATTTAGCCTGTGCTTGTCTGAAGTTAACGACGTAATGGCTTCTGATCATTACAGTAAACAACTCACAAAATAGTAATATTAATCTAGAATATAACATAGAGATTACCTTGGTAGCAGAATATGTATATATATGCCTCAAAAAGTCACGTATTAGGTTTTGGTTCCAGTGCATTGAATATGGACATGCTTTATAAAAGTTTATATAGTTAGTAACTTCGTCTATATTTGGGAGGAAATTTAAAACAAGTAAGTAAATCAGTGACTTGTATTCATGTTTTAACAAAAGTGATAAGTAACTTTTTGGCGTTTTTACGAATAAAGACAATGCAAGGCATTTGTGTGAGATGAGGCTCGAGGTTGTCCGTAATGAATTTGACATTGAGATAATTAGGGACAAGTTCATGTGTATCAGTTTACAATAGTAGACGAATGCAATAGATGCTTATAAGATATGTAGTTTTTGTAAATCAGAAACAATAATTATACAAAACAAAGCTAAATCATGTTGCTTTTGTAGTAGATGCAAACTTGAGTAGTCACCTAATTACCTCATTCATATTTAAATACTTTAAGTGTGGAACTTTACGTGATTTGAGTAGCATCTTCATTGCTTCATGATGATCTTTCTAGACTCGCGCTTATAGTTCCGCTTTAAAAGTAAAGACCATTTTTGTATTTAACAGTTTTTACAATTATATGTCTCAACATCATGAGATCAAAACCTCATCCGTTTATGTGTTGGTTTGTGCTAGATGCATATTCAATCCCACATAGGAAAATGGAAGAAATAAGCACATACATATAAACTTGATGATTTACAATTCATACAGTTTTGAGTTATTTTAAAGTGAAACTTAACGGGTTATAAGCACGTACTATAATTCTTTAGTAAAAGTTTGTCGTCCACGTCGTTTCACTTGAATCCATCTCAATCCTTTTTAGTAACAAAAATCATTTTGTATTCCACCACAGTTCTAGTTTGGCTCTTGTATCATTAAGTGGTGAACCTGCACCATACAATTGGCGTTCATACAGGTAAAAGTTTAATGGGTTAGAAGCACGAGCTAAAATTCTTTAGTAAAAGTTTGCAGTCTACATCGTTTCACGAACTAAAATGGGTTATAAGCACGAACTTTAATGGGTTATAAGCACGAACTAAAATTCTTTAGTAAAAGTTTGTCGTACACTTCGTTTCACTTGAATCCATCTCAATCTTTTTTAGTAACAAAAATCCTTTTGTATTCCACCACACTTCTAGTTTGGCTCTTGTATCAATAAGTCGTGAACCTGCACCATACGATTGGCGTCCATACAGATAAAAGTTTGATGGGTTATAAGCACGAACTAAAATTCTTTAGTAAAAGTTTGCAGTCTACATCATTTCACGATTCAACCCGTCTCAATCTTTTTTAGTAACAAAAATCATTTTGTATTCCACCACAGTTTGCTAGTTTGGCTCTAGAGTGGTTTTATAGTGAAACTTTAATGGGTTATGAGCACGAACTAAAATTCTTTAGTAAAAGTTTGTCGTCCATGTCGTTTCACTTGAATCCATCTAAATCTTTTTTAGTAACAAAAATCATTTTGTATTCCACCATAGTTCGCTAGTTTGGCTCTTGTATCACTAAGTCGTGAACCTGCACCATACAATTGGTGTTCATACAGGTAAAAGTTTAATAGGTTATAAGCACGAACTAAAATTCTTTAGTAAAATTTTGTAGTCTACATCGTTTCACGATTCAACCTGTCTCAATCTTTTTTAGTGACAAATATTATTTTGTATTCCACCACAGTTCGCTAGTTTGGCTCTTGTATTATTAAGTCGTGAACCTGTACCATACAATTGGCGTTCATTGGGGGAGAAAAAAAAAAAGAAAAAAAAAAAAAAAAAAGATACCTCTATTTTATGAGTTTAGAGCACCACCTTACGTGGGTTAGCATGACCTAAAACTGTTTAGTAGGTATTGTGGGATATATATATGAGGTGTTGAGGTTTCACGGCTGCATTTGATGCCGTAACATCATGAGGAAGCAAGTTGAATTCGAACATGTAAAATTAAAATTGTAGTGTGTGTGAAAAGATGGTCAATCGGATTATAATTTTAAAAGGTATCGATCGAGTAAAATATTGTTATGCAATGTTTTATAGTTTTTTGAAACGTTTTTTAGTGCATTAGTTGTTTAGTTTGTTTTTTAACCGGGCTGATTTGTTGTACATAGGGCTACAATCCTGTCAAGCCGAGCTCGGGCTCAATAGCTCAACGAGCTTTAATATCCTGGCTTCTGCTCGACTCAAAAGGCTCAAGCTCAGCTAGAAAAGCTCGAATTTATATATAAACATTGTATTCAATTGCTAAACTCATCAATAAAGTTAAAAAAAAATATGTGATGAACTCACGAGAGAGGAGAGGGTCGTATAGTCGATCGATTTACATACTCGATCACATGTGATGTACAAATAAAAAAACACTCACCCTTCTCTCCTTTTTTAATTTAATTCGTTTTATAAAGAAAAAAGTTAAAAAATAAAACATTTGGAAGTACACGAAGAAGTAGAAGACTAGAAGATATCCTTTGTCCATTTTATTTTTATTTTTATTTTTATTTTTATTTAATAAATAACTAATTAACAGTTTAAGCTTTTGAAGTTTGATTTCATTGTCATTTTTATTTATAATTAACGGTTTATAGACAGATAGGTTACCTAACTTTTCAATTTTATTCGCCTAAGTTACTAAATTTTTTTTTGCGCAACACGGGGTTGACATTCAGGTTACCGAACTTGTAATACGCGACATTTAGGTTACTTAACTTACCTAAAAAAATGCATTCGGGTTACTTTGATTACATTGAAAAAATAGATGTTGAATGTTTAACTAAAGTTCAGTAACCTAAGTAAACAAAATGAAAGTTTAGTTACTTAAGCGAATAAATTTAGAAAGTTGAGTAACTTATATATATATATATATATATATATATATATATATATATATATATATATATATATATATATATATATACTTTGAAAGGTGAACTTCAATAAACAAAACCTAAGCGGAAATCTCCAAGATAGAGAAAAACCGCCCAGACAAGAGTTACATCAAAGTGAAAGAAAAATTACACCAACCCTTCCAATCTACCATACCCTTCTTATACCTATTCCTATACAAAAGATACCCCCAAGACTTTACTTCCGACACAATTTGAACCACATTCGTATCACTATTAGAAAAAACCTTCTCATTCCTAGCTTTCCAAATTCGCCAACACGTCAAAATAAAAATACCATATAGAATCTCTTTCTTGGTCTTCGATCCACCCATGTTATTTATTAGCTGAAGCACATCTCTAGTCGAGAACAAAAAGATCGGTACCAAGTAGATATATTGTTCCACACTCCACCTGCTAACCTACAAGCCGAAAATAAAAGGTCTGTGGTTTCTTCCGCTTCCCCACAAAAAAACACACAAACCCTCTCCCACACAAATGTTCCTCCGACTAAGAGCACTCTGTGTCGGAATCCTATCCAAACTCGCCCTCCACATAAAGATATTACATTTATTCGGGATCCACTTACACCATTTAAACACTATATTACCGTCCGTCAACTCGTCACCTTTTAACCATTTCCTTGTCTCCTTAACCGAATATTCAACATTCGAACCTTTATTCCACGTCCAACCATCCTCTTTCCCATCTAAGCGAACAGCAGCAACAAGGCTATGACAAGCAACGAGATCTTCAACTTCAATATTCGATGTAGGATACGTCTTCCACTCCCAATTAATGACATTATCCTGATTATCTATACCAATTCTATCCACCACGGTACACCATTTGTTTTTCTCAAGCCGAAATAAAGAAGGATACAAAAGTTTTAATGGTTCACTTGTTATCCAAGGGTCAATCCAAAACTTTACCTTCGTTCCTTTACCCACAATACCCCGAATCATATTAACAAAATTAACACCTTGAATCTTCAGCTGGTAACCAAAAGACACTAACTTACTCCATGTACCAGAGAATCGTTTATTACAAGGAAACGCTTCCCATCTTCTAGCCGAACCGTGAACCGCATCTATAACCTTCCTCCAAAGAGCACCACATTCTGTATGATACCTCCATAACCATTTTAATATTAACGCATTGTTACTCTCCTCTAGCTTAGTAAGACCCAAACCACCATCTCTTTTCGATTTCGTCACCTTGTTCCAAGCAACCCAATGAACTTTGTTAGCGACCTCATTTCCACCCCAAAGAAACCGTTTAATAATAGACTCTAGTTTATTCAACACAACAACAGGAGCTTTATATAAAGAAAAATAATATGTAGGTAAACTTTCTAGCACCGATTTAATGAGGACAGCCCTTCCCCCCATAGATAGAGTGGTAGCCTTCCATGTCGACAACCGTTTTTTGAATACCTCCACCACTGGATCCCAATTAACTATACGACTCATATTAGCACCCACTTGGATCCCCAAATATTTAAATGGAGTCACACCCGGACTACAGCCCAACCCACTAGCCTTAAAGGTCACTTCCTCCTTGCTCTTACCCACCCCGAATAAACTCGATTTGTGTAAATTTATCCGAAGGCCAGAACACAAGTGAAAAATCCGCAATATCCTCTTCAAGGCCTTGAAGTTAAATTGAGACCACTCGCCCATAACCATCGCATCATCCGCATAGAGAAGGTGGGAGATAATCAGCCCACCATTTGGCAGACGCACACCATCAAAAAACCCACTATCACATGCCTTACGAATTATACTTGAAAACGCCTCCATCACAATTATAAACAAAAAAGGAGATATCGGGTCCCCTTGTCGAATACCTTTCCCACAACTAAACGTGAACGTAGGAGATCCATTGACAAGGATCGACGAGCGGGCCGATGATAAAACCCCATGAATCCACCTACACCACTCTTCGGGAAACTTCATTTGACGCATAACCGATAACAGAAACTCCCAATGGACATTATCATAGACTTTCTCGAAATCAATTTTGAACAAAAATAATTCTTTTCCCATCCTTCTCGCCCAAGATAAAATTTCAGTAATAATTAAAGGACCATCAAGAATATACCTCCCCGTTAGGAAAGCCGATTGCGTTTCATGTGTAATTTTATCCATAACCTTTTTGAGTCTATTCGCTAGAACCTTTGAGATAACCTTGCTAATTACCCCAATAAGATTAATCGGCCGATATTCACCCAGCTCTACCGGGTCATTGACTTTTGGGACCAAAGTAATAAATGACGAGCCCACTCCCCGATTAATAATCCCAGTTTCTGAAAAATATTGAAGGATCCTTACAAAGTCATCTGATAGAATCGACCAAAATCTCTTCACAAACCGAAAGTTAAACCCATCCGGCCCCGGGGCTTTATCACCATCACACTCGAAAACCGCTTCTTTTATCTCTTTTTCTGAAAACGGCCTAATCAATTCCTTCGAGTCAGTTGCATTAAGCTGTTTCAAACCATAACACTCCAAAGCCGGACGGTTATACAATTCTTCAACGAACCTCTTTTTAAAAAATCCTAACACCTCTTTTTTAACCTCAGACGGTTTAAAAACCCACCTCCCATTGACCATCAGTCCCGGAATACTATTAGAAACTCGCCGTTTATTTACCATACCATGAAAGAATCTCGTATTCTCATCACCATCTTTTGCCCAACGAACCCTCGCTTTTTGTCTAAGGTCTTTGGCTTTTAAGTCTTCCAACTCTCTTAGTTTCTTCTTAGCTTCTACATACACCCAATGCTCTGCTTCTGTAATGTCCCTATCTTCAATAATAGTATCCAACTCAAGAAGTTCTTGCTGCAAATTAGCCTCCTCCTCTGATTCATCCTCAGAAATTCTGTTCCTCCATTTAACAATCTCTTGTCTAATCTTCTTGAACTTATTCATAAGGACTAGATCCGGAGGCCCATTCCCACTGAAATCCTTCAACGCCTTTGAAACAACTTCCTCAAAATCATTTCTTAACAACCACGAATTGAAGAAGCGAAATGGTTTTGCACCGAAGTTACGCGTTTCCACTTTCAACACTATAGGACTATGATCTGACTTCTCCCTCGCGAGAGCCCGGTATTCTGCGTTTGTCCAGTCATTTAGGAAGCTCCAAGATACTAGAATTCGGTCAATGCGACTGCCTTTATTCCCCGACACATACGTAAATTTCCTTCCTCTCAACGTAAACTCGTGAAGACCAACCTTTTCTATAAAATCATTCAAATCATGAGTCGCTGAAGCTTTGTATTTGGAGTTCCTTCGCTCCATCCAATCCCTCACACAATTGAAATCCCCTGCTACAATCCAGTAATTTTGATCCTGGCCTATAATACTCTGAAGCTCGACCCAAAGCATCCTTTTTTCCACTAACTTTTGAGGAGCGTACACATTAATAAGAGTAATAACCTTCCCACTTTCTTTCATTTTTCCACGAATACACAAGAAATATCTATGTTTCTCGACAGACGACATACAAAACCTCTTCGGATCCCGTAACGATAACAAACCTCCTGACCGACCCCTAGCACCCACCCAATCATACAAAAACTCACCATTACCCCAAAACCTCCCTATATCCATACCGTCTAAATTCGAAAATTGGGTTTCTTGAATCATAATAAACCCGATTTCATTAGACAGTCTCAAGTTACGGATCCAAGAGCTCTTTCTATCGCATCCCAGTCCTCGAATATTCACCGAAAGAATGTTCATTTATCCCCCGATTGAAAACCTTCATCATTAATGACCTTCTCTAAATCACCTTCAAATTTTTCAATGTTAGAAACACCCAAAACTTTAGCCATATGAATCGTGTCCGCTACCTCTTCCTTATATCCTTCTTCGAACCTCTGACCCCCTGTGTCATTACATACTTCTTCTTCAGGAGACAACACCTCACGTGGAATAGCCCCCTCTATCACAACCTTATAATTAACTAATAAGTTACATTAATAACTAATAAGTTATATTAAGAAACATTTGAAGCCTTTGAAGTTTGTTTTGATTTTATTATTATTATTATTATTAGAGCATCCACTATGGTAAACCTTTTACAAAGGTTTATACATTAATACATTAATAAATTTTAGACCTTTTGATTTTATAAACCTACATGCACTATAGTATAAACCTTTGTAAGTTTATAAAATGTGTTTTTTTAACAAATGCATTAAATGTATTAAATTTATAAAGAGGTTCAAGAATTAGGACCTCTTCATGACACATAGACATGAAATGAGTGTCCACTATGGTTGAAATAAACATACACCTTTTCATCTTTCTTAGACCTTTTCATAAACCCACCATAGTGGATGCCCTTATTATTATTATTATTATTATTATTATTATTATTATTATTATTAATAATGAAGTTTTAATTTTATTGTTAAAAAAAAGATGTCAGTCATCTTATTGAGTCGTCTTATTGTAGCTAAAAGGTTGTCTGTAAGTCGCATGAAAGAGAAAGCAGATGTTAATATGCCACGAAAAATGTGGGTTGGTGAGAGCAGTTATTGTGGGTAGTCTTAAAGATCTAGAAGATTTTCCCAACTTTCACATGTAACGTTGTCCTCAAGCGTTCATGTTTTAATCTTGAAAATATTGTCTTTGATTATGAGCATGTTAATTTATCAAATTCTATCTTTTTCAAAACATTTTTCAACATTTACTATCATATTTAAAGAGGGACACATTAATTGAGAGGATTTAATTAAATGTTAAAATCTTTTTTATAGCCACAGGTAGAGCTCACAACAACAGCACCGCACAGTTTGCTCTCAAACCATTTACTTACTACCAGGTTAAGTCTTGCTCAAATAGGCCAAAGAAAGTTTCAAGTTGAGCCATTTACATGTAGAATTCACCTCTTTGTCTGGGTGGATCATGTTCTCAACTAGACCTTCAAGGTTTCACAGTAGTTTTTCAGCCATGCAGAAACAAATTTAAGGATCTGCAGGTCATTAGTGAGGAGATCTTGGGCCAGCTGCATTCTTCGTGCACATGTTCCAGACAGTGTAGGAGAGGCGGCACAAATTAGAGACTGTAAAGCAAATGTGCACAAAGGAAACTTGTTATCTGTTACTGATTAAGTGTGCAACTAAACTTTATGTTAACCTGCTGCAAGTGTTTTCATGCACACGAGTACACCAAGATGAAGTGTTGCATCTTATTATTTCCTAAGGACAAAGGAAAAGGTAATGCAGCAGAATTCGCCTTAAACAAGTGCAAAACATGTATAAAAGTAATTGCAATATGTATGACGGTACATGTTAGGTGGCAAAACTGGTGGGTTTGTATAAGGAGTCAAAACAGACTGGGTAGGGTTGACTTGTGGATATTTTATCGCCTAACTTAAATGTAATTTCGTCTTAGAAAAAATGATTTAGAAGATTGTATGCATTTAAATACACTTTAGGTGACATTCATAGTGTTTTGACCCATTCAACTCCTCATTTGACCCATTTCACTAATACTTTGTTGCTATTTTGGTATTACCCATTATGAATAGACATTTTCTACATGTTTGATCCATTAAACCCCCCATTTGACCCATTTCACTCAGCCTGCTTGTGGCATTTCCTGCATATTAACTAAACTTTCAAGGACAATGAAAGTAACAAAGGTTTGTATTATATGAAACTGATGGGTTAAACTTCCCCTGAAAGCACCACGGTTAAATGAATACGACACTACCTCAAGAGTTGCACTACGATTCTCAATCATGTCATCAAATCTCAAATGCAAAAACTGATGTGCTTCCATTTCTCTCGCCTTGTTCTTCAAAGGAAATCGAGCCAGATGGCCATCATCTTCTGTTGCTGTTGATACAAAAGTTGGGCGTACCTGGTTATTGGGCTCTTGCTCTCGTACCAATTCGCTTCTTAGCACTTGTTACCTGCGTACTAAGAAAATAAAACAACACCGTTAGACTTATCGAGGGATTGTCTCCCCCGATTAGACTCCGGCGTGAGAGTAAGTAATCGATTTAGGGTTCTCGTAGAGAGTTAGGGTTTGTATATCGTACCTTTGAATGAGAGATGTCATTCCTTATATAGGGGCTGAAACCGTGTAGGTTTCTTGCTCCTTACTTTTCGCATACGTAATGCTTATCCGGGGTAAGGATATCTATTCCATGAATAGGTAATCCTTATCGCATACCCAATTAAGTTTGGTTGGGCTTTGGACTTCGTGAGCCCAAGCCGTGTTTATTATGGCCCGTTATTTGTTATAATAGACCACTCGTGGTGGGTTTGGGCCAAGTAATGTTTTATCATTTGGGCTCGTGGCCCAAATATAGACTATACGTCATCATGTCCCCCCAGTCTAGTGTGTGCGGCTCGTAGCCGCGGATACTAGACTTAATATTATCAGCGGTAAGCGTGGCGGGAGATCAAGGAAATATTACCGCCTCTTTTTAAGTGCAATGCACCTAACTAAAAAGTATTTCAAACGGGTACCTCGAAAATCGGGGGTGGTGTCCACGTAGCCCACGTAATTCGGGAAAAAGTGCATGTACCCGTTCAGCTCCTAGCCATACGTTTTCTGTGAGTGGATTCCACGTGGAGGGAAACTAGGGTTTTTTCCACTCCCTATATAAGAGTTACCGCCCCACTTTTTTACAATCACACAGTAAAATACACACTTATCACTATTCACTGTCCTTGAGAGCTTTTTGCAAAGAAAATATTTCATTTTCATAGGTAATTTGTGTGCGTCTCACTTAGTATTCTGATGAAGATGGTTGCTCAATTGGAGGATTTTCGCTCTGCGATGTCCATTGAGGATGTTACTCAATTTTCGTCTGACTATTTCGTGCCTCTGGATGTCCATCCAGAGGCTCCAGATGTGGACGCGTGTATAGCTGATTTCCCCGAAGGGAAAATAGGGCTATACACAAAATTCTTTGAGTACGCGAATTACCGCGTACCCATATCTATCTTTCTGAGTGATTTGCTCAACCATTATCGCCTTCACATCTCTCAGCTGCACTGTATAGGTGCGGCTAAGGTGTCGAATTTTGAAGTAAACTGCCGTTTACTTGCGATAGAACCGACCGTCGCCTTGTTCCGTTCCTTTTACCATACGACGTGGTCAAATGGTTGGGTTTCTTTTGCGAAGCGCCAGGGGGCGCTTCAGTGTTATACTGAGAAAGTGGACGCCCTAAAAAATTGGAGGGAGTACTTTTTCTGGGTTGATGATGTAGTCTTTCCCTTTTCCCATGAGTTTTATACTCAGGATACATTACCAAGGGATGGGCGCCCCGCACCCGGTTCCTACAGGCTGGCTGACGCCCAGATTCTGGATGCCAACCGACTGGCCATTAACCCCTATCCGGAGGAGTTTTTGGTGCATATGGGGTTGAGCCGCGCTTATTTTGGCGCTGCAAATGAGGTGCCTACTTTTCTGAGTGAGGATGGCCGGGGTGGGTGTTCATCCCTTCTACTTCAAGCTTTGTAAGTCTTTTTTTGTGTATGCGCGCTTTTAATAACTAATCCCTTTTTTCCTTTCTTGCTTTATTGATGTGCGCAGAGATGGATCTGTTTGTTGTGGTTAAGCTGGACAAGCCGAAGCTGGTGACTATAGGGGTGCGCCCTCTGAGGGAAGGTGAGCAGCCCCTACTGGAGGCGACGGAGGGTCATTTGACCGTCCTGCCAGAGGCGGTCCCTGAGAACACGCCACCGCTCCAAGTGACGCCTGTTCAGAGCGTGGCGCCCGATGCGGAGGTGGCGCCCACTGTGGAGGTGACGCCCACTGTGGCGCCCACTGTGGAGGTGGCGCACAAGGAGGCGCAATCGGGGTCGTCTGACAGCATAAAGATCCTTAATCCTGAGGAGGTTCTGAAAGAGGAAGTTGCGCAGAATGTTAAGCGCAAGGGAGAGGCTGGAGGCAGTGGCACTAGGAAGAGGCGTCGACACGTCATTGGGGACGCGGAGTCTAATGCGGAAGAGACGTCTACTTCTGGTGCGCTGTTGAAGGTTGCTGAGGCTTCTCCGTTTCTGTAAGTGTTTGCGTCTTTATCATCTCTCTCTTTTTCTTTATTATTATATTACTTGTTGTAATATTTACTAACTGTTTTTTGTTGCGTAGGGATGATGTTGCGAAGAATGATGGAGTCTTCGTTGATGAGGTTTCCTCTCCACGGAATGAAAACAGGGAGGGGAAAGCCAAGGTTGCTGATGGTGGAGAGGCGCAGCAGCTGATGGATGAGCTGGCTGCGACTGCGGCGCGCCAAGCTGAGCTGGTGGCTCAGTTAAAAGAGAAGTATGTCGGGGAGAGCAGTGCTCTTGCCCAGAAGGATGAAGAGTTGGCGAAGCTTCGTGCGCAGGCGGAGTTGGAGGCCTCGCGGGTGCATGCTGAGAAGATCACCCATGAGAAGCTGTCCGCCATGGCTGAGGTGGTGAAGGCGCGTGGAGAGCTGCACCATTATAAGTCGGACTTGACTTTTGCTGTGCGCTTCGAGGAGGAGAAGAAGGTGGAGCACTATGCTAGCCTCACCAAGTTTAGGGAGGATATGGTGAAGATCATCCAGGCGCAGGAGGACAAGCTGCGTAGCCTTAGCATTGAGTACGACGAGGAATTATATCCTCATTTGATGTCGACCATTGCTGAGCGCAGGTATATTTTTTTCATTTTTATTCTTCTTTAGAATAACGTTATCGCCATGCTTTTTATTTACACAAATTGTCTTTGTGAATGTAGGTGGTTGATTAGCCATGGGCTGCGCTTGGCAGCCATGGGTACGCTAGAGTCCCCAGAGGTGGTGGACGCCTTTGGGAAGGTGGTGCATTGCGCGATGGCGCGTGGTAGATCCCAGGCTATGGAGGATCTCCACGAGGCCAAGCTGCTGAAGAAGGACTTGGCGGAAGTCCCTGGGTACAACCCTACAGCTTATGATGAGTTGCTGCAAGCAATGGCGGGGTTGAAGGTTCTTGAGTTGCCGCACATTGGGAGGCTGGAGCGCGATCAAGATGACCCCATAGATGTACTGATGGCGGGGTTGACGTTGCAGCGCCATCTTGGGGAGAATGGGGAAGGGGAATCAGATTACTATCTGAAACATGATGTTTCGCAGCTGCAAGTTTCTGTGTTCGTGCGGCCTCGCGACATCCTCAAACCCTTTGCTCTTGAGAGGGAGATTCCCTTGAAAGAAGTGCTGGAGCGACATCAGCAGAGGGTTGCTGTGAAGAAGGGTATTAAGGGTAAGGCAGTGATGTGTGGCATTGGCGCTGCACACATCCCCAGGTCAGATGGTGTGCCTGTAAGCGTTCCAACCGTATCTATGCAGGATGCTTTAACTTTGAGGAAGCTGCAGGAAGCGGGGAGTTCCGCCGCCCCGGAGGAGAGTCCTGAGCATCGCCATAGCATATAGGCTTTTTGTATATTATGTTTTGCCTTGTAATTTTTGTAAATAACTTATGAATAAGATAATTTTTTGTTTAAGTTCGTGACTTAAAATATACTTGCATTGTTTGCCAGAAATTATTTAACCAAGTGTTTTAAGTGCGTGACTTTAAGAGATACTTGCATTGTTTGCGAAGTTTTTGTATTTGACCAAGTGTTTTGGCTCGTTATTTGCTAAGCTTGTACAGTGTACTTAGTATGTGCGCATCCGTCGTGGGGTGCGAACGCGAAACTTACTTTGACGTCTCAAGAGTAAGGCGCTTAGCAAGGATACGTGATCCTATGTTGATGGGTTTGCAGCCCTCTTACTCAACGAGTGAATTAGTAGGTTAACTTATCCTTTACGCCTTCGTGGGTCTTTAAGTGGTGCATGTACGCCATGTAGGCAATAAAAATGTAAGATAACAATATTGACATTTATTATGTATGCAATAAAGTAAAATACGCTATGGAGTTAGCTAAAAACCATAACATTTTATTGATACTTGCAAGTTTTTAAAGAAAATAATAAAAATATGATTCCTAGGAAAGAAAAAGAACAAACACTTATTGGGCATCACGTAGGAAGCGAGGGTGTCTGTGTAACTGCCGTAGCCTAGAAGTAACATTTTTTAAGATTGCAGATGTTCCAGGTGCGCGCTAGGTCTTGACCTTCCATATCGCGCAGTCTGTATGCGCCATTGCCGAGCGCCTCTGTGACCTCGTAAGGTCCTTCCCATTTAGGTCCGAGCTTGCCTGTGTCTTCTGCGTGGCTCGCGTCATTGGCGCGGTAAACAAAGTCTCCTGGTCTGAATGAAGTGTGTTTGACCTTTGCATCATAATACTTCTTCATTTTTGCCTTAGCCTTTGCTTCGCGTATAGCTGCGCGTTCGCGTCTTTCTTCCAGTATGTCTAAGTCTATGCGCCGTTCCTCGTCGTTTGTTGTGACGTTGACCTCTGCCGTGCGTATAGTTGGCATTCCTATCTCAGCTGGTATGACGGCTTCTGTTCCATAGACTAGAGAAAATGGCGTGTCGCCAGTACTGGTTTTGATTGTTGTGCGAGACGCCCACAAGACATGCGAGAGCTCATCTACCCACCTTCCTTTGTGTCTGTCAAGGCGCGCTTTTATTCCTTCGCCTATACTGCGGTTTGCGCGCTCAACTAGGCCATTGGTTTGTGGGTGTTTTACTGAAGCAAAGTGTTGTGTGATGTTTAATTGTGCGCACCAATCTTTGAATGGGTTATCACATAATTGTTTTCCGTTGTCTGATATGATCGCGCCCGGTAGTCCGAAGCGACAGACAATGTTGTCCCAGACAAAGCGTTTGACTTGGTTTCCCGTGATGTTTACCACCGCCTTTGCTTCGATCCACTTCGTAAAGTAGTCTATGGCTACGATGAGGAACTTTACTCCTCCAGCTGCGACAGGGAAAGGTCCTGCGATGTCAATACCCCATTTGTAAAATGGCCATGGTGAGGTAATTGGTGTTAGCTCTTGTTGTGGTCGGTGCGGAATTGGCCTATGTACTTGGCAATTACTGCATTTTCTTATCAGGTTGTGTGCATCGCGATGCATTGTTGGCCAATAATATCCTGACCTTAGAGCGCTTGCCACCACGGATCGTGGCCCTGAGTGCATACTACATGATCCAGCATGAATTTCGCGGAGTACGTAGTCTGCTTGAAGGGGTCCAACACATCTGAGCCATGGCTGTAAGAAAGACCGTCGATAGAGTACGTTGTCGCGTAATTCAAATCGTTGCGCTGTGCGCCGTATTCTTCGAGCGTCTTTATGATCTTGGGGTAGGGTTCCCTTGCTAATAAATTCGATGATAGGTGTCATCCATGTAGGATCTTGTTCCTTTATCACCGTTGATATCTCCATTTCCAAGATTGACTTATTTTTTAGGGTTTCTACCAATACTTGTTTTGAGAGGTGTGCGAAGCTTGTGGATGCGATCTTGCTGAGTGCGTCTGCCTTCCTGTTATCTCCTCCAGGCACTTGTTTTATTGTGAACCTATCAAAGTTCTTGATCAAGGATTTTGTCTTTTCCAGGTATTGGATCATGTGTTCGTCCTTGGCTTCATATCCACCCAGCACGTGGTTAGCGACTAGTCGCGAATCTACATTTGCTTCTAGGTTACGAACCCCCATTTGGATTGCGATGCGTAGTCCGGCTAATAGGGCTTCGTATTCTACCTCATTGTTTGTGGCTGTGAATTCAAAGCGTAGCGCATAGGTGAATTCCGTACCTTCTGGATTTGTAAGAATAAGGCCTGCGCCTGATTCATCTACACATGAAGACCCATCTGTGAACAGAATCCAGGGTTCCTGCAAATCTGTTTTAGTTGCGGATGTCGGGCTGTCGCTGTCTGGCTTTTCCACGATGAAATCGGCTAAGACTTGTCCTTTGATTGCAGTGCGCGGTCTGTATGAGATGTTATACTCACTTAGCAATACACTTCATTTTTGTAAGCGTCCTGATGCGTCAGGCTTAGAGATAACTTGTTTGATTGGCTGATCAGTGATTACAGCTATTGGGTGTGCTTGGAAGTATCTGCGCAGCCTTTTGGCTGCGAATACTAGGGCCAAGACAAGCTTTTCCATAGCGCTGTAGTTAGTCTCTGTTTTCTTTAGGGCTTTGCTTACAAAGTATATGGGTGTCTGGACGGAGTTTCTGTCTGTTAATAGTACTGCGCTGACTGCTCCATGGGTTGCCGATAAGTACATTATTAGTTCTTCCCCTGGTCGTGGTGCGACAAGTTTGGGAAGAGATGCCAGATGAGTTTTTAGTTGTTGGAAAGCTTCCTCCGCTTCGTTAGTCCAACGAAAGTCTCCCTTTTTAGTACACTTCGTGAGTGTTTTAAAGAGGGGAAGAGATTTGTCTGCTGACTTAGATAAGAAACGGTTTAGCCCTGCTAGCTTTCCATTTAATGACTGGACTTCTTTGAGTGTACGCGGGGAGGGGAGATCAATAACAGCCTTTGTCTTTTCTGGGCAAGGCTTAATGCCACCGGGTTCTATCAAGTATCCAAGGAACATGCCTTCAGTTGCGCCAAAGGTGCACTTCTTGGGATTCAATTTCATGTTTATTCGCCCCAATGTTCTGAATGTTTCCTCGATGTCGCGCACCAATTCGTCCTCTGTATGGCTTTTGATGACAAGGTCGTCAACATAGACTTCCAATTTGCGGCCTACTTGTTTTTCGAAAGCTGTGTCCACCAGTCGTTGGTATGTCGCGCCTGCGTTCTTCAGGCCAAAAGGCATTTTTGTGTAGCAGTACACTCCTTGACTGGTGTGGAAAGCTGTTTTTTCTTCATCTTCCACTACCATCTGGATCTGATGATACCCTTTATATGCATCTAGGAAGCATTTGAAAGGGTATCCGCACAAGGATTCGACCTTCCAGTCTATCTCTGGCAGTGGATAGCAGTCCTGTGGACATGCTTTGTTGAGGTCCGTGAAGTCCACGCACATCCTCCAACTGCCATCGCTCTTCTTTACCATAACTGAGTTAGAAAGCCAGTCGTGATAGTATACTTCGCGCATGATGCCTGCATCCACGAGCTTATGTACTTCTTCCAGAATAGCCTTTGCACGATCTGGGGCCTGGCCGCGTTTCTTTTGTCGTATTGGAGGGTATCCTTGTCGGATTTGTAGTTTATACTCTGTGATAGAGCGCGGTACTCCCGTCATATGCTTTGGCTCCCATGCAAAGATGTCTAGGTTCTTTTGCAAGAGTGCGCATACAACTGCTTTACCTTTGTCAGATAAAGATCCTCCAATCGAAACTTGTTGTTCCGGATAATCTGGATGAATAGCAACTTTTAAATTTGGCGTTTTTTCCGTGCGCTGTTCTGGAATAGTCTCTGCTTCAGTTGTTACTGCGATGCATTCTCTTGGTGGTACTGTTGAGTTATAGAGAGTGACAACTCCTCCTTCCACTGGAAATTTAAGCATTCCGTGCGCTGTGGATGGTACTGCGCGCATGGATGATATTCCCGGTCTTCCAATGATACCATTGTATGGTGAAGGGGACTTTATTACCATAAAGTTTATCCATGTCGCGGTTGAGTGTTGTTCATCTCCTACGACCACCAATAAGCGTAACTGCCCCATGGGCCAAATCTTTTCTCCTGTGAATCCTGTTAATGACGTTGTAGCTGGTATCAATTGACTTTGGATTTCAGGTCGCAGTCTTTTGAAACAGTGATCGTACAGGATATCTGCGGATGCTCCTCCATCAATATACATGCGGTGGATGTCATGTCCCCCTGTATGTATTTCAATGGTTAGGGGCTCCACGACTGCGTTGTCCGCAGCTATAGTGGGGAAGGATATCTCTTTTTCGGGAGAGAATGTTTGGCTAACTTTTTGCTTTATCTTGCGATGCCATGATTGTATCATGTATATAGTATCAGCTTTTTCCTTTGAGGGTTCTTTCTTTCCCCCGTTTCTCTGTTTATCTTTTCCCTCTTTGATATTCTTTACGAGGTGGTCCATCCTGCCTTCTCTCACTAGCTTTTCAATTAGTTGTTTTAGTTGGACGCACTCGTTAGTTGTATGGCCTTTTTGGCCGTGGTACTCGCAGTATCCGCTACCTAGGCGCTTTTCCTCTGCAGTGCGCATTGGTGGTGGTTTTGGGAAGTTCGCACCTTCTGTTACAAATATTTCTCTCGGAGTTTTTGTAAGAGGGGTATATTTGTCATTGTCCCTTCCAATGCGATAATTCCTGCTGCGGTTGTTATTCTGATCATTGGATTGTCTTTGCGGCTGCTCTTGCTGCCTATAATTTGAATAACATTTTTTGCTATCCGCAGCAGCTGCTTCTCCTTGTATAAAGGATCTAGTGCGCTTTGTTAGCTCATCAAAAGTTTGTGGAACTTTGTCGTTCAATTTTCGGATGAGTTCTGGGTTGTTAATCCCATTCATGAACCCTGAAATTTTTAGGATTTCAGGACATGTTTTGACTTGTATGCACTCATCTTTGAAATGTTCCATAAAAGCGTTGGTTGATTCGCCTTGACGCTGTTTCACTCTTGCTAGTTCCACAGGGTTTTTTGCGCACTTCTTTCGTTGGGTGAAATTGAGGCGGAATGCTTTTCGTAATTCCTCAAATCCACCAATGCTCCTACGTGGGAGTTTGCTAAACCATGTGCGCGCGTTTCCTACTAACGTGGAATTAAACATGTGGCACCACACAGGCTGTGGCCAGTTTTCGATAGTTGCGGCAGATTCGGAAATTTTTAGGTGATCGTCTGGATCACCTGTTCCATCATATGTTTTCACGTTAGTGGGCATGCGCCTGCGTTTGCGGTCTGAGTAATCGCTGATGCGCCGTGTAAACGCATCAATTTTCTGGCGTCGCCATGGGAGAGACATATCTTCATTCTCTTCCTCGCGACGCCTTCCTCTTGACTTCCAGTGTCCTGTTTCTTTATCCTCGTTGTCCGATGAGTCACTGGAAGAAGGTAGTCTCTTTTTCGGCGCTTGCGCCGGCTTCTTTCAGAAGAAGAGCTTGAGGGATCTCTGCTTGGGGATCTTCTTCTCCCCAATCTATCTTGAATCCTCCTACTCCCAGGTTTGGAAGATCCTTGGCTTGGCGAATGTTGAAGCCCTAATCGATCTTGTATTCCCCGACTGCCAAGTCTGGAGTGGACATTAGTGCGCCTCTCGCTGTCTCCTGAGTATTGTGAATCAGATATCGTACCCAACCTATCATGGATAGTGGTACGTTCTGCGCGTCTTCCTCGTGGGTGACGCAATGGTGATGGTTCGCGTTCAGGACCAGAATTGAGTCGGGCTTGAAGGTTCGTACTTGCCCTTCTTGTTGCTTCTTCTTGCATGAGGGCAGTTAGGGTTTCATAATTTTGGGATACAAAGTTTCCCAAAGTTAGATCGGGTGCGTCCTCAGTTGTTGCAAGAATATCTGCCTCAGTATTAGGCACCCTGTTTCGGTCAGGTGCGCCTGGCGGCGCAGTGTTGTTCACTGCGGGTGTAGCTTGATGAGGAGTGGTGAAGAGGGTGCGCTGGAGTTCCTCAACGCTTGGGACCACTGGTGTGACTTGGGTAGTCCTTATAAGTAGTTCTACTGCTAGACGAGGTGGGGTTGTTCCTGCCTCGTGGTGACCAGGTGCGCTGGTTGTACCAGCAACTTGTCTGGAGGTCGGATCTTGCTGATTCTTCCTCTGATGGTCACGCTTTTCTGACTGCGGAGTCCGCTGGCTTGAATTCTTATGTTTCGTTATTCTAGTTCTTAGTAGGGTCCCACGGATGGCGCCACTTGTTGATACAAAAGTTGGGCGTACCTGGTTATTGGGCTCTTGCTCTCGTACCAATTCGCTTCTTAGCACTTGTTACCTGCGTAATAAGAAAATAAAACAACACCGTTAGACTTATCGAGGGATTGTCTCCCCCGATTAGACTCCGGCGTGAGAGTAAGTAATCGATTTAGGGTTCTCGTAGAGAGTTAGGGTTTGTATATCGTACCTTTGAATGAGAGATGTCATTCCTTATATAGGGGCTGAAACCGTGTAGGTTTCTTGCTCCTTACTTTTCGCATACGTAATGCTTATCCGGGGTAAGGATATCTATTCCATGAATAGGTAATCCTTATCGCATACCCAGTTAAGTTTGGTTGGGCTTTGGGCTTCGTGAGCCCAAGCCGTGTTTATTATGGCCCGTTATTTGTTATAATAGCCCACTCGTGGTGGGTTTGGGCCAAGTAATGTTTTATCATTTGGGCTCGTAGCCCAAATATAGACTATACGTCATCAGTCTTCTACAAATAGGTTTTGAAGTGTGCAGATCACGAGTTTTTAAGCTTCAATACGACTAACTGAAGGATGACCAGTTTTTGGTGCAGTAGGATGACCAGAGGAATCTTTAATGTACCTGACCAAGTTTTTGGTGCAGTAGGATGACCAGAGGAATCTTTATGCCGTCACCGATGCCTTCCCCTAGCAAAGAACTAACTGAAGGATGTAGATTATCCGCTGTGAGGTGCTGCAACAACAGAAAATATATTCATAACTATTCCAAGCACCAAACTGTAATAAATAGCCATCAATGCATACCAAGCTATGAGGAATCTTCAATATGCAATCACCAGCTTGTATCGGTTTAGAAGCAAATAATGACCTGCATTTAGGCCATTAAAAAGGTATAAAACATTTGTAAATTTTAAAAACTTAATTATAATTCATTATTATTAAATACCAGCCAACATAACTAATACTTGTAAATGATGTAGCTCATCGAAATCGATTTTTGATTTGGACACACTCCACCAACGCACGTTTAACCTTTTCTAGCATTCTATTTTACTTTGAGTACATTCACACACAGTTTCAATAGTCCACGAACCTGGTTGCGGGAAAGTTATATGTTGTTGCTTAATTTTCTGCAGGTCGGCGTCTCAAATTCATTTGCAGTGTTTTGCCCTTTAATCGTGGACAAAGCATCATATTAGATTTCTCCCCAATATTATGCTTCTACATATTAGATGTGTTCGTCATCGGCTCTCAAACATGCTTTGAAGGGTGCTTCAAGAGTCCACGGTTCAAGTGATTTGTTCAAGTTCATGACAGCTTCAAATGTTCAAATCAAGATTTTCAAGATTCCAAGTAAATAATTTGTATAAAGTTCAAGGTTTTCCAAAAAAAAAAATGACAAGTTCAAGGTTTTGTTTTGTTTAGTAGTTCAATTGCAACATGTATGTTTCACTAGTTCATGATGGTTTATCATCTCAAATGTATCATCAGTGGGGATTTTCTTAATCTCCTAAATCAATATATTACGGAGTATCTTGTTTGAAAAAAAAAAAAAAAAGCCTATATATACTAGTAAAAACCTCACATAAGAAAAATTCAGGGCAGGTTGACAAATGATTATGGCGTCTCCTGCTTTTCCACTTTTTGAACCTGGACATCTAATGTGCCACAAAAATATGCCAGCTATGCAGATTACCCAAGTGCCGATATATACATCATACATACATAAGATACGCAGGTTACCATCAGCAGCGACGAAATTAATCATACCTTCGATCTCCAAAAGCATATCAAAGCAGAGGCGACCCTCATTTCAGGATTTGGGGTCCTGTGGTGGCCCTTCTAGCTCTAGTTACTCAACCACCGACCACAATTGTGGTGATTATGAGACATCTGGTGGGCGCACAGTCGGGGCTTACATAAACGAGACAGCCTCATGGTATCTCGGAAACTATCCAAGCTATGGTAATCAGAATGCAAACTATACAATGCAGAATCTAATATATGCTGCTTACAGTGCAACCAATGTTGCTCTTATATCTAGCCACTATCAGCAAGATTACAAACACTGGGACGGCTATGATAACCCAACAATGAGACCACTATTACAACACAATAGAGGTTAGTTGGTACAGAAAAAATATATGCCAGTCTGGTACTAGTGCAAATAGAAAGCGATCCAGTCACTATGGGAGAACCATTTTCCTCAAATGTCACAACTAGCATCATTTGAAGCAGCTCTGGTAAGTTGTAGTTGACATGCGCATTTTTGAAATTTGGCAATGAAACTAGATCTTTTAACGTTGTACATTGGTTAATGTTGTTATAAACATACAATCACTTCATAAACCATCAATCGAAATGCTACATTCGCATAGTATACAACAGTGAACAGTCCTAGACTTGTTTCAAATTTTCTCACTGTTAGTAAATTTAGTACACTTGAGGGATCAATTCACACCTGGTAATGGGCTTGGAGGTATGGAGTATACACCCATTTGGTCACTGAATCCCCTGACTCAATAGTGGTTATGTATTGAATCTGCTAATAGCATGATTCTGCTGATTGTTGTTACCACTGCAAGTGTTAACGTTACCACTGCAAGGGTTGTTGTTACCACTGCAAGTGTTAACGTTACCACTGCAAGGGTTATTGTTACCACTGCAAGGGTAACTGTTTCCACTGATAACCACAGATCCTATAATTATGGAAATTATTATGTTATCATTAATGGGCCGTTAATTATACATAATACCATGGGCTAGGGTTTGAGTATTCTCTATTATAAATAGAGATCACATCATTATGCATGAAAGTAAGTTATCATACGATTTACTAAATACAAACCCTAAACACTAAATACGCATCTGGTTCTTGATTTGTGCCTAAAACAAGAACTTCACTTGGTCTTATCCCATAGAGATATTCGTGTAACCCAGGCATAGGGTCGAATAGTTTCTATTGGAAAGTGATACCACGATTTCAAGTGAATATCCGGTACCTTCATTGATTATCTTAACCCTAATCTGGAACTGTTTTGCAGCTATACAACCAACAATCAATAGAAACTATTAGTGATAATCAATGGCTGCTGCTATGAGACAAATGGCTGCTAACTTTTCCAAGTTGGAAAAGTTTGAAGGTGTTGATTTCAGAAGATGGCAAAAGAAGATGCACTTCTTGTTGTCAAGTATGAATGTGGTGTATGTTCTCACGACTGAGATTCCTGAAGATCATGGAGATGATGCTACTATGGATCAGATGAGGGCAAGGAGCAAGTGGGAGAATGATGACTACATTTGCAGAGGTTTAATTCTCAATGGTATGTCTGATTCTCTTTTTGATATTTATCAGAATGTTGAAACTTCTCAAGAACTATGGGATTCCTTGGAAGCCAAGTATATGGCTGAGGATGCATCAAGTAAGAAGTTCCTTGTAAGTAATTTTAACAATTACAAAATGGTTGATTCTAGACCTGTCATGGAACAATACAATGAACTTCTTAGTATACTTGGTCGATTCACACAACACAAGATGAACATGGATGAGGCTATTTCAGTCTCTTGTATCATCGATAAACTACCTCCTTCTTGGAAAGAATTCAAACATATGCTTAAGCATAAGAAGGAGGAGTTAACTCTTGTTGAGTTGGGCAGTCACTTGCGCATTGAGGATTCACTCAAAGCTCAAGACATTGACAAGCCAAAGAGTAGCACTGCTACTGGTCCATCAGTTGTCAATATGGTGGAGCATAACAACTCTACCAAGTACAATGACAACAAGGGCAAACGTAAGCATCAAGATAACACCAAATCTGATCTTAACAAGAAACCTAAGGTGACTTGTTGGAAGTGTGGGAAACCTGGACACTTCAGGAAAGATTGCAAGGGTGGTAAAGTTGGAAACAAATCCAATGGATCAGGCACAAGTGGAGGGAATGGTAACACCAATTCTCTGAAAGGTCAGAATGTGTTTAATAAGTCTTTTAAGATTTATTATGTTACATATATATCTGACATTTACTTTGTGCAGGATGATGATGTTGCGTGGTGGGTTGACTCTGGAGCAACAATTCATGTGTGTAAAGATAGAAGCTGGTTCAAGACCTACAAGTCAATGAATGATGGTTCTATTCTTCACATGGGAAACGAGTCAACTGCCCTGGTGCATGGAAAAGGATGTGTTGAGTTGAAGTTTAGTTCTGGAAAGAGTGTTTCTTTATTTAATGTTTTACATGTTCCTGATATTAGAAAGAATTTGGTTTCTAGTAGTGTTTTGAATAATTGTGGTTATAAACAGGTTATTGAATCTGATAAGTTTGTTTTATCTAAAAATGGTGTGTTTATTGGTTTTGGTTATTTGTGTAATCAAATGTTCAGACTTAATATTGTTCATGATAATATTGATTCTGCTTTTATATCTACATCAAAACTTTATGATTCAAACCTATGGCATGCAAGACTTGGCCATGTACATTTTAAAAGAATGCAAGATATGTCTAAGGATGGGTTAATTCCAGCCTTTGATGTGAACACTGAAAAGTGTAAAACTTGTATGTTGAACAAGATAACTAAGAAACCTTTTCAAGGAGTAAAACGTGAAACTAAAGTTTTGGAGTTAATTCACAGTGACCTTTGTGATTTACATGCAACTCCCTCTTTGGGGAATAAAAAATACTTTGTAACATTTATTGATGATGCTTCAAGGTTTTGTCATGTTTATTTATTACATTCTAAAAATGAATCATTAGATAAATTTAAAGTATTTAAAACTGAAGTTGAATTGCAACAAAGTTCCCTGATCAAAAGATTAAGGACTGATAGGGGAGGTGAGTACATGGATACTCTGTATTTTCAGTCTGTTGGTATAATCCATGAAACGACTGCCCCTTATACTCCTCAGCAAAATGGTATTTCTGAAAGGAAAAACAGGGTGCTGAAGGAGATGGTTAATTCCATGTTGTCCTATTCAGGGCTGAGTCAAGGGTTCTGGGGTGAAGCTATGTTAACAGCTTGCTATTTATTAAATAGGGTTCCCAACAAAAGGAACAAAGTTACACCTTATGAACTTTGGACTAAAAAGAAACCTAACCTTAATTATCTTAGGATATGGGGTTGTAGGGCTGTTGTAAGACTCCCTGATCCAAAGCAGAAAACTTTGGGTGAAAGAGGCATTGAATGCATCTTTGTTGGATATGCTGAGCATTCCAAGGCATATAGGTTTTATGTTATAGAACCTAATGAGTCTGTTTCAATTAACTCAATAATTGAATCAAGGGATGCAATCTTTGATGAGAATAGATTCTCATCTATCCCTAGACCAAGTCAAAGGATTCCAAATGGAACCAATGACAATGGTGTTTCAGAGGTTCCTACTGATGAGGTTCCTACTGATGAGGTTCCTGCTGATGAGGTTCCTACTGAGGTTGTGGAACAACAACCTGAACCTGAGCTCAGAAGGAGCAATAGGGTGAGGACTCCAAAGTCATTTGGACCTGAGTTTCAATTATACTTAATTGAAGGTACAAGGAGTGAGGTCTCTGACCAATACTCCTATTGCTTCATTGTTGAGGATGATCCCAAAACATTTGAAGAAGCAATGAAGTCCCAGGATGTTGCTTTCTGGAAAGAAGCAATTAATGATGAGATGGACTCCATCATGGGCAATAACACTTATGTGTTGACTGATCTACCACCTGGTTGCAAACCTTTAGGTAGCAAATGGATTTTCAAAAAGAAAATGAAGGTAGATGGAACTGTTGAAAAGTTTAAGGCAAGATTAGTTATTCAAGGCTTTAAACAAAAGTCAGGAATAGACTACTTTGATACTTATGCTCCAGTGGCACGTATCAGTACCATAAGATTGCTAATTGCTTTGGCATCAATTCACAATCTGATTATTCATCAGATGGATGTGAAGACAGCTTTCTTGAATGGTGATTTAGATGAGGAGGTTTACATGAACCAACCTCAGGGCTTCATCATGCCTGGCAAAGAAAACAAGGTGTGTAAACTGATTAAGTCTCTTTATGGACTAAAACAGGCACCTAAGCAATGGCATCAAAAGTTTGATGAAGTGGTTTTGTCTAGTGGTTATTTACTTAATCAAGCTGACAAATGTGTATATAGCAAATTTGATGAATCTGGTAAAGGAGTCATCATTTGTCTATATGTTGATGACATGTTGATCTTTGGAACTGACCAAAATCAAGTTGATCTTACAAAAGAATTTTTGTCATCAAAGTTCTCCATGAAGGATATGGGGGAGGCAGATGTTATCCTTGGCATAAGGATTAAACATGAAAGTAACAAAATTTCTATATCTCAGTCTCATTACATTGAGAAGGTGTTAAAGAAATTTAATTACTTTGATTGTACTCCAATGAGTACTCCTATGGATACAAGTGAGAAGCTAATGCCTAATACTGGCAAAGCTGTATCTCAACTTGAGTATTCTAGGGTGATTGGCTGCTTGATGTATGCCATGACTTGTACAAGACCTGATATTGCTTTTGCTGTGGGTAAACTGAGCAGGTATACTAGTAATCCTAGTGCTCATCATTGGCAAGCAATTCAGAGGGTCTTTAAGTATTTGAAGAGAACTATGGATTATAGTCTCTCATATACTGGTTATCCTTCAGTATTAGAAGGATACACTGATGCAAGTTGGATCAGTAACACTGAAGACAATTCGTCTACTAGTGGCTGGGTATTCCTACTTGGTGGAGGTGCAATTTCTTGGGCATCCAAGAAACAAATTTGCATTACCAGTTCAACCATGGAATCTGAATTTGTGGCTTTAGCTGCTGCTGGCAAAGAAGCTGAATGGTTGAAAAACTTGCTTCTTGAGATTCCATTGTGGTCTAAACCTATAGCACCTATTTCTATCCATTGTGATAGTGCTGCTACATTGGCAAAGGCTTATAGCCAGATGTACAATGGGAAGTCTAGACACTTAGGTGTTAGGCATAGCATGATTCGTGAGCTTATCATGAATGGGGTGGTATCTATAGTGTTTGTTAAATCTCAACAAAACTTAGCTGATCACTTGACGAAGGGTTTGGCTAGAGACTTGGTTTTGAAGTCTGCTAAAGGGATGGGTTTAAGTCCAACTTAGTCACTGAATGCAAGGATACCCAACTCCCTTCTAAGGAAACTTGGAAGCTGAGTTCAATGTGGAAAGCTGATCATTTGGTGGACTGAAGCACATGTATCACAAACATCCCAAGGTTGTGCTTGTTACCTGCTGAAAGGAGGATGAAGTCTTCACTTCTTAATGGTTAATTTTCTTTGAAAAAGTGCTAAGCAGGAGCATGAATTAAAGATGAACCACCTATGTAAATGTTGAAGTTTTGCCGCTTCAGGAAGCTTTGGACTTTTAGCTTTTACAACATTTATGAATTGGATATGGACACATGGCTTGTATAGTGTCAGGAGTATTTTAGTGTTTGAAAACTTGTGTGTATTTATCATCAGGTATTCAAATGGGTTGAAGGGTTCAATTCTTAGAACACCCTGATTCTCGAATATTTGAAAGTATATGTACTAATGTGGAAATTCAATCCTCAGGATATTTTCATTTATGCACTTGTTTTGGTTTGTGTTTGAATTTTCATGCAAAGGTAGTGAACTAAATTTGGGGAGGATTGTTAGTAAATTTAGTACACTTGAGGGATCAATTCACACCTGGTAATGGGCTTGGAGGTATGGAGTATACACCCATTTGGTCACTGAATCCCCTGACTCAATAGTGGTTATGTATTGAATCTGCTAATAGCATGATTCTGCTGATTGTTGTTACCACTGCAAGTGTTAACGTTACCACTGCAAGTGTTAACGTTACCACTGCAAGGGTTGTTGTTACCACTGCAAGTGTTAACGTTACCACTGCAAGGGTTATTGTTACCACTGCAAGGGTAACTGTTTCCACTGATAACCACAGATCCTATAATTATGGAAATTATTATGTTATCATTAATGGGCCGTTAATTATACATAATACCATGGGCTAGGGTTTGAGTATTCTCTATTATAAATAGAGATCACATCATTATGCATGAAAGTAAGTTATCATACGATTTACTAAATACAAACCCTAAACACTAAATACGCATCTGGTTCTTGATTTGTGCCTAAAACAAGAACTTCACTTGGTCTTATCCCATAGAGATATTCGTGTAACCCAGGCATAGGGTCGAATAGTTTCTATTGGAAAGTGATACCACGATTTCAAGTGAATATCCGGTACCTTCATTGATTATCTTAACCCTAATCTGGAACTGTTTTGCAGCTATACAACCAACACTCACCTCAAATGTATTTATTATCTCTTATTTTTTACAACAAAACAACTTTATAAAAACCAAAAAAAGTATCAAATACAAGTATTACAAGTGATCCATATGAAATATTTACTACGAGGATGGCCAAATGCTGACCTTTTCTTTTTCAACTTTACAATAAACAGCAGTAACAGCCGCAACAAAATACACCTGAACAAAGACAATAGACGGCGAATGAAACTTTATAACACTTTCTCCAGTAGCAAGTTCCACAAGCACAAGCGCAGCCAGCCCAAGCGCCGCCACGCGCCCATTAATCCTCTCAGAATAAGGAGTAAACCCAAAATCCACTTTCAACCTGTTAAATATATGGATAAATATTAATATGTAAATGTCTAGTATCGAACCCGAGACCTCGGGATTGCACACTTTACAAACAAGAATAATGTATAATAAATATATATATGTTAAATGTATCGTATATATATATATATATATATATATATATATATATATATATATATTTATAAACACTTAATGGACTAAATGATCGTTAGTTATTAACCGTATGGACTAACAATCATTAGTAACGAAAGATAAGGACTAGAATGTAATTTGGAAAGCAAGAAGGATCCGGAACACCCATATGGGTGTATGGCCGGTCGATCTAAGGCCCATGGGTTTCGACCCATGCCTTGCTTGCTCCCCAAGATTCATCTAGTATATATACAAGGCCAAGGATTAGGGTTTCACATCTTTTGTGCACACACACTAAACCCTAAAATCTTTTCCTTGTTTTCTTTCTTCTTGGCCGATCGGTTCACTCCCCACCTTAGGGTTTGGGTCGATTTTCCATAAGCTAAAAACTAAGTGTTTTGTTTACTTGCATCAAACCTTTATTCGTTGGTAGTTTGTGTGTACAAGAACGAGGTAACAACATACTTTTGTTGTTATCAAGGGATCGATTAACAAAACGGTAAGGGGTTAATCATTGATCCATATAAACCCTAATTAGGGTTCTTCATATTGTTAAAGACAATTGCTTTTGATTCTTGTTCGGGCTAGAATCACCACGGTACGTTCTTATTTATGTTTTAGTTAATATTTATGTGTTATACTTGATCCTACGCTTCCGCATACGTGTGTACTTTGATTTATATGATTGTCATGGTTATTGAATTTTAACAGTGGCATCACGAGCCATGTATAACATGTAATTGATTACTAAAACGTAATAAAAATCGGATCTTTAATTGTTTTAGATACATGTTTATTGATCTAGGGTTTTTCCTATTTTTTAAATTCGAAACCCTAACCCTAATTTGGGAGGGGGGAGTCGTTTTTTCTATGAAACCCTAATTAGGGTTTTATGGTTTTATTGGATTATGTGTAATCACTAGAAACCCTAAGTCATTAACCGGTTAATTGAACGTATCTTGTGACCTAATTGCTAATTGTTAGGTTTTAATCCGTGACTTACATGCATGTTCGTCATGGATCTTTTTTTTATTTTCACATGTTAAGATAGATCTTAAATTGGGGAAGACTCCAATATATATTAAAATCAATTTTATGCTATGTGGTGTGTTTTTAGCTTTGGCCTACGCAATTGATTCGTCAATGTATGTGGCTCACCTCCATTAAGAGGGGAAGGCCTTAGTTGATTACATGCATTATTATACCTAGAATTGGTTTTATTAGGATCTTTTTTAATACGGATTGCATGTGGCTAATTGTTTCACTTATTTATTATTGTTTGTTTGATTTTCTTTGATACTTGTTTTATTGTTTTTAGTTGGACTTGATGTAAGCAATAAAAGGGTTGTTTTCATAAAGAAAATTAATACGGACTAATAATTGTGAAACCCTAAAGTGATAAAGTAAGAATCTTGCAAAGGTCTTATGACAATCGTGGTCCGATTCGCACGGTAATCAGCTCCCAGTCGAGACTAGCAAAATTCAAACTTTATTACTATTTTGAGATTGAATCCATAAACTTTTGCTTGAATGATGTTTTGTGCAAATATGCTTTTAAAATTAAGTCTTTTAAGATGATATTCATAACCGTGATTTGAAGGCTTTGAAAAGAGCCTTAGAGTCTGCCTTGGTTATCACAATCTTGAATATGTCTTAAACGAATTACTTTTAAAATCATATGTTGTAGAAAGTCATCTTAGGGTTTTGGCATAAACCTCAAGTAAAACTTTGTGTATTAATTTCACGAATTGAATATAAAAAGTTTTTATGAAAACTTGTGTTATAAAGATGAGTGCATGCATCTTTGTACATAATTTTGATTGACATATCAAAACATAATACCCTTAATAATTTAAGTTACATGCCATCTAACTATAAGAAACACTTGAAGTTTTTATTTAGTAAACGTGAGACGCAGGCTAAATTTTAATGACAAGGTAAATTTCCGAGTGTGCGTGAGACCACACATGGAGAATTTGCAGTTTCTAAGTTAGACAACTTAATTAAGTTGATGCGTGAGACCTAGAGCTTAAGGCATGAGATGGGATGAAACATGCTTACATGACAAATTGATGAATCAATTTGATGTAAATCCCATAATGATCTAGGAATTGGAAAAGTGTTTGCCAATTATTGTTCGACAGATTACCATCTTTTATACTTTCACCACTAGCAGATCAACTGATGTGGTGGAATCTATGTAAAGTTGGATCCTAGATTTTCAAGAAAATGTGTTGGTTATATGAATATATCCTTGGGTATTATATTTTCTTGGAAATATAAATTATCGAAAATACTAAAATTGAATTTTGTAAATTCTTTAAATGTATTAATGCAACTCAAAACCGTAAACGTAAGTTATTCTTTTAATTGATCTACACCCGTTTGGGTTTTTTTGGTTAGAGTCAATATATACAAAAAGAATAAATATAGTCTTCTTTCCATTACGAGAAGTGTGAGACTTAAATCCTATTCCTTTCATGAATGAGAAAGGTATAATAGGATGATTAGAATTGTCTAAATTCTAAATACATAACTCATAGCAAACTTTAATAGTAAGAGTATATGCACCTTATGAGTTATTAAATTAGAAGCTAGACTAATTACTGCATAATGGTAAAAGACAAATTAGATTATTTTATCTAGTTGTTTTGATTTGACCATTTAAAGATACTACATACAATTGTTGGTATGGTAGATCTATACAGGAAGAAATTGCATGCCCAGCTTTTTCAAGTTAATAATTTGGAATGTGATGAATCACATTTATGAAGTAGATTACATCCTTTTATAACCTATATAATTGTTTGAATGAGTTTTCTTAAAAGATGTAGGAAAGTAAATAGTACACTATTTCTTTCACTAATTAATGAAACATTTACAATGTTGTCAAATTTAGTGGGAGTATTGTGTTCTTATGAATGAATAAGGGATTATTATTATGTTCTCTAATTCAGTGGGAGTTACAAGACTTATTGTCTTGATTATAACTTAGATTATCTTTTGATTATCTCAAGGTAATTACTTTCCAAATATAGACACTAATACTTTCAAGGATAGTCATGTACGTTTCCTTGATTGATTGAGTAACTCTATATCTACTAGTTATGCTAATGACACAAATCATATTGTTCACATTGACAAGCGCGTGCGTGTTGTTTAAATGTAACATGGTGTTGTTCAATGCACAAGTGGGAGAAATCTTCATTGTGTGCAAAGTACAACACATAAGAATATGATTTAAAGGATTCTCTTAACTGCAAGTAAGAGATTATAATTCTAATTAGATTTAATACATCTAATCTAAGAAACACTTGGTGTTATAATTTAGTAAACGTGAGACGCAGACTAAATATTAACAACAAGGTGAATTTCCATGCATGCGTGAGACCTTCATGGATAATTTACAGTTTCTAAATTAGATATCTATTAGAACATGTGTCAATATGATAACAAGACAACTTCAACTATAATATTTATGTATTATTGGAATGACATAAATGCATGAAGTAATTTAATACTACTTCAATAATTATGTATTCTTAGAATGACATAAATAATGAAGCAGTATGTTAACTTGAAAATATTATTGAAACCAAATGATGGTGTTCATGATTACTTTAATTATACATGTTTATATTTTATTGTATAGTTATAAACATGAAGTCTTCTAAGTATTACAAGACTTATAATTAAGTAAGACGTAGCTTGTTATGGTCTTTTAATTAAGACATATACAAGAAGTCATTGAGTTAATCAATGATTAATAACGTATAGTGAGATTATAACAAGTTTATGTTTTTATAAGACATAAACATGAAGTGACTTGGTCAAAAGTACTTGTGTTATAAAGCATGCAATTGGTTTGGAAATACTATTATACCATTAAGTTGACTTAGTTGGTAAATAAGTATGCCAACAGGAATATGGTTATCTTATATATATTGTTAGATCTTCTTACAATATTAATTCTAATTGAAGTATCACATATGGATAGTATGTTCAATTAGAAAGAATCAAACTCTATTGGTATTGTTTGATTAAAGATAACTATGACTTCTTTTCTTCCAAAAGTTATCAAGGTTAGAAATTGAGTATGGCTTGAATATACTCAATTAGATTCCTAGAAGATTAAATAAGACGTTGTGATGAATCACATTAAGTCTTAAATTGAAGTTCTGAATTTGTTAAGTTACTTATAAGAAGGTTGTTAACAAAAGAATAACAAAGAACTATCAATATGTATTTGTAATGTCCTAAAAGAGAACGCTGAATTGTTGCTCTAATTGCTAAGTAGTTATAGATAATATCTATATTGCTAAAGGCAAGTGAGAGAATTTTATCTAGAAAAGATAGAATTACAAGATACATAATCTTCTAAAACCACACTAGTTAAAATCATGATGAGGCTTAACATGTAAATGATAAACCTCAAGATGATGGAATTATCATTCATAGATCCACTTGGATATCTCAGATATTTAATGAATATACTGACGATTATATGATGTAATATTACCAAAATAATGAATTGGGTAAATTACTCATAATATGAATGTTATAGATGCTGTTCATAAAGATATTCAAATTTAAAATTTGGTTTATCTTAATTCTTAATGGATAGAGAATGGAGATGAGTTTATTCAAAGAATATGAAACCCTAGTGGTTTAAATCTTTGTAAAATAATCATATGGACAAAATTGTACACATATCTTAATGAATATCTTATGACAAGATTATTAATCATACTTAAGCAATTAACTATGATTGAATACTCTTTCTTAAGTACATTAAAGATATAAAGATGGTAATTGTCATATTTACATGAATGTGAAATTTGACAATGGAATATCAAAAACTCTTTCTTGAATAATTACTTAAGCGAGGACGATTAGTAATCAAAAAGGAGTTTATGAATTCATGCAAATCTTTGGAAGTGTACAAAATGCAATAATCCATGAATGGATAAATGCATGCATCTAGGAGATTATTCTTATGATAAATTATTAAATCTATGTTTAGGTTTATAATTAAAATAAGGTAATTTCTAAGTATTCCTGAAAGCTAGTGGGAGTATTATGTTATGATTTACTAAATCATATATGTTGTATAACATATAAGAGTAACATTCCATATAAGTAAAAGGTTAGACTTAATTTGGAATGAAACGTTACTTGAAAGATTTAGGAAATATAACATACAACCTTGGAACAAAAGTTTATTATTAAATAAACATGTGCGGTAAATAAATTCTAATAGAACATAATATATCATTTAGAAAATGGATATATATTATGAAAAGATAGAACATGAATATAAATCTAAGTTTGACTGAAGGATTTTCATGTGCATTATATTATTGTTGTATCATGCTTAAGTGCTTAATGATTTGACAATATTTGATATCCAATTAAAAGTTAGTATATAACTTGTGTAATAGATATTCTAATGGAAAATGTTTGAAATTAGAAAAATGATCCTCAAACTGGAATAGCTCCTAAACATTACACATTGGATATTAAGTTTACGGAAAGTTTAAGAGCATATTGTGTTTAATATACAATGATGCTGGTTTAATTAAGATGACACTCAATAACTAGTCATGGTAGGATTTTATCCTTGTTAATGGCCATGAGAACTAGTTGTGCTTACTAAGAGCATAGTTGCATTATACATTAAAGAATTAGAATACTTTAAACTTTAAAAGGTTTGAAAGTTTGATTATCATAAATTAGTGATTGAGGATGTCACACTATTTATGAATACTATGTGGCTATATCAAGAAAGTTGGATGAACACATACAAGAATTTTAATTATTGAATTCTAGAAAGAAGTATTCTCAAAATTCAGATAGATCAAAGTTAGATGAAAATTATGCCATGTCAACAAGTATGATTACTTGAGGCATAATTGTCTTCAAGTTATTACTTGAGACAAGATTCATTAACTAGAATTATCATGCATTGATCTATTTTGGTATTTGGATAAAGGACATTAAGCAATTATTATTTATAATGAATTAAAGTACTTAGTACGTTTGTTTTCATTAATAATATATTGTGTCCTATATTTGCATGTTTTAAATCCGTGAATAACTTATGTTATTCTAAATTGTCCATTGTCGATTAATGATATGGGAGTATCATTAAACTAAGACAAATCTGAGTATTGGTTAAAAATATACTTGAAAGTATATTGATGCGTTGACATACCAATTTCACATGATATTTGATGAATTGAATATTGGACTTATCCCAATAATATGATTTAATATTTAATGTGAGAATCATATTTAAAGTTATCCTCAGACTTGAGATACCAGATAAGTGTCATGGATGTAGTGCATTTTTGTGAAGCAATCTACCGCTCACCGTAACAGGGAGTCATAAGGGTTGTTTTCAGAAGTGTTGCAAAGTTCATGGGTTATTCTTGTAGTCAAGAGAGAATTTGTTCCTTCTGATTTGTTCAGAAGTTTAATACTGCTGGGCCCCTCGTAGGGTTGACAAAATGTTTGCGTGGCCACGCCCAAAGTCTATCTGGAATACGTTCAGATGTTTTGGTAATTTTGTTAAATCATAAAGAGACGAGAAACAAAAATTTAATAAAGAACCTCACATCTTTATTAATGTGGTATTAGAAACAAAAGGATAATTATAATGATGAATCATTAAAGGTTTTTTCCAGAAAACCTAGCTCGGATTGAACTAGGGGCATTGGAGTGTTGCAAGACGCTAACCAATGTCATTTTACTATTAATAGATATCCAAGTGGGAGCTGTTAAATATATGGATAAATATTAATATGTAAATGTCTAGTATCGAACCCGAGACCTCGGGATTGCACACTTTACAAACAAGAATAATGTATAATAAATATATATATGTTAAATGTATCGTATATATATATATATATATATATTTATAAACACTTAATGGACTAAATGATCGTTAGTTATTAACCGTATGGACTAACAATCATTAGTAACGAAAGATAAGGACTAGAATGTAATTTGGAAAGCAAGAAGGATCCGGAACACCCATATGGGTGTATGGCCGGTCGATCTAAGGCCCATGGGTTTCGACCCATGCCTTGCTTGCTCCCCAAGATTCATCTAGTATATATACAAGGCCAAGGATTAGGGTTTCACATCTTTTGTGCACACACACTAAACCCTAAAATCTTTTCCTTGTTTTCTTTCTTCTTGGCCGATCGGTTCACTCCCCACCTTAGGGTTTGGGTCGATTTTCCATAAGCTAAAAACTAAGTGTTTTGTTTACTTGCATCAAACCTTTATTCGTTGGTAGTTTGTGTGTACAAGAACGAGGTAACAACATACTTTTGTTGTTATCAAGGGATCGATTAACAAAACGGTAAGGGGTTAATCATTGATCCATATAAACCCTAATTAGGGTTCTTCATATTGTTAAAGACAATTGCTTTTGATTCTTGTTCGGGCTAGAATCACCACGGTACGTTCTTATTTATGTTTTAGTTAATATTTATGTGTTATACTTGATCCTACGCTTCCGCATACGTGTGTACTTTGATTTATATGATTGTCATGGTTATTGAATTTTAACACAACCCACCTGACATTGGCTCCTTTAAAGGCACTGGAGGTAGGTAAATGTTAGCACCTGACCCGGAGGAGCTTGAACCGGATTTTTTTTTGCTTTTTCTGACGTCTGCTTTCTTGCCTTGGCCGCTACGGTAACGGAGGCGGATGTTTGAGAGACGGTCGTCGAAGGTGTCGTCGGAGGTGGGTGTGTCGGAGTCGTCTGGGGTGGCTTTGGTGGTGAAGGAGAGGGTGGAAGGTGGTGGCGCGTGGGGTTTGGGTGGGGTGACTGAGAGTGGGAGTGGGAGTGGTGTTGAGAAGAGAGAGTTTGAGGTTGCCATTGGGTTTTGTTTTGTGGTTGGTTTTTCAAGTGGATAAGAGTGTCTTATTTGTTTGATTTCCTTTTACTCCTACACAAGTAGTAACTTGTAGACCAGCTGTAATTTAAGGATCATTCAAAATTTATTTGATTGGATTAATTGCAAAAATGGTCCTTAATGTTTTATAAATTAGCAAAAATGGGACCGAGACAAAAAGTAGCGCAAAAAAGACACACACGTTTCACATTTTCGCAAAATCGCCACCGAGAGGCCTTTATGGCTAACTTCCGTTAGTTTTCCCGTCAGTCAAAGGTATAATCGCCATTTCACTCGCTTCCCGCCTTTGACTACCCCAACTTTATTTCAATGACCAAATTTGCAAAGTTATAAAACTTAATTTTGGAGGCACACTTGGCATCCGAAGCGATTAACCTTTCCCTCTTTTTTGTGTAACTCGGCAACCCAAGCGATTGCATAGGACTATAAAGTTCATGTTTATCCCGCTTATTCAACCATAACACACACAATCCCAACGATCAAAACAACCGACGATGGCAAACAATGGAAAAGGGAAGAGTATCTACATTGGTACCAAGGAAGAGGAATGGGACAAAGTTTTAAGTAACTCTTATCAACTTGATTTAGTTCTTGAAGGGTATGGTGGTGAACCAATTGAGGAGCATGGTTCTTATAAGCAAATACCTCCTAAATCGTTCTTTTTGTCATTTTAGGTACTTTTGGAGTGAATTCTGGAAAAAGAAGCATTTTGGACGTTTTTGGAGCATAAAAGTAAAGAAAACGGCAAAGTCTTAATTTTCCTTGCTGGTAACAGTGCCTGACGGCGTCACAAGTCTCTTAATGACGGCGTCAAGAGTAAAACAAGAGGTGGAAGTGGTGACGGTCCAGTGAAAACATGACGGCGTCACGTTTGGCCGTCATGGTTCAAGATATGGTGACGGCCTAGAGTAATATTACACATGACGGCGTCAAATCTGGATCTAGGCAATCCGATCTCATTATGGGCGGCGAGTTGACGGCGTCAGAAATTCCTTCTTGACGCCGTCACCCTGTAAAATCTATATATAGTTTTGCAATTTTCATTCATAAAAAAGGGACAAGTAGGGTGTAACTTTGGAGAAACCCTAGCACGAATTTTACTGCTTTTTCAAGGGTTTTTACCCTTTGAAACCTTTCATGTCAATTTGAGATAAGTACTATTTCAATTCAATCAATATGTCTATGTGTTGCTTGAATATATCTTACACCTGTCTTGAATTCAACATGCTAGGCTAGATCTCTTGTGTGTTTGCTTAGATGTAGTGAAACTTAGATGTTAATTATGGGTTGATTGTTTGTTTATAGTTGTTACAGATGATTGTATTCGATGTTAGGCTTAAGAAAACTGGCCAACCTCCTATATGGTAACGTGCTTGAACGTCTTAAGAAACATGAACCAATGCGTACTAGGTTATTATGGTTGTATTTAATGCATGAGCGAATTCTAATGATCTCATGTTAGGAGCTTCTTAGCCGGCTCGACATAGGAGTGAAGTAGGAGCTTATAGAGTTGGGGAAGTACGTACGCCACCCCACGAATGGTATTAAGGAATATAACCCGTCATCCATGCAATTGTAACAAACTATCAACCTGTAAAAGATATATAGGGAGTAATGAAACCTAAGTAAACACAATTCTCCCTATTATTGTTCACACCACTAGTTTAATTAGCTTTATTTTCATTTCTGTTATTTTATTTTGATTGCATCTTAGTTATTGAGTTAGTTGATTAGCAACTAATTCCGCCCACTCTTCCAAAAACCGAGATTTTTAATTGCTTTTATAAAAATATAAAAAATACAAGAAGAATCATCTCTCACCTCTAGACCTAGTTTTTAGGCTTTTTAATCCTAGCGACACTATTCCTGAGTTGAACGATCAATCCCCCGGTACTTGTCACTATACTATACTACAACTCGGGGTGGCAATTACTGACCCGACACGAAACCCGACCTGAAACCGACACGAAAATTAACAGGTTCGGGTTGAGCTAAATAGATTGTGGGTAAGGTTTGGGTCGACATATCTAACCCGTTTATTAAACATGTCAGGTTCGGGTTGGGAATAAAATAAACGGGTCGACCCGCCAACCCGTTTAAGTTTTTTTTTAATTAAAAATTATTTATATTTAATTATACGGGTTAAATGGGTTATACGGGTTAAAAATTATTTATATTTAATTATAGTGGAACGATTATTTGTTGTAATTACTTTTATATTAGTGTTAAATGATCCCTAACTTGTATTTTGATTAGAATAAAAGCGTATTTGCTTGAGGACAAGCAAAATCTCAAGTGTAAGAGTATATGATGAGGCGAAAAATGAACCGTTTTTAGGGGGTCATTTAAGCCCGGATTTGAATTTATTTGATCAAATATTGCCCTAAATCGTTCCTTTTGTCATTTTAGGTACTTTTGGAGTGAATTCTGGAAAAAAGAAGCATTTTGGACGTTTTTGGAGCATAAAAGTGAAGAAAACGGCAAAGTCTTAATTTTCCTTGCTGGGAACAGTACCTGAAGGTGTCACAAGTCTCTTAATGACGGCGTCAAGAGTAAAACAAGAGGTGGAAGTGGTGACGGTCCAGTGAAAACGTGACGGCATCACGTTTGGCCGTCATGGTTCAAGATATGGTGACGGCCCAGAGTAATATTACACATGACGGCGTCAAATCTGGATCTAGGCAATCCGATCTCATTATGGGCGGCGAGTTGACGGCGTCAGAAATTCCTTCTTGACGTCGTCACCCTGTAAAATCTATATATAGTTTTGCAATTTTCAGTCATAAAAAAGGGACAAGTAGGGTGTAACTTTGGAGAAACCCTAGCACGAATTTTACTGCTTTTTCAAGGGTTTTTACCCTTTGAAACCTTTCATGTCAATTTGAGATAAGTACTATTTCAATTCAATCAATATGTCTATGTGTTGCTTGAATGTATCTTACACTTGTCTTGAATTCAACATGCTAGGCTAGATCTCTTGTGTGTTTGCTTAGATGTGGTGAAACCTAGATGTTAATTATGGGTTGATTGTTTGTTTATAGTTGTTACGGATGATTGTATTCGATGTTAGGCTTAAGAAAACTGGCCAACCTCCTATATGGTAACGTGCTTGAACGTCTTAAGAAACATGAACCAATGCGTACTAGGTTATTATGGTTGTATTTAATGCATGAGCGAATTCTAATGATCCCATGTTAGGAGCTTCTTAGCCGGCTCGACATAGGAGTGAAGTAGGAGCTTATAGAGTTGGGGAAGTACGTACGCCACCCCACGAATGGTATTAAGGAATATAACCCGTCATCCATGCAATTGTAACAAACTATCAACCTGTAAAAGATATCTAGAGAGTAATGAAACCTAAGTAAACATAATTCTCCCTATTATTGTTCACACCACTAGTTTAATTACCTTTATTTTCATTTCTGTTATTTTATTTTGATTGCACTTAGTTATTGGGTTAGTTGATTAGCAACTAATTCCGCCCACTCTTCCAAAATCCGAGATTTTTAATTGCTTTTATAAAAATATAAAAAATACAAAAAGAATAATCTCTCACCTCTAGACCTAGTTTTTAGGCTTTCTAATCCTAGCGACACTATTCCTGAGTTGAACGATCAATCCCCCGGTACTTGTCACTATACTATACTACAACGATCAGATATACTGCCTGGTGGGGGTTGTAAGCTTCTCGAGATCCCTTGAGAGGTAAAGCCTGGTGCGATTCCCACGTATCAGTGATGTTTGCAGCTTATGTACAAAATGTTAGCTAGGTGATGTTTGCCATGAAAGTCAAACGGGTGAACGTCTAAAAAAGTGTTTGGTTCTGTTTGGAAATTAATGGGTGAAAACACATGATTCCAGTTCAACATGTGCAGTTTGACTTTTGAAAGTCTAAGTGCACTGGTTGCAAACATAATGTTCTTGCAGTATGTTTTTTGATAAGTCTTGAATGCAAGTTTGACTTTTGAAAGTCCAACTGCAATGGGTGCAAGCCATGGTTGATGCAAACAAACATAGAATACATCAGAAATATAAACATTTTTGCAAGTTTGACTTTTAAAAGTCCAACTGCAATGGGTTCAAACATATTGTTCTAAACACAATGAAGTTAAACAAAGATTACAAATATAGAATCCAACAGACAATAACGTTAAACATATTGTTCAAAGATCAGTGGGTAACACATGAAGAAGTTGGAAGTGCATCCTCATCATTTGAATTCATCTTTTTAGTTGGCCTGTCAACCTGAGGTCTGTGATTGGGTGGTACTATGACTGTTGTAGACTCAATTCTTGGCCAGTATCTGCGGCCAGAACACCCATTGATCTTGAATGAGTACATACGCACCCATGTTTCTATGCTGTAACCAGCATGAACCCACTCTTCAGGTACATCAACTCCTTTTCCATCCTCATTCATATAGTTTATTGCAGCCACAGCTTGTTTACATGGTATTCCAGTCAGCTCCCACATCCTACAACCACACTCCTTCCTATCCATGTTAGCAACACAATGATCCTCGTTAGGCACATATACTTTATATAACGAAGCTGCAATCCATTCAACAACACAATCAGTAGCTTCTTTTTTGTTTGCATCAACCATGGCTTGCATAGTAGGAGTAAGTTGTCCAACACTCCTTTCTATTATTTGCTGAACTACCACAATCCTCTTCACCAAGTACTCCCTGATATATTCAAGACAAACAATGATGGATTTATCTCTGACATCATTTAGCTGGCTACAGAACACCTCACATATGTTGTTTAAGAGTAGTCCACATAGGGCTTTTCCTGTTAAACAAATCACACATTATGTATTAATATATGATCAATTATCAGTATGCTTTTGTCCAGTGCCCCTTAATGAATTACCTGAAAAATGTGATCGGCTCCATTGTTCAGCTGGAATCTTCAGCAACCAATGATAAGCTGCAGCATTGTTATCCTTCAGATGATCCATCTCTTTGTTGAATTCAACAACAGTTGTGGCTCTTGCAGCCTTCCGAAGCATGTCCTTGTAAACACCTCCTTTCAAATGTGACTTCATTTCCTCATGAATATGCTTAACACAAAACCTGTGTGTAGCATTTGGAAACACACTAGCATCAGCTTGTATCAATCTCTGTGAACAGGTAAGGTTATGGATGGTGTTAAAACTTTACATGTTCTCATTGTGCATAAAACACATGATTAATTATACAATAGAAATGTGCACCTTTTGCCTGTCAGAAATGAAAGTGAACTTGCAGTTGGTTTCTATCCCAAGATCCTCTCCTAGTAGTTTCAAAAACTAACACCAAGTTGCCTTATTTAGTGCATCAACTACAACATATGCTACTGGATAAATCCCATTGTTTGCATCAATCCCAACTGCTGTTAGTAATTGACCTGGAAAAGGACCTGACATGGAGAATCCATCTAATCCTAAGAATTCTCCGCCACAAGCTTTGAAACTTTGTTTCATAGCTCCCAAACACACATACACCCTTTTAAAAGTTCTTGTTGAACTCGCTGGATTTGGTTCTATCTGTACATCAATCCTAACAGTAGTGCCTGGATTTTGATTAACCAACTCTTGGGCATACTCTCTAAGCAGTGCATAATGTTTGGTAAAAATAGGTATACCTGATTGAATTTCACAGGCTTTATGGCATAGCAAATCAGACTTACTTACGGGAACATCTTCAATTACCTGATCATCGTCATCAAACACTTCATCATCATTTCGATTATAGTCCAAATCCTCTGAATCACTCCCGCCACTATGTTCTTCTGTTTCATTATCTACCTCTACTACTTTCACATTTCCCATCTGACCACCTACAATTGTAAGTCCATAACATTAACAACAAATACACCTTTTAACAAATAAAAAAAAACAAAACTCACAAAACAGGAGGGAAATTAAAGAGGAAAATGCACTATGTCTTACCGTATCGTTCAAAGGCACGGATGATCGATGTAATCTAACCGGAACTATACGGATCTATACGTATCGTTCAAAGGCAGTGAATAGGAAAATGCACTGGTAAAGATTTGGCGGCAACAATTAGGGTTGTATCCGAAGTTAAAGGGGTATATTTGTCATTTCATGCGATTATACCCTTGACTGACGGGAATACTAACGGAAGTTAGCCAAAAAGGCTTCTCGGTGGCGATTTTGCGAAAATGTGGAACATGGGTGCCTTTTTTGCGCTACTTTTTGTCTCGGTCCCGTTTTTGCTAATTTGTGGAACGTTAAGGACCATTTTTGAAATTTACCCTATTTGATTTAAATGAGTCGAGTTCGAGTTACTCGGGTATAATTTAAAGTTTAGTTTGAGCTTTAAAATACTTAGCTTGTTAGGCTCGCGATCATTATCGAGTGTTGGTTAAACTGCAATTTTACCCTTTTATACATATGTAATACTTAACTTTCATAAAAGTCAAGCTAAGCTTGATATGTCGATTCTTCATCGATTTCGAATTTAAAATGTAAATCTTGACCGAGCTCGAGCTTGGCAGTGTTATACCTCACTTAAATACACCACAACATACTCACGCACAAAAATAATTCAAATTTTTTATTTTTTAATTGACAAAAACTTTTTTATTTTTATTATTTTTTTAGTTGACAAAATCTTGTTTATTTTTTAATTTTTTTAATTGACAAAAACTTACTTTTATGAAAAATAGATATCAATTTAACGTAGAATTTTTATTTATTTATTTATTATTAAATTTTTTAAGATCAAATGAACAAATAATGGCTACTCTTTATTTTATTAACGTAGAAAAAACTTACTTTTATCATTTCTTTTAAAAAAAATTTTGGAACAGCATTAGATTAAAAAAAAACGAGAGAAAAGTCTAGCAAATCGCTAGACTAAATGATGAGGCGAAAAATGATCAATTTTTAGGGGGTCATTTAAGCCCGAAATTGAATTTATTTGATCAAATATTGCATTAAATCGTTCATTTTGTGATTTTAGGTACTTTTGGAGTGAATTCTGGAAAAGAAAACATTTTGGACGTTTTTGGAGCATAAAAGTGAAGAAAACGGCAAAGTCTTAATTTTCCTTGCTGGGAACAGTACCTGACGGCGTCACCAAGCTCTACATGACGGCGTCAAGAGTATTACAAGAGGTGAAGTGGATAGAGTCCGTGACGGTCTAGAGAGTTTTACACTAAGGGACATGACGGCGGCACCATAGGTCGTCATGGTCCCATTACACATGACGGCCAGAGGAAAATTACTCTTGACGGCGTCAGATCTGGATCTAGGCAATCCGATATTATTATAGGCGGCGAGTTGATGGCGTCAGATTTCTCTTCTTGACGCCGTCACCTTGGAAAATCTATATATAGTTTTGTAATTTTCATTCATTAAGGGAGGACAATTAGAGGGATAACTTGGAGAAACCCTAGCACGATTTTATCAGTATTTTCAAGGGTTTTTACCCTTTGAAACCTTTCATGTTCAATTAAGATAAGTATCCTTTCAATTCATTCAATATGTCTATGTGTTGTTTGAATATATCTTACGCTTGTCTTGACTTTAACATGCTAGGCTAGATCTCTTGTGTGTTTGCTTAGATGTAGTGAAACCTAGATGTTGATTATGGGTTGATTGCTTGTTTATAGTTGTTATGGATGAATGATTTCGATGTTAGGCTTAAGAAAACTGGCAGACTTCCATAGGGTAACTTGCTTGAACGTCTTAAGAAACATGAATCAATGCGTACTAGGTTTTTATGGTTGTATTTAATGCATGAGCGAATTCTAGTGATCCCGTGTTAGGAGCTTCTTGAAGGCTCGACATAGGAGTGAAGTAGGAGCTTATAGAGTTGGGGAAGTATGTACGCCACCCCACGATTGGTATTAGGGAATATAACCCGTCATCCACGCAATTGTAACAAACTATCAACCTGTAAAAGATATCTAGGGAGTAATGAAATCTAAGTAAACACAATTTTCCCATTTATTGTTCACACCACTAGTTTAATTAGCTTTATTTATATTTTGTTATTTTATTTTGATTGCATCTTAGTTATTGGGTTAGTTGACTAGCAACTAATTCCGCCAACTCCTCCAAAACCCAAGATTTTAATTGCTTTTATAAAAATATAAAAATACAAAAAGAATCATCCCTCACCTCTAGACTTAATTTTTAGGCTTTCTAATCCTAGCGACACTATTCCTGAGTTGAACGATCAATCCCCCGGTATTTGTCACTATACTATACTACAACGATCAGGTACACTGCCTAGTGGGGGTTGTAAGATTCTCGAGATCCCTTGAGAGGTAAAGCCTGGTACAATTCCCACGCATCACTAAACAACAACACAATGGATGTTTAAACCATTCAACCCAAGAGATTTTACTCTTTGAGTTTCGATACTTTAACCAAAAAAACAAATACAAAATAATATTATCTACTAAATCGCGTTTGAACATTTTGCCGGAATCAAATGTCACTGAATTTCTGTACCTCCATAACATCCAACATGTAGTCAACCCGATAACTTCCAACCTCACCCGATTATTGTTAACGTTTGGAACATGATTACACCATGATACCCAATCAGCATAGGAACCGATCTCTGGCATATGGACTTGACACCATCAACTATCTTCAACCAAACCTCTTTCGCAAGATTACATGTAAAGAGCACATGAGAAATGGTTTCCATACCCGTTACACAACAAGGGCACGAAATTGCTTCAATTTCCAAACCTCTCCAAGACAAGTTATACCGAGTTGGTAATCGATCCAACATAACCCGCCAAACAATGATATTGACCTTCCTTGGAACAAAAGGACACCATCTAGTAACCAAATCTTGGCCCAACAATCGCATTTCGTCAATGTGCGAACGTGTTCCAGCAACCGAGAATATACCATGATCATCTAACGTCCATCGAGCTTTATCTTGACCATTTTGTAATTCAACATTTGCGAGCAATATTAGAAGGTTGTTTAGTTGGCTCTGCTCTATACCACTTCTAACATCTCGACGCCATTTCCAAACCTAACCTCCATCATTCCATCTATCACGTACCTTACAATTTTGCTCCGTTTCCAACATATATAGACGAGAAAACCGAGAACGTAAGGGCTGGTCTTCTATCTGGATATCCATCCAAAACTGAATACGATCCCCCCTACTAGACTATAACGTAACGTATTATAGTCTATAACATTAGAGTCATGAAGTTAGTTAATCGAGCCCATGATACGAGACCACGTACCTGAACGAATTCTTTGGTCGTTTCTGTTTGAAACTCCGCCCTGGTCTCCATGAATTGCTTTAATCACACGACACCATATAGCTTATGAATCGTTATAGAAGCGCCAACGCCGTTTTTGAAGGAGGGCTAAGTTAAACGAAGCCAAGCTACCAATTCCTAAACCCCCTCTATCCTTTGAAGCAAGTACCTAGTCCCATGCCACCCATGCTATATTTTTTTCATCGTTTTGTCACCCCCAAAAAAACTTGGCCCTAAGTTGTTCCAAAACTTTAATAACACCTTGTGGGACTCGAAACAAGGACATTAAATAAATACCCAAGCTTCCAAGAACTGAATTAAACATCTCATAAATCGTTAATCATTACGCGACACGAATCATGCTATTGCAAGAATAATTAAATTATCTTTTCATAAAAGGATACTTTTATACACCTTTTACAAAAAAAAAAATAATAATAAAAAAATAATAAAAATAAAAAAATAAGTTTTTTTTTTTTTTTTTTTTTTTTTTTTTTTTTTTTTTTTTTTTTTTTTTAAGTGTAGCCCAAAATCACATGGGATTTGTAAAATTAGAGATGATTTGCTATTTTCAAAATCATGCATGATTTTTAAAATAGCAAATATTAAAAAAGAAAAAAAAAAAACAAATCAGATGTGATTAATCAAATAATTGTGAAATTATATGTAATTTTTAAAATAACAAATCAGATGTGATTATTGAAAATCACACATGATATGTGAAAATATAATAAATCACAAATGAATATATAGATCTTATGTAAAATTTGTTAGGGCAGAAATTTCAACACTAAAAAACAAAGCTATAAAATAAATCCGTCGAAAGTGTATCGAAGTGCTCGTTTACTGAAAGATAAAAAAGTTCTAGTCACAATGATGTTTGTAATATATTTTATTTTTCTAAAAAATGAAAAAATAGGTTATTTTGTTTTGATGAAAAAACGTATCTATGATTAACCCATTTGATTTTTTTAAGAGAATTCGTGATATCCGGATCCCACCTCTAAGGGTAGTGGCAATGGTCACTATGAAAATCTCCCATACCTCCCAACCAACCAATAATATAATTCCACATCACTCACACTTTTTTCATACCTCTCAACCCTTTTTTAGTGGCAACCATACTTTTTTCATACCTCCCAAACCACCAACATTTTATTTTTTTATTTTTTATTTTCATAAATAAATAATTTAATAAAAACATAATATTTCATTAATAATTAAAATAAAAATACATAATACTTAAAAAGAAAATTACACAATACTTGGAAAAAAAACATAATTATTCTAAAAATCAATAGGCCATCTATATTTCTCCGCGATCTCACGTTTTTTTGCCAAGAGTGAAATCTCGCATAGCCTGATTGGTTATGTGATCATGCGGTTCGTTAAAGAACTTCAAGGCCCGAAACATAGCCTTTTCTTTAACACTAGCGAGTTGATTAAAATATATAGAGGATACTGTTTGGTTATAGTAAAAAGTGAAACCTCACTTAACACAAAAGATACAATATACGTACATTATTTACACTTTCTAAAAGGACAAAAAGTCACATACTACACACTACCCAATAACTTTTTTTCTTCAATTCATCTTCTAAGTAAAATTCCGGCAACAATGGCCGAAAATATTTTTGACCGGATTCTTTTAGTTTCTTCCCTTTTTCTTTCTTTATAATATCTTAGAAGGTTTTTATGTTTTTACCCCCAACGTTCCCCTGCATTCAATGTTCCAACGTATACTTTGTTTCAAACAGTGGCAATGTATATCACCGCTGGAGCAAACCGTTTAGCCAAACCGCTGGGGTGGCGGCGGTGTTCCCCGGCGGTTTGGGGCAAACCGTTGGCCACCTCGCAACCACTGCCACTACCCTAAGTAAGTATTGGTGCCACCAAAATTGAAGCCTGAAAATGAGGGTTCCTTGATTTTCTTACGAGATGGAAATTTAATAGCTAGAAATGACGTGTGATACACAACCAATTGAATACTGTAAACAACGAACTGTATAAATTATGCTATTGATACGCCCCGGGCTTTATGTAATGTTATATTTATTTAGGATATGTCATTGTGTCGTATTAGGAAAATGTCATTATTTAGATATGTCTTTATTTTTGGCTTGTTTTACAAGATAGGGTTATTCGGTTATATATAGGGTTGAGCATCGGGCCGAAACCGACCCGTCCAGACCCGAAACCGACAAGGCTGAAAATCCTAACCGAATCCTGACCCGATTCTAGTTCGGGTAATCCTGAATTCCGACCCGAGCCTCGAAATGAACCGATTTGTATGGTATTCTTTGTGTTTTCTCGGGTAATCCTGACTCCCGACCTGACCCGAGTCCTGACAAGGCTGAAAACCCAAACCGAGTCCCGACCCGAGTTAAGGTCGGTTTGTGTCGGTCGGTGTCGATCGGAGTCGGGCGTCAGTCGGGATTGCTCAGCCCTAGCTAGTTATATATAACGAATCATTATTATAAATGAATCAATCAAAGTTTAAGATAAACAAATCTCTAGTTATTTTCTCTATTTTCTTAAGGAGCTCGCACACGCTAAAAGCGTTGTTTTATCCCAATACAATCCCTAACCGGGTCATATCGATTGGTGCTTTCATTGAGAGCTCTCGTTGAGAGGGTTTTTTATTAGGGTTCCAGTAATAATAATAGTAGTAGTAGTAGTAGTAGTAGTAGTAGTAGTAGTAGTAGTAGTAGTAGTAGTAGTAGTAGTAGTAGTAATAATAATAATAATAATAATAATAACAATAATAAGTTACTGTTCACGACACTATTCACGGTACTGTTCATCGATCACTATTCACGTGCATTGTTCGTCGGAGGTACTGTTCACGGGGGGTACTGTTCATCGATTTTTTTTTCGAGTTAATGTTCATGGCAGCGAGCGGATGTGATCAGGACGCGAAATATGCACTATTTAAGCTTTTGCAAATGAGTACGGTGGCCGAATACAAGAATGATTTTAAGATTCTTATAAATCAAGTAATGGGGATCTCAGAATCTTTACTTACATCATTTTATATCTCCGGACTTAAAGTGACGTTATAAATAGAACTGTTGAGGGCAAGGCCTGCAACTTTAGGAGAAGCCTTTTCCTTAACCCAAATAGTCGAGACTCGTTTTGAGGCAATTGAAGAGAAGGAGAAAGAGCATATAATTGAAAAGAAATCAGATACCATTCCATCGTTACAAAGTGAAATCGCTTCACCTGAGATTAAAAGGTCGTTAGATGCTGATGAATATATTGGTGTTGATGTGGTTAATAACACGATAGATGGTGTTTTCGATATTAGTGAGAGTAATGAAGTTCATAGCAAGTTTGAAGAATTTTCAGAAAATAAGAAAAGTATGGAAGAGATTGTTGTAGGTGGTCATGAATTTGATGGTCGTTTGGGTGAAATAAATTTGAATTTAAGCGAGGAATTAGCGAACAACGGGGATAGTCCTATACCCACTTCTTTGGTGGCTCATGAAAGCCAACGGGTTCGCCAACAATGGGAAGGAATTGGAATCGGTAATGCTCACGGGATTATGGATAATGGACGCAACCATAAATTTGTTCAACCAAATGTGTGGAAATGGATATCGGACTCTCAATCGGCATATTCTTCGTATCACCTTAAGGGCAAGGTGATTTTTGAAGGAGTGGAGAGTGTTACGGCATAGGTAGCAGAAGGTGGAAAAATGGTGTTGTGTATGTCCAAGGTAGTGGAAGGCGGAAGAGGAAAAATGTGTTGGTTGCAGTAGTGGAAGGCAGGAGAACTACGGGAGTGGAAGATAGGATTAGGATTCGGATTAGGATATGGGAACCCGGAATTAAGAGAAATTTTTCAAAACCACACCTTGAGGATAAAATGATTTCGAAGGAGTGGAGAATGATACGCTCCGGGATTTATGTCATGTTATATTTATTTAGGATATGTCTTTATGTCGTATTAGGAAAGTGTCATTGTTTTGATATGTCTTTATGTTTGGCTTGTTTTACAAGCTAGGGTTATCCGGTTATATATACCGAATCATTATTATGAATGAATCAATCAAAGTTTAAGATAAACAAATATCTAGTTCTTCTCTTTATTTTCTTAAGGAGCTCGCACACGTTAAAAGTAATGCCTTATCCTTATATAACCCCTAACCGGGTCGTATCATCTATCATTCTCTTATACAATAACCACTCCTATAAATTGTTTATTTGTGACTAACATGTACATTTTCATGTCACGATATTTCATACATATCAATAATTTTAGGTTTTATAGGCTAAAATTAGAAAGGTGAGATAACACAATGATACTAATTAAGGGCATGCTTGGTGGAGGGTATTAGGGGTGGGGAATAGGAAAATCAATCATTAATTATGCTTGTTTAGTATAAAGGAATGAAGCATTACCTTAAACAAGTTAATGACCCATTGCACTACAAATTGAGAGTTAAAGTATTAATTACCGTTTTCATTCCTTAGTATACCCTTTGCATTTCGCTTTCTCATTCCTTTAATTGAACCAAGCACACCCTAAGTAATTAACCATTCGAATATAAACCGAGTAAAGCTTCTATAAAACCATTCATTCAATTGAATAGTATTATTAACATTATGAAACATAATGATAGTTATTGTTTACTATCATACAAATTTATTAAGAACAAGAAATTGTATACAGAATGAACTTAAAATGGCTTTTCCCTTTCCCGCCAAATTAAGAACTTACAAAATAGTACCCGAAAGATTCTTCTGTTTGCACTTTAGCTCCTTTTATTTTTGCTTCCATTTAACAAGCAAACGTAGAACAAGATCCTGAACAAGAAACCCCAAACCACAGTCATAAACAAACATCCCCATTTGTCTAATTCAGTGATACCTTGCTGGCTCAATATATCGGCACCCGTGGTCACGCAAGTCGTGGGCGTGATGTTAAACCCTAATGTTTCACTCATTCTTTCTAACAATATCATTTTCAAGGGATTATCAATATCTGCTAAAGGACTCCCTTCGAAAATCTGGGTCCCTCTAACAAAACATTTGGCAGGATTTTTAAACTCGTTCTGTAAAACCGCTTCATAAGGGTATTTAACCAAAGAAATGTAATGAAACCAAATCCAGTAGCCAGGAATTCGATCACGATTAATGAAGAATCCACTGAATAATAAGAAATAAGCGAGTAGCGCAACCACAATCACATATCCTTTCATAACGTGAGGGACAACAGCTGAAAGAAATGTCACGAACGAGCTTCCGGCCCAAAACGAGGCCAAGATAATTGCAAAGTAAAAGAAGAAGCCTGAGCCACCACCGTCTAGTCCAACTGCCGAAAACGTGATTGCAGCAAATGTAAACGACAATATCATGAGTGCTGGGATCGCTACAAGCGAATGTGACAAGACATAAGAAGACCGTCTATATGCGTTGTAAGCAGTTTCCCTCATGAAAATGAACCGTTCTTGTATAAAAACAGGCAACGAGTCCGCACAAGTATAGAACGTTGTCGTCATAGCAAACGCAAAGAACCCTATTCGTTCACGAACACCTCTAGGCGAATCATCTAGCTTCCAAAACATTGTAGCTAGAATAAAACCGGTTACAATAGCAGCACCCAACCTTGCCCCAAACAACTCAGGCATCCTCAACATATTCTTAAACGATCGTTTCGACAAAACAATCATTTCCATCCATATTGGATTAGCAAAACTATGAACCATGTAACTCGAACTATCATTATTAGTAACACCAGATACTAATTTACCTCGCGATATACTTGTACTAATCGCTTCTTTTAAAGATAAACCGTGTGTGGGTGTTTCATTACCTATTGCATTATGTCTCGAATGCCTCATAATCTGCCACGATTTATTAAACTCGACTAAACTTTTAGTCCCTTCAGGGGAACCTTCGAGTTCTCGAATCAAATCTAGCGCGAACTCAGTCCGATTTTCCTTATCTGGAATTGGATGACCAAAATCCGCAAAAAACGAAGGAAGATTACTTGGAGAGCCGCTATAAACCGTCTGTCCACGAGATAGAAACAATAACCAGTCGACTAATCCAAGTAACCTATAACTAGGTTGATGTACCGACATAATCACAATACTACCAGTTTGTGCTATACGTTGTAAAACCTTTACAACCATATAAGCACTAGTCGAATCGAGTCCTGAAGTTGGTTCATCTAGAAACAATATAATCGGATCGTGAATGATATCGGTACCAATCGAAACACGTCTTCTTTCTCCACCCGAAACACCTCTATGTTCTTCATCGCCTATGACTGTATTAGCAGCGTTTCTAAGCCCTAACTGATCAATTCGGTCTTGGACACGCTGCTTTTTCTTTGACTTTGATAATGTTCGCGGTAGACGAAACTCAGCCGCGAACATTAAAGTTTCTTCCACCGTTAACATAGGAAATAACAGATCGTCTTGCATAACATATGCCGAAATCACTTTCAAAAGTTTTGATTCTAATTGTTCACCGTTTAGTGTAACATTTCCTTTTAAACTTTCTTTAGCTATTCGATTTGCTAAAGCGTCGATTAAAGTCGACTTTCCAGCACCACTAGCACCAAGTACCGCGAGTATCTCACCGTCTCGAGCTTCACCCGAAATATCATTTAACAAAACTTTACTTCTTGTTGACAAATTCTCTCTTCCAAGAACCGCGGCAAGTGTGTTCGAACGTCCAAATACCGCAGGAAGACCAGACTTAGACTGTAGCTTTACACTATACGTTAGGTTAGTGAAAGATAAGACGAAAGGTAACGATAGAGGCAACTCATTGGTCTGGTTCATTTCCAGATCACGAGCTGACCCGTCGTTATGATTTCCATCGTCCATGGACTCAGTGACTTATTTAAGAAGCTCACCGAGTGTGGGAGATGCCGGAGCCTGATATCTCCTGCATGCCCTCCGCTATTCCTATACGAGCTGAAATGTTTTACTTATCAATGAAACCCTAGTTTTGGTTGTGGCTGTTAGTTGAATGTGTGCCTTTGCTGACTCTTTTGTTGCTTATTTGTGACTTGCAAGACGTTGCCGTTATAAGGCAGGCTCAAGGAGATATTGTCGTGTATCGAATGAGTTATGTTTTTGTTGATAGTTGAATAGGCCGCTTATATATATATACAGAGAGAGATTGACATAGCTACAAAAATAAATGAACATTCATACAATATTTTAATTTCTGAATTTTGGGAAATGATCCAGTAAAATAAAAACTAAAATAAGAAAAATAAAAAAAAATTTATAACCACATATTTTAAATAAGAGAGAGAAATTTAAAAAGAGAAGCAGAGTGGTTATTGTTTTTTTTTATCATTCTCATTATTACTCCTTCCGTCCCATTTAAAGTGTCCACAATGGAATCTTTGCATGTCCCATTTAAAGTGTCCACTTGTACCTTCCAACCAATAAGATGAGAGTTTAGTGGGTAAAAGTAATATTTGATTGGTGGAGAGTTTAGTTAGTGGAATCTCCTAAAACTTTGTGCATTATGAAAGTGGACACTTTAAATGGGACGGAGGTAGTATTATTTTTTAATTTCATCTTAACTCTGTGATTTTTTTTTCTTTTTTATATTTTGACGGTGAAGTTTTTGAACTTTTTGGTATGTGTTAATGTGAAAATTATTTGAAATCAAATAACGCTAGCACTGTTAAGATAAGAACCCTAGAGTTGGAAGTGTATAGATACTCGATTCGTCTTAAATTAAATATTAGGTATCAAAGCAAATGTTATTTTCACATCTCAACAAATTAAAATGCTATTAAAACATCAAAATGATATTGATATATAATCTTTCTTATATACTAAAAGCTTAAGTAGTCTTATAAATGTAAAGTGGTCATGATTAATGCCTCATGAATTGATTGTATCATTTGTAGTCTTCCACATTGATTTCCAGGCAACTCAAGCAACTAGCTTTTAGTGTAACCATTAATATAAGAAAACCAAAAGATTATAAACCCTCAATTTTTTTGCCTCCCATGAGTTACAACTTACAAGCAAATCATATTAAACCATTATATAAAGAGTTGTGGGAATGTGAATTGGCCATGCTTCCTGTAGTGAATCCTGAGGTATAATTGCTCACATCATGAATTTTCATGTTTGCATCTGTTAATAATTGGAAACATATGCTAAATATATTGGAAGGTATGGCATTGTTCCAATGACATTTGGTCGTCATGTCCCAATTATTGCTGACAAGGTACTCATATTGTAAACTTTGTTACAGAAAAGAAAACGAAAAGGATGATATATTCACATGTGATCATGCCATATTTTTATAATGATTACCTTTTAGGTGAAATTATGAACAAAGATGGGACACTGAACAAGGTTTCTTTCTTGCTAGAAAGCTTGGTCTTCCTATACTTAATGTCATGCACAAACATGGGACATTGAACGAGGTTGCAGGATTCTATAGGTGGTATACAAATTGTTATTTTTAATTATTTATTCATTCCTTTTTGGATAAATTATGAAATGACATGGATTTTGCATTTGTTAAAAACAGTTGTCTTGATCGTTTTGAGGCTCGAAAGAAACTGTCGGCAGAACTTGAAGAAACAGGCTTAGCTATTAAGAAAGAAGCTCATACATCAAGAGTTCCTAGATCTCAACGTGGTATCGGTACGTACCATGTTTACCTATGGACAAAATGTTTGCTGCTGATCATGGTGGTTATTCGAGAAGTTATCCAAACATGAAACTGAACAATAAAGTAGCCGAATCGTGATTGGTTCTCAAGACCACGGCTATATGCACCTCCACAATCTTTTCAATGAGGACCACCATGGCAACCGACATAACCGTCAGCCCCACTGATGTCCTCGGCAAGAGACGAGGTTCGTGGGTAGCCGGCTCATGAGTATTACGAGTACGCTGCAACGTGTAAGCATGATCGTGATCGCCCGAATGGGTGTTGCAACCTTATGTGAGGATATATGTATAGTTGTAATATTATTTTTGTTTGATTTTGTGTGATGTAACCGTTTAAAGCATTATATCAGCATGTGATAATATTATAAAGGGTGAGTTAGTTGTTAAAAGGTATTTAAATGTAATACATTTCATATTTTGCTATTATGAATCTTATTTCGCTATTATGAATCTTATAGTAGTCACGTATACGAAGATGAAATTAAAAGGTGGCAGTCGAAAGAATTTGATCAAGAGATGCCATCCTAACTTTCTTTATCAACTTAGAATAGTACCAATACTCAAATAATGCTATTCAGCTGCAAGCAATAATGAGATAAAAGACGATGACTACTACATTATCTAATTAACTAGCTTAGAACCCGTGTTCAACACGGGCAGTATAAGTATAAGTATATATTAAAGCTATATGAAAAATTGTTTAAAATTCATTAGAAAATATATAATACAGTAAATTAGAGGAATATGCATAAACAAAAACAATACAAAAGTTAATTAGTTTAACACAAGGAAGTCCAAAGAATATGTCTATCCAATATTCCAATTTGTTGAAAGCATTATAAACCAGAGTAATGTCCACATGAATACATACTGTATAAGACTTTCAATATAGCTGGGTTGACACAATTAACAGGGCACTTTGATTGTAAAAAAATGAATTTAACAACTAAATTAAAACCCATGTCCAACACGAGCAAGATTAGTAAAACTACTAAGTTGATCTTAAAGATTGAAGTTTCAAGTCGAGCAAACATTTTCAGTAGTACCTGCAAAACGATACGGAGTACTATTTTAGTCAGCAAACACTTGAAAATAGATAATGATCAATTATAAAGCAGATAATTCTGCATTGTGAAAGACTCATTAAAAATGGAACAACTCATAAGCAAATTGGATAAGATGAACTTGCATGTTGTATCAGATTTTTGACAAAAGTATGAACTAATAAGAATAGAAACCAAAAATTAGTGCCCAAACAAAATCGTACCATCACCAAAACATGAAAGTTTCAACCTGACGAAAATTAGTGTTGAACATTCCGATATGAACACTTAGATAGAGCCCGTGTGCAACGCACGAGTATGCATGACTAGTCTATATATATATAAAGAATGAGTTCCCCCTATTGAATGTGAGCATTAATGTCACAAGCTAAGAAACTCAAATATGTAGTTTAAGCTAATGAATTTAGTACATGCGGAGCTTATTTTGAAGCTTTTAAGGATTCATAAAGCTGAAATGTGTAAAGCCCTGCTTAATGTTATGAAGCATTAATTTGCTTTGGCATTAGCCAAGAAACTATTATGCAAGTTATTTCATACATTTTACAAACGAAAGGCCCAAAAGAAAAACAGAAAGTTATTAACGTTAATGTATAAAGCCTCATTGATGAGGCAAGAAATTTAAGACACCCAAAAAAATTACCCTAATAATTGCATCGTCATTGAACATGCGTGTAACAACTTTTCAACTTTCCATCCCACCTTTCTTTCATCTTCTCAATATTAAATGTCCCAAGAGATCTTCCAGGATATTGGGTTCTATAAATAAGCCATATGTACCATACATTTTCCACCATATTAGCCATCTGTAGCATATTAGCCCTGCCATTGTCGAGTTTAAATCCAAAATAAGGTATGCATTATCCTACATTTAGAAACACGCACAGTTGCAAAACTATTAAGCACTTATTAGAATTATAAATTGTAGTGATGTTGATGCAACCGAACAAAGCGTGCCTATTTCAGAGTCTAAACCACGTCATGGAACGTTCCAAGAACTCTTAAACGTGGGATGCGACAGCAGAAAATATGTATTTTGCTTTTTACCCCACCACACCCATAATGTTATAATTTATATCATGTTACCTATTCTGTGTTTCGCTCACTGTTGGTTTGCAGACTACAACATTTTTCAAAGCTGTTGGACAATATGGTCGAAGTTACCATCCTTCAAGCCAATATCAACTTAGGGAATCATTATTGAAGAAAGAAGTTGAGCGAACTAAAGGACTTTTGAATAAACAAGAAGAATGGGCACAAAATGGTGTCGTTACAATTACATTAATATTGGTAGGTTGATATGCTCGGTGTTTCTATTGCAGATGTTATTGGCTTCATTACAACAGTGGGCAAATCTGCATAGCCAATAATCGAGTCAAAGACCCTTGATTTTGCCCTTATAAATGAAAGGTATTGGTATCTTTTTATAATCACATTTACAGGATAGCCTTCCATGGTTACATGTGCAAAATAGGCCCATAAATAATCAATGATTTCCTAAAACAGGGGTCGTGCGCTTAGAAGTCACCTTTTGGGGAAAATTAGATGATCAGCTAATCAAGATGATGTCAGGTCATTCTGGAAAGTGCACTATGATTCTCACTGCCATGAGTGCTAAGTATTACAATGGTTAGTATAAGCCTATGTGGATTGTATACCCGCTTTACTATTTGCTAACCCTACTGTTTGATCCATCTATTCCTTATAGGTCAGCTTGGCATATCTAGCTGTTCATTTACGCTTATTCTAGACAGTGATGAAATCCCTGCGATTGTTGAGTTTAAATCCAAAATCAGGTATTCATTCTGATACATTTAGCAACATGGATAGCTTCAAAATTATTAAGCACTAATTAGAAATCTATATTGTAGTGATGTTGATGCAACCGAACCAAGCTTACCTACTTCACAGTCTAAATCACAAAATGGAACTATCTAGGAACTTTTAACCATAGGCCGCGATAGAAGACAAGATGTATTTCGCTTTTTACCCCACACGTGTTATAAGTTATATCATATAACTGTTCTGTTATTGACCAGACTTTTGTTCACAGGCTACCACATTCCCATGTGAGGCTGAAATCATAAGCATTCGGACAAAGAACAGTTGGTACTACCTTGCCTGTGGCAGCGGAAAATGCAAGAAGGGTGTAACCCGCAATGATGGGCAGCTATGGTGTGACACGTGCAACAAGCCTATGAACTACCCTAGACCAAGGTAATACTATGTTCCTAAACAGGACAAATCAGCTATGAGTTTCGATACTTACAGTTAGCAGCATACTTTTGTGTGTCAACAGGTTTAGGCTTGAAGTTGGTGTGATGGATGCGACCGTGATGAGACAGATTCAGAGCTAACAAAGTCGAGTGCCAAATCGTTGCTTGATGAGCTTGATGAAGTAGGTGTCCTGAATTAGTTTATTTATTTGTACCTTTATTCAAAACTTTCCATAAATACGTTGAAAATGATGCTCCGTAGTTGCCAAATGCTTTGACAAATTTGTATAATAAAAAGCACGCCTTTAAGGTCAAATCGCATACATACTATAATTATGGGAATTTTGAAAGCTTCACCTGCACCAACGTCTCTCCATCCAATGCTCTTACAGTCTTAAAGTTTCAGAACTGCATGATGTGACCGAGGTTTCTGATGATGACACATTGGCGAGTAGCAGCAACACTAGCAAGTCTCCAATGAAGAGGCAGGTGAAGGGCCCGCAAATATTCACTCCAGGAAAGGATTCTGAGGCCAAAAAGAATACGAGGTTTAGTGTTAGACTGTTAGTTATAATATAAAATTACGTGTTGACTAATGACTATTGCACGCACTAAAAGTTGTTTTTCTATACATGATTAAAGGTATGTTCAAAATGATTCATATGCAAAGGGCGAGGCTGTTGAAGTAGTCATAGCGGAAAACCATGGTAAAGAACATGAAGAGTATGGAACCCCAGTTACAATAAGTGTCATAGAAAAAATAAAGTGTTTCATATATGGCATCAGTTATAGTTTGATTAACTTTGATGTGAGTGTCGTGCACTTGCAAGTGTTTTGTTTTAGAGTATTGCAGAACATAGGTTGCGTATGCAGCTTTCATTAGTGTTTTGTTTTCAGTTTTTCACCAGAATAAATCCATTTACTATTCTTCGTATACCCCTCCCATTTGCAACATATCTAAATTGGGTGTATGTAATGAAATTCAGTTGGTAGTTTCAAGACACTATCTGTTTATCTAAAATCTATATTTTAACCAGATTGAGTTACACCTATCCCAGATTGACCCCTGCATGGGTAAAAAAGATCTGCAACCAGCGGGCCATTTACAGAGAAACACTTTATAAGGCTAGAGCATCGATATTTAGAGAAAACCAATATAATGATATGGTCATGTAAAAGAGTAACACATTACAACTTCGGTGACTTTAAAGTATCTGATAAACAAAATACTTTTAGCCATCTAAAAGGTTTGGAAATTTCAATTCCTGATGAAAACTAAAATACTCAAGTAGTAGCGATTTTAACAAGCAAATTTTACTCCAAAAGTAATCCAAAAGCCAACTTAAGAGTAATCTTATTGAAAATTTAAAAGAAATGATTGAGAAACCTAAAAGTTATGCCTAATTTTGTGCCTAAACATGTGTGGTAACAATTCGTTGGTTGTTCAACCGGACCCACTCTTTCACAATTCAATTAAGTAATGACACATAAGTTAGGCACAAAATTAGTCATGCCTTTTAGGTCTCCTAATCTTTTTCCAAAATTTAAACATATCAAGCATCATATACTACCTTAATAAAAAAAAATAAATAAATAAGGGACAACCGCAAGCAGGATCCTTTTACGTTGACAATATTCTTTTAGTCAGCTAAAACGCAGGGAAATTTTCACTTCGAGGCAAACACTAAAATACACATGTCTTAATGATTTTGACAAGCAACTCCTACCCCAAAAATACTTCAAAATCTAGGTAAATAGAAATCTTATTAGAAATTTAAAACTATCAAGTATAAGTTGAAGGATCGATTTGATTAAGAATGGTTCAAGTTTTCTGTTCCATGTTAGAAATGAATGTCATAATATGCATAAGCTCGATTGATCCCAATACACTCCAGCATATAAAATCTCTAAAGCCTAAGCTTGCTGAAATGCGTTAATAAGCATTAATGTCATTAGCTCAATTCAACATGGCAAACATGAGAAACGTTTGATTGATGATATGCATAGAGTCAGGATCTTTTGCCTAGGCAATATAATTTTAGTCATCTGCAAGGATGCAGAATTTCATACCCCGATAAACATTTGACACATCTGCAAGGGTTTTTATAACTTGCTTTTTTTTCTACTTTACAAGAAACTCCACACAATGTTTGGGAACCAGAAATGAGGCCACCAATATTTTGCATTTCTATACTTACCAACAGCACATTCCAATCACGATAATCATAAATAATAAAAATCCTAGACCTATAAACATGCCTAAACTAAAAATCACACAACTTAATTGGTTTCAGCTATACTTTAGATTAATATTAGCTCTTTGCTTTCAATGTAATTAATCAGTGCTAGGAGAACCTAAACATAATAAGTAAACCACTTTCCACACCAATCACAAACAATAACATGTAATTTAAATATAGTGCAAACCTTTGAAGGGTTTCTTCGATTGTTGATTGAAATCGACCAATTATGAATGCCTCATTTAATCCGAGATGGCCCGTATAATCCGACCTATATTTTCTGGGAAAGGGGTGTGTTGTAGCAAATGTAAGTAGCGACCAATTGCTTAGGATTTTAGGTTTTGAGAAACGATTGTGGGAACCAACCAGATGTAGGGGGAAATGAAATACCTATACATTTGAGGTAAAGAGAATTGGTATAGTACTTAATTAATCATTGATTATTACTATTATGCTAATTTAAGGGCAGATTCATATCTCCCTTTTTTTTTTTTTTGAAATTTTATATATTCTAAACATGCATTAAAAACATTGATATATGAAATTATCCCTAATTTAACTAATTTTATTTAATTATACTGAACTAATAATATATTTATATAATAATATTTCAACATTTTTACAATATATAATGTGCTTTAAATATATCAACTTTTTAACTTTTGGTTACAACTTTTTTTGCAGGCTGTTTACATGGAATAGTCTGGCTTAAAAGTATAATCACGATGGTGCGTAAGTTTGAAGTCGAGAGCCAGAAGGAAAACAAATCAGCTGTGTGTTTGATACTTTATGTTTTGCGTAACGGTGATGAAACTTAGTCATGTGTTTGATACCTTTTATGTGAAACAATCCTATTTATAAAAGCTTTCTTAAACAAACTTTATTTATTTGATGCTTTATGTTTCGCGTAACAATGATGAAACTCAGCGGTGTGTTTAATACCTTTTTCTTTATAAAAGTTTTGTTAAACAAACTTTGTTGATTTAGCCGAGAACCCCCGATCAAAACTAAGTTTAAAATAACAAAATACGCACAACCCTTGCAAAAACCGATGATACTTTATGGTGAACAAAGCCCGTGCATCGCACGGGCCATGCTGTCTCGTATAACAAAAGATTATAATTTGTAATCATGAGTTAATTACTAAATTAATGCACAAATCAAATTATCATACTTTATTATAAAGCATGAATGCCTACTATTAATAAAAATACTTAAAATTAAGCAATACAACTTCTAAAGCTATAAGTACAACAACTAATGTTACTTATAGAAATTCCCCTCGTATTTAATTTGGGGCAATTTCATTTATATCCTTGCAAAATTCAAAAATTTCATAAATATCCTTTTGATGCATTAAATGCATTTATGCATAAAAAAACTATTAAAAATAATATATATGAAATTTTTGAAATTTTCAAGGATATACATGAAATTTTCCCTATTTAATTAAACACACATATAAAAAAACTTAAAATTATGAATAAAACATTAAACACTAATTAATATTATTTTTAAAGCACCCCTATAGTAAAAAATACATGTTATAATACACATTGTACAAATAAATAAAACACACAAAGCTTTATACAATTTACATTGATGGTACATATGATTTTGAAAACCTGACCGGACTAACGGGTTCAACCAGACCGGACCGATGGGCTCAACCGGATCAGACCAACAAGTTCAACTGGAACCCGAAGTCGCCATTAGTTCGGCTAGACAATAAAAGTTGTTCAAAAACGAAACGGAGGATGACCCGTCAGAATCGATAAAAATGGGTGAATTGGGTCAGATTGGGATCATGTTTTTCTCCGGTTAATGAGTTCGCCATTGTTATTTTTTTGGCGTCTAAACTTTAATCATAGGGTACCCGCCGCTGCAACGCGCGGGTACCCTGCTAGTCTTCTACAATGAGTCAATGATATAAATCAATTTTGGGTTTTAACCCTCTACTGCACAAAAAAAAAAAAAAAAAAAAAAAAAAAAAAAAAAAAAAAAAAAAAAAAAAAACCAAAACCAAAACCGACCCACCGTCCCTTCCAATAATAACAACAAGGTGGACTACATGTGCATTGCCGCGGGGTTTCTGGAATACAAACTATTCGATCGCTCATTTTTAACATTTTTAAACAATACAACTTGTGTTATGCTTATCTCCTTAAAATTGTTAAGGACACAAACCTATGCTTAAAATTGTTAACACAAAACTATAGCAAAAATTTCTAGGAATAAAAAATTTATGCATTTGATAACAAAATTGAATTACTTCCAGCCCATTCAACCAATTAGACACATTTTCGTGCAGTAAATGCATTTAGATCCATATAAATCGACATATAATAAAGCATCAATATACAATCAAAAGGATATGAGACGTACTTGATAAAATAAGTTGATGATCCAACTTCTTGTCCATGCCCTTGTGAGGTATATACAATAATACTACGGAAAACTTTCTTGATTTTCACTATGTGACGACCAACCTTTTGATTGGCTATGGTGTGTGGCGAAATGGATTATTTCATCGAGACACCAAATGTTCATAGGTTGTGGATATGTAGCACTTGAGGCCAAAATGCAGGAAATGCAACGATTCCTGGGAAAAACGATAACTTTCATATTAAAATTTCATATCTTATGTCGTAGCAAAAATGCGACAAATATAAATCATCACTCATAAAATTGAAAACTCTACCTCCATTGTTTAAATCCCTAGCATTCCAAATTCCAAATGAGTCTTAATGGTGTCCTCAAATCAGATCCTCGTGCTTAGCTCCTGTAGTCTCAATAGCACCTACACATTGGGCCGCAACGAAGATGGCAGCTGTAGTGTCTATAGAATCCTTAAAACAGATGCTCGGGTTGTGATATCACTGGGGTTGGTACAGCTCCTCCCGACTGAGGTTGGATATTCTTCTGATAAACATACAAAAGGGATAAAATAAGAGTGTCAATAAGGCCTGTGCACCCACATTATCTAAAATCAAATGATATCCATAGGGATATGAAAGAACCTGCCTAAGTGTAATAAACAAAGTTAAAGTGACTCACGCCCGCGAGATGATGGTGTTGAGACTCCAGGTCCAAAAATAAAGTTCAGTAACCCGTTGGGAAATGTGTTATGTATACATACACAAGAACAGCTAGCCTGATGAAGGATTTATAAAAGCTCATTAGATCAGCCCATACATTAACTTAACTGTATATATTTCAATTAGCACCCGCACTTTATATTTCTTTTTTCTAGTTAATATATTTCAATTAACTATATATATTTCTTTCTTTTCTTGAAAATGCACAAACACGTATTTTATAGTTACTCTCTCGAAAATCTCACTATGACTTATTGGCCAGCTTACAAATCTGGAACAACCGCGATGGCCTCGTTAGTGCAAACTGGGTATCTACTTATAGTGTGTGACTTGTGTAATTTAAGCTCAACAATGGTCACGTGTATACACACCAATGACCCAACCAGCATATCTAAACGTCTAAATCTTTTACAATAGAATAAATGCTAATGATCGAGATTTTCACCTGTAATGCAGTTCTTTCACGAAGCTTAACTCATTGATTGCATAAACTTTAGCATGCCAGCTTGAATCCTTTTCTCCAACCTATATATACAACAGATATTTAACTTTAAACCTTATAAAATATAAAATCAATTAAAAACAAAAAGTCAATTTTCAACAATGCCATAGATAATCTACCAAATTTTGTCACAAATATTAGTTCTTCACTTATTCCTAGTGAATCTGTACTTTGTATTGGAACATCATTCTTTCTCATTTTAAAAAAGGTAGAACATCTTTCAAATAAAATGACAAAAGCATGGAATTACTGGTTTTCATATATAAGAATTCAGTTGCAAATTAAAACCTGATGAGACAAATAAATGCATAATTTAGAGAATTAATTTTACCATAGTCGTAATAGCTGTCAAGGACTCCGTATAGATAAGATCTTCAGCACCGACGATACCGAATTTTCCAACTCCCTTTAATCTAAAGAAAACACTTTTATCATTATTATCTTGCTCACAGCAGCTCCTTTGCAAGCACAAACAAATTAAATTCTTATACAATCAACCCTACATATAGAAGACAGACCTCTAGTAACTTTCTTCAGCTCGTTACTCAAAATTTGAGCTTATTAGCTTTAAAAAAACTCAGTAAGCTCAACCGCTAGAAAAATAAGGTTAAACAAACACCCTCTTAAAAAAACTAAGCTGAATTTTTTAAAATGGTCTCAATTGCATTGATATTATAGAATAAGCTAAATTCAAATAGAATTTCCTAAATAATAATACCAGGAACAAAAATGATGTTTCAATCGCCATAATGCTATTAGATAATGTATGCCATCGCCAATCGGGTACCACGTCATAAGCAGTGATCAGTATTTGACCACGAAAAAATATCCCAAGAACATTAGTAACGCCTGAACCCAGGAATCCTTTTTCAGAATCAAATACTGAAAGCGTTACCCAAAACCTGCCAGGGCTGCAACCACAGAGTTGCTATGGCAAGATATAGGTTTTGGCAAACAACACTTTAAAAGCTGATTCCTTCTTGTAACTGAATTTTTGACGCAATGGCTGCAAATTTATGAATTTCCCCGCCATGGGTGCAAATTCTATCATTACAGCTTATCAGACACACGAATATTAAGTATATAGACATTTATCATAGTTAGTTGAAGGCTCAGATTTATAAACAACTGAAAAAGCGGATTAAGCCGCCATGGCTGTAATGTTAGTAACTTGCCACGCCAAGATGCGGATAATCTCAACTTTGTACGTTTGTCAGGAATTGATCATCACATCCTTAGATCGGCTCAGATTAAACCCTCACGATTTAATTTGTTCATATTCATCATAGCCTAAAATAAATGCATCTATGAGGCTGAGACAGGTTGACAATCGAAGGAAGTGGATACATCTGGCATGGCTGCAAATCTAATAATTTGCCACGCCAAGACACAGACGATCACAGCTTTAATCGATACATACGCTGCTTACAGCCATAGCCCTTCATACACTTATAACAATGTCAGTAACATAGCTTAGAACCAAATGGTATCGGCATAGCTGCGTTAATGTAAACGACCTACCAAGATACGGCCACTCTCAAGTCTCAAACAACTCCAGTAGCATAACCTACAACAAAACTAAACCGGCATTTTTGCGCCAGTAAATAGGCCGCCAACAAATGGAAGTTCCCACAAACGTATTTCCTTAGCCATACCTACGACACCAATTTGAAAAAGCAGCTCAGAAATGAAACCATCCAACCTCATCACAAACAACATTAATATAAGAAATCCAACATTGATCAGCCAAAAAATACATCTTTATGTTACTACGTGTTCGAAAACTATTCAGACTTACATCATAACATGCCACACATTTTTTTTACGTGATAACCAATATTCTAACTTACTACAGAAGTAATACTTATGCGGTTTCTTCCTCCTACCAAAAAAATAAACCTTATCAGCTCTAAAAAAAATAAACTCATAAGCAGGGAGAATAAGATAATCCAACCATCTTCAAATCATGTCATACAAATAAGCTATAAACTACAACCAAACGAAAAAACTGTTCTCACAAACCTATTTCCTTGCTTATATAATACAGCAACAATTCCGGAACTAACCCAAGAAAACTACCGTCACTTTATTCCAGTATTTTGAATAAACAGGCCACCAAGAACAACAACATTAAGAAATCCACACCAATCATTTCAAAAATATATCCTGAAACACCATTTGTGTACTTAAAACCTTTTAAAACCAAGTAAACATAAACAATATAAACCGAAACACAAAAAAATCAAAATACCCAATTCATTAAAACACAAACATAATTAAAACCTAATCTCAATTTACAATAAAAAAATCAGAACTTTTACCATCTAATCAAAATCAACTAACTAATTAGAATAACAAAGTCCATTATGAAAGCCAAAAAAGATCATAACAATTTCTTTAAAAAAATCTATTACCTGTTGAAAGCCAAAGGTTGTTGAAACCTATTCTCCCAACAAAACATATAAATGTTCATAATCACACATTCACGGCTGCAATTAAACATAAAACTATGAATAAAAATACAAATTTTTGTAAAAAAAAAATATCCCGAATTAAAAAAGAATAAGAACCCTAAATTTGGGTCACCCCCAAAAAATTGTGTGTGTGGTTATGAAGAATCCAGAACCACAATCTGACCAAAATAAACCAACCAAAACTAATATGTGGCTAGAAGGAAGGGTGTCACTGCACCTATGAACATTTGGCAGCGAAATAACCACAAATTGATTAAAATATTAATGTTACTGTGCGTTTTACTGTATATCCCCTCACAGACAACTGTAGCATAATAGTAGCACATATTTTTCGGATCGAACATCGGTTAATCGCCGGCGGGTTTATCACCCAGTCGGAGCCTCTAATAAAGAAGGAGATGTGAGTTACTAAGCACAGTAACGGTCGAGTACCAAAGTAGCGGGTCTCAAATAATCCGACCCAAGGATAAAAAGAATGGGCTTCAAAGCCCGCTTATTGTTATATTGATATAATGGGAGCCAAAGTAATGCAAACAATTGAAGAATAAATCAATTGTGTAACTTATTTTCCCAAAAGCAAGTCCACAAGTTCTTAGGGACGAGCATTTCCTCCACTGCTCGATCGACACAAAAGAAATCATGGGTACCAACTGGTACATACAACACACGAATGAATTCTCAGCCTATATGGTCACATGGCTAAACAACAGCGCCCTTAAGTCACTTACAACATGCTCAACAAGCATATTTTATCCTCATCAAGTTGTTTCAATACTTCACCTCGGATATGAGTGGAGATGGTGGTGGTATGCGGTCGGTGGTGATGTAGTGGAGATATTGGTGGTTGTACAGTGGCTGCCAGATATGATTGCTGATGGTCGGATATGTTTGATGAGAAATGTATAATTTTGTGAAGATGAATAAGTAAAAGAGATAAATATAAAATCACGTTACATTAATATGGATATAAAACACATTACATTAATATAAAAATAACATAGTACATATAAAAAACACATTACATTAATGTAAAAATAACATAATACTTTATAGAAAAAATGAATGTTACAAAAAAAAAAAAAAAAAAATCGTTATGTTTTGGTTTTCTTATGCATCTAAACAATTTTAGCACTCACTTGATCTTGTATTTTTTAGCCATACGAAACAAATCAAAAGCAATATCGTATTCTTGTGAAGATTCTCCTTTTAGAAAAGTCTCAAGCAAAGCACGTTTTTCTTGTAGAATGTCTTTGCATTCCTTGTATGCTTTAATCATATCATCTTTAGCTTTGCTCGCTTTTTCAAACAACACAGCTATGTTGACAATCGCTTACATACATCTGTTATCCTCATCAACTTGTTTCAGTACTTTACCTTTGATTTCGTCAATGGTATGTAGAAGAGAACAAGCCATAAGATTTTTTTGGTGTGATTAATTTGAGATTGAGAGTATGAAAAATGAGTTGGTGTGGTGATGATTTATGTAATAAGATAGGAATTTATAGTAATTTTGAGAAAAAGTTTATAAAAAAAGTAAAACATAACGGCTATATTTGCAATTTTTGATAACTGGAAACTTTGGGGCCAACGGTGTAATAGAGAAAACTTGGTAATTATCGAAATACTCGTCACACTTTACTCACATGTGTTGACTAACGAGAAAAGATAACGAGCATTAGCAAAAAAGGACCAAATTCGTAATTAAACAAAAATGTTGGGATTAAATATGCAGTTTTTGAGAAGTTGGGACTAAATCCGTGATTTTTATGAGTTTGGGGACTAAAGGTATAATTTATTCTAAATATAAATATATGGAATGAAAATGTGTGTCATTTTGTACACAAGTACATAACGAGCATTCTTCGAAACAATAGTAACAACATCACCATCATCATCCAATACAATATCTACACAAAACACACCACCATCACCTCCACCACCTACCAGAACATCTAAACTTCCATCCAAACTTCAAGATTATCATCTTAATCTACCAAAATCACTCAACTCATCCAAACATCACTACACTAACTTTATTAACTACAACAACATCAAAAACAAAACCATCAGGCACATAATCAACACAATCAACAAAATTTTTGAACCACAATCTTATACTCAGGCAGCTAAGAACCCAAAGTGGATAGAAGCAATAGATTCTGAATTAACAGACCTTGAATCAAATGGTACATGGATAATTACTGAATTACCACCAGGAAAGATCCCTATTGATTGTAAATGGGTCTTTAGGATCAAACTTAAGGTAGATGGTACCATAGATAAGTTCAAAGCTAGATTAGTGGCAAAGGGCTATACACAGAAGGAGGGTATTGATTTTCATGAGACATTTTCCCCAGTGGCAAAAATGGTCACAGTTAGAGCATTACTTGCTATAGCTACACACAATCACTGGCACATTGCTCAATTGGACATAAACAATGCCTTCCTACATGGAGATCTTTCAGAGGAAATCCACATGAAATTACCACAAGGGTATAGATCTCATCATTCACCAAACAGTGTTTGCAAACTCCAAAAGTCTCTTTATGGGCTAAAACAAGCCAATAAGCAGTGGTTCATTAAATTGACCACTTTCCTTAAACAACTAGGCTTTGTTCAAAGTTATGCAGATACATCCCTTTTCACCTATAGAAAGGATCATCATTTCTTATGTCTATTGGTCTATGTGGATGATATACTCTTGACTAGCAACAATCTTTCTCTTATTCAACATGTCAAGGATCAATTGCACCAACAATTCAGTATCAAGGACTTGGGTTCTCTTAACTACTATCTTGGCATATAATTTCTTAGAAACACAACTGGCTTAATCATGACTCAAAGGAAATACACCCTTGAACTTATCCAGAGTGCTGGTCTTCTAAATGTAAAACCCTCATCTACACCTTTTGATCCACTTGTCAAGCTCAATCATGAAGATGGTGAACTACTTACTGATCTAACCAACTACAGAGCACTAGCAGGAAAACTGCTTTATCTCATAATTACTAGGCCAAACATCTCCTATGCTGCACAAACTCTAAGTCAGTTCCTAAAGGCACCAAGAACACCTCATCTAAAAGCATTGATTAAAGTATTGAGATATTTGAAAGCATGTCCTGGCCAAGGTCTTCTATTTCCAGCAGAAAGCACTCTCAACTTGAAAGCATTCTGTGACAGTGATCGGGCAACTTGCTCTTTCTCAAGGAGATCAGTATCTGGCTATTGCATCTTTCTAGGATCCTATCCTATTTCATGGCCATCCAAAAAGCAAACAGTTGTATCCAGGAGTTCAACAGAAGCAGAGTACAGGGCCTTAGCAGATGTTACTTGTGAACTTTCATGGATCAAGTGTCTTTTCAAAGATTTGGGCTTATGTATTTCTTCTCCTACACCAGTGTTCTGTGACAATGCCTCAACAATTGCACTGGCTTCTAATCCAGTACAACATGCAAGAACTAAACATATAGTGCTAGATTGCCACTTTATGAGAGACAAAATCAAAAGTGGTCTCCTCTGTCCAACCTACATTCCTACTCAGCATCAGGTAGCAGATTCATTTGTCGTTTTAGTACGGGTATATAATTTACCGAAGAAATACTCGCGAAAGTATTTCCCCGGGTCGTTCTCCCAACGAAGGTTGAATGGAATCGTGATTTCGGTTCATGATTCGTGAAATGAATAGTGAAAAAGAGATTTTGTGGTAATTTTAACTATGGAAAGTAAATAAGATACAAGATATAATAACGTAGAGCTATAAAAACTAAAAATGTGATTTAAACTAAAAACGCGAGAAATAACTAAAAACTACGTACGAGAGTGAAATAAAAAGTGAAATCTAAAATCTACTAAACCTACTGGCATGAAAATTTGTTTTCTAAGTTCCTAAAGATAAAAGAAAATTTTAAGGAAAAGAATTTTTTTTTTTTTTTTTTTTTTTTTACTTTTTATTTATTTATTGTGAATTAAAAACACTTTAATACTATTTAAATGATTAAAAATATTAAACTACTTCTAAAAATCACGAAATTTAAATGATAAATATTTTGAACTACTAAAAATCTATGAAAAATATGAAAGTAAAAAAAAATTGTTGAAATAAGCAGAAAAATAAGCAAATCAGAAAAATAAGCTAAATAGAAAAGGAAATTAGAAAAGGTTTGAATAAAATTGAAAACCACAACCCTTGAGAAAAGTCCCAAGGGCGCAGTTGGTTTCTATGTGGTGTGTTGTGAGGTGTTGGAAGTTATAGACCAGGGTTCGACCCCTGGCTATGTCTTTCTGTAAAACTTATTTTTATTTTTGAATTATCTTATAGGGACCTTTTTATTAACTGAAAATAGGAACTTTTAATGAGAACAAAGTTTTTGAAAACAGGTAATAAGCTCAGATTAAGCTCAGGAAAAGTATCATCCTAACAGTTAACTAATAAAGCTAAATATGGAAAAGAAGCAAACTAGAAAGCTAAGCTAAGGACAAACAAGCCAAGGTCTGAAAATACCAAAACAAAATTACCACCCTAGCAAAGGGCTAAGATACCAATTTTGAGAAAGTATGAAGCAAAAGATGAAAAAAAAACTAAAACAAGCTGTAAAGACCACAAGAGGCAGAAAACTAACAAGCTTATAACTAAAACCAAAAGTGCACCAAGCAGAATCAGTTGTTCAAGAAAATCAGCCAAATGGCAACTTTAAACTTAATAAAAAGCTAATAAACTAGAAGTTATTGATGTGAAAACAATTTGAATCTATAACCAAGCCACCAAAGATGAGATAAAATAAGCTTTTTAAGAATTTTCCAAACTAAAATAAGCTCAAAATTCTATCAGATATGGAACTGGTTGGGACAGAAACGGTGGTGCAGGCCTAGGGGCTGATTTGCGAACTAACTATGACTAATATATGAAGCATGAAAATGCAAAGTAAGCTGTGATTTATTAATTCAAAACTACTAACTAGCTATAAACCAAAATTCAAACAAAGTTGGGCTTAATTGAGCTGTTTATAGAGCTAGGGAGATGAGACAGTTGCACAAGGGTCAAATCCGCTAGTCCTAAGGACTTAAACCCAAAACTCTGTAAAACGTGTAAAAGCAACTACCTAAGAGTAGAATAAACAAACTCAAGCATTCTGAATCTAATGGAATCTGATCAAGCAGTCAAAATAAAAACCAAACCATGAAATTTTAGGAATCCATTCCAAACCTAATAAACCTATAAGCGATATAGAAAATGATCTCTAAACCACTAATTTTACTAAATGAAGTTGTTTCAAACTGATTTTAAAACTAAAAGTGACCAGATCCTCAAAATCCAACTAGTGCCAAACACCACTTTAAATGACTGTCTTGATATAAAAGAACTAAATAAACCTATGAATAGCTGCAAATAGGAAAAACATATAATAGACTAGCTATACTAAATCCTAAATAGCAAATAGCAATATACTAATAAGCACTAGTAAGAGTAATAAGCATAACAGTTGCTAAGCTAAAATTGGATGAAGAATAAGACTAAGTAAGCAAACCTCAAAATAATAGTGTAACTCATATATAAGCTCAACCACAAACTACTCAACCCAAAATGATCCAAAACCCCTTCTAAATCAGCTTACTACCTTCATGAGCCCGTTTGATTTTAACTTTGACTTTTTGGAAATTAATGAAACTAAATCTGAATTGAACTAAACTGATCCCACAAAAGCTATTGAAAAGCTTTGACAAACTTATAAAATAGATTAGAAACTTTGAAAACAGTTTATTAACTAATAGGGAGAATAAAAAGCTTTAAAGTAAACAATAAAGGAATATAAAAGTGAAGCTGAAATTATAAAATGATGATGACAAGAGTTGAATTACAATTATAATAAGCTGAAAACAGAACGAAATTAAGCTATACTAATGCTAAACTACACTAAGCTATGCCTACTCCTAATGGCTAACAGCTTCTAATGTGAGGAGTGAAAAGGCTTTTATAGCCTGTTGAGGAGAGATAAGGATTTCATCAGAAGGATCAGGAAGCTCGAATTATGTCCCTTGGATCAATATGTGCTTCTTCCAATCAATAAGAGCCCTTGGATTAAATCTGATGATGTATAGCAACCAATGAGAGACCTTGGTTTGTACATGCTGGAAATCCTCAGGTGCTTACACTCTCTGACATGTGACTCAGCATCTAGAAGAGGTATCCAAAGATTGGGTGAGGTGTTTCGCCCAATCATGTGCTGCCACTCTGCCACATAGGCCAATCATGAGCTAATCATTTTCCTGGCATGCTTCTCTCACGTGATTAGTCTTCTAGAAAGCTTAATTGAAGGTAATTGTTTATGGGAGTGGGTAATTAGGGGTGTGGTAAAACTAGGGTTCTTGGCTGGGGATAGAAGATGGTACGGGGTTAAATTGGGGGGAGGGAAGGTATTATTATTTTTTATTGTTTTTCATTTTTTTTAACTATCCATTGACCGAGTGATATGGGTTTTGACCAGGAAGAATAAAATGGGCTCAAGGTTTTTTCTTTGGGCTTAGTGAGTTAATATTTGTGTTGGATTTGGTTTTGTGATTATTGGACCAGCAAAAGAATGTAGCATTTAGGATTTAAGTAGAATGACAAGGACCAAAATTGAGCTTTCTGAAACTTCAAGGGCCATTCTTGTGCAATTCTTATTCTTCAAGGACTAATCTTGACACTTTATGCTCAAATGTGATCCGTAATTAAGAAATCCTTCCCAACTTCGGCTCTTTATACACTCTTCCATTCTCTCATGCTCGTGTTTGTTGCTTTTAATCGATTTTTGTCCATTTCTACGATACCCGTACTTGCACATACAAAAACACAAAAACAACATATTTTTGGCATTTTTGGTCGGTTTTTGGTCTTTTAAGTCCGGTTTTTATCTTATAAAAGGTGTGTAAACTAATACACACCACAAATGTTCTCACTAAAGGATTGTCCAAAGCTCCTCATTATCTATGCTTATCCAACTTTGGCATATGTGATCCCTACACATTGCCAACTTGTTGGGGGGGGGGGGGGGGGAAGGGGGTAATTGTTAAAAGTTACCTATAAATATTAATATGTAAATGACTAGTATCGAACCCGAGACCTCGGGATTGCACACAATACAAACGAGAGTCAAATATTAATAAATATTAATTGTTAGTTATATTTATTAATAACACAAGTTCAAGGATTAACGATCGTTAGTTATTAAATGTATGGACTAACTATCGATAAAAGGAGACGAAAGGGACTATAATGAAACTTGGCAACAAGAAGGATCCGGAACACCCTTTGGGTGTGTGTGGCCGGTCGATCCAAGCCCAAGGGAGGCAACCCATTGCCTTGCCTTGCTCTCCAAGTTTTATCTAGTATAAATACAAACCCAAGGGTCATTTTTTTCTCACCTTTTGTGCACACACAATACCCTAAGTTTTCTCTTTTCCTCTCTTTGGTTTCCACCCGATCGAACATCCCTAAACCTTAGGGATTTTGATTTTTGTTTTATTAAAACAAATCTTTATGTTTAATCTTGCAATTAATTTGATTCGGTATTAGTTTGTGCGTACAAGAACGAGGTAACAACTCACTATAGTTGTTATTAAGGAATCGATCAATAAAAAGGTAAGGGATTGATCATTGATTCATAAACCCTAATTAGGGTTCATCTATTAATTCAAGATTTGCATATTTGATTCTTGTTCGGGCTAGAATCACCACGATACGTTCCTATTTATGTTTTAGTTAATATTATGTGTTATACTTGATCCTAGCTTCCGCATACGTGTACTTTGATTGTTAAATTCTAACAGTGGCATCACAAGTCATGTATAACATGTAATTGATTACTAAAACGTAATAAAAATCGGATCTTTAATTGTTTTAGATACATGTTTTGATCTAGGGTTTTTCTTTTTAAATTTTTTTTATAAAAATTTTGAAACCTAACCCTAATTTATGGGGGGGTCGATTTTCCACTTAAAACCCTAATTAGGGTTTGTGGTTTAATTGATTAATTTGTAATCACTAGAAACCCTAGGTCTTTAACCGGTTATGTGACGTATCTTATGACCTATGTGCTAATTGTTTGGTTTTATCCGTGACGAAACATGCATGTTAGTCATGGATCTTTTTTTATGTCACATGTTTTAGATAGATCTAAAATTGGGGAAGACTCCAATATATATATTAAAATCAATTTATATGCTATGTGGTGTGTATATTTGCTTTGGCCTACACAATTGATTTGTCAATGTATGTGGCTCTCTTCCATTAAGAGGAGAAGACCTTAGTTGATTACATGCATATTTATACCTAGAATTGATTTTATTAGGATCTTTTCTAATAAGGATTGCATGTGGCTAATTGTTTCACTTTATTATTATTGGTTGTTTTGTTTTCTTTGAATACTTGTTTTATTGTTAATTGTTTGACATGATGTAAGCAATAAAAGGGTGATTTTTCGTAAAGAAAATAATATGGACTAATAATGGTGAGACCCTAAGTGATAAAGATTGAATCTTGCGGAGTTTTATGTGCCAACAACGGTTCGCTTCGCACGGTAATTCGCTCCAAGGCGAGACTAGCAAGATTCATACTTTATTACATGTTTTGAAATTGAATCCATAAATTTTTGCTTGATTGATGTTTTGTACAAACATACTTTTAAAAGTAACTCTTTTAAGACAAAATTCATAATCGTGATATGAAGGCTTAGAAAAGAGCCTTAGAGTCTGCCTTGGTTATCACAATCTTGAATACGTCTTAAACGAATTTCTTTTAAAATCATTCTTGTAGAAAGTCATCTTAGGGTTTTTTAAACCTCAAGTAAAACTTTGTGTATTAATTTCAAGAATTGGTAATAAAAAGTTTTTCTTTTTTTTTTTTTTTTTTTTTTTTTAAAAAAAAAAAAAAACTTATGCTATAAAGATGAGTGCATGCATCTTTATACATATTTTGATTGACATATCAAAACTGAATACCCTTAAAATTTAAGTTACATGCCATCTATCTATAAGGAACACTTGGAATTTTAATTTAGTAAACGTGAGACCTAGGCTAAATTATTATAACAAGGTAAAATTTTGTTAATGCGTGAGACCATAGATATTAATTTTACAGTTTCTAAGGTAGACGACTTAATTAAGTTGTGCGTGAGACCTAGAACTTAAGGCATGAGATGGGATGAAACAAGCTTACAAGGCAAATTGATGAATCAATTTGATGTAAATCCCATAATGATCTAGGAATTGGAAATCTTGTTTGCCCATTATTGTTCGAAAAATTACCATCTTTTATACTTTCACCACTAGCAAATCAATTGATGTAGTGGAATCTATGTAAAGTTGGATCCTAGATTTTCAAGAAAATTTTGGTGGTTATATGAATATAGCCTATGGGTATTTTATTTTCTTGAAGATATTTATTATCGAAAATACTAATGTTTGAACTTTTATCTGTAGATATGGCTCAACCCGATAACCCAACTGTGATTTCTGCTTTCAAGAGTCATCTTGAAAGAGAAAAATTGACTGGAAAGAATTTTAATGATTGGCACCATTCGCTCAGAATTTCTTGAGGGCGTCCGGAAAGCTAGATTACTTGACCGATGAATGCCCTGCTGAGCCTGCTGCTACTGAACCAGAAGCAGTTAAGGCGGCATGGAGGGTGGAGCATGCTAAGTTTAATGGGTTGCTTGTTTAATGCTCACTAGCATGAGTGCTCAGTTACAAAAGAAGTTTGAGTACTACTTTCCAAAAGACATGCTTGAAGAACTTCAAAAGTCTTATGAAAAGTCTCCTGCAGTTGAATTGTATGATGAACTTGACAAGTTACACAACTGCAAGCATAGTGATGGTAAACCAGTTGAAGATTATGTGAATGAGATGAAAGAATACTTTGATCAACTTCACAGAATTGGATTTGGTTACCCCGACAATGTGCAAGTGCACTTGATCAACAGGTCCCTTAACAAGGACTTTGCTGGTTTTGTACAGAATTTCAACATGCACTACTCGGGGAAGACAGTCTCAAAATTATTCGCATTGCTTGTTGATTATGAGAAGAGTCTACCAGCCATGGTCAAGGCCCCTACCCCACAAGTGTTGGCGATTCATGAGGGGAGAATCCAGAATAAATCACATGTGAACAAAGGCAAAGGGAAAGGTGATAAAGGCAAGCAGGTCATGGCCTATCAACCTCAACCTAAGATGCCCAAGGTTAAGCAGCATCAGCCTAAGCAGAACAAGGTGAATCCGCCAAACAAGAAGGATCAGGCTTGTCACCATTGTCATGAAAAGGTCCATTGAAAGTGCAATTGTCCTCTCTACATTTATGACTTGCGACTCAAGAAGCAAAGTAATGAAGCTGGTAATCCCAGTTCATCAGGTGCGTTCTTTATGATTGAATTATTCACTCTTACTCCTAAATTGAATTCATGGGTATATGATACGGGATGTGGCATTCATATTTGCAATACCTTGCAGGGGTTTAGAGTTGACAGAAATCTGGCCTATGGACAACAATTCTTACACGAGGGTAACAGAGCGCATGCAGGAGTTGAAGCTATAGGAGTTTTTAATTTAGTGTTGCCTTCGGGCTTAGTACTATCTTTAAATAATTGTCATTATGCACCGTCAATTGTTAGAGGTGTAATTTCATTTTCATGTTTGTTGAACCTTGGTTTTGATCATACTGTTTCTAGCAATGGAATTTCAGTTTCTTTAAATGGTGTTTTTTATTTTAATGCTATTGCTGTGAATGGTGTGTTTGAAATTGATATGAATGATAATGATAATGCTTTTGTTAAAAATAATTCAATGTATAGCATCAGTAATAAGAAAATCAAGAAAGGTCTGGATTCGTCATATCTTTGGCATTGTCGACTTGCTCACATAGGCAAGGCTCGCATGAAAAAGCTGCAACATGATGGGCTTTTAGATAAGATCAATGATTAATCATTTGATAAGTGTGAATCTTGCATTGCTGGGAAGATGACAAAGAAACCCTTTAAAATTAGGATTGAAAGGGCTAATGATCTACTTGGTCTTATTTACACAGATGTGTGTGGACCACTTAGACATGTGTAAAGGAGAGGTGCTAGCTACTTCTTAACATTTACGGATGATTACAGCCGTTATGGTTATCTTTATTTACTTAAACATAAACATGAGGTGTTTGAAACATTCAAAGTGTTTAAAGCAGAAGTGGAGTTGCAACTTGGAAAGAAGATTAAAGCTCTTCGATCCGATAGAGGTGGTGAATACCTGAGTCAGGAGTTCATAGATTACTTAGCTAAGGAGGGAATTGTCCAGCACCTTACTTCTCCATATACTCCACAACATAATGGCGTATCTGAGAGAAGGAATCGTACATTGCAAGACATGATACGATCTATGTTTAATCTAACAACTCTTCCTTATTCATTTTGGGATTATGCCTTAGAATCTGGGGTTCGCATTCTTAATATGGTTCCAACAAAGAAGGTGGATAAGACTCCATATGAGTTATGGACTGGAAAAGCTCCTAACTTGTCTTATCTTAAGGTCTGGGGTTTTGAGGCGTATGTTAAACGTGAGTCAGCAGAAAAGCTCCAACAAAGATCAGTGAAGTGCATCTTCGTAGGATACCCTAAGGAAACTATGGGTTACGACTTTTATTACCCACCTGAAAACAAAGTTTTTGTTGCAAGGTATGGAGACTTCTTGGAAAAGGAGCTCATATCTCAAGAATTCAGTGGGAGAGTATATGATCTGGAAGACGATCAAGAAGATGTAGCACCTTCTGAAAACACTAGCCAACTTCCTGTGGAACCTGAAAGTTTAGGTCCTCCACCTGAAGTTGAAGTGGTTCCCATTCGTAGGTCAACTAGACCTGTGAAAGCTCCTACACGTCTATGTCTTAATGTAGAGTGTGAGGAAAACTTGATAGGGGATCTTGATGAACCTACAAGTTATAAAGCTGCCATGAATAGTCCTGAAAAGGAAAAATGGCAGGTTGCTTTGAATGGGGAAATGCAATCCATGAAAGACAATGAAGTCTGGGAATAAGTAGACCTACCTTCGGGTGCCAAGTTAGTTGGGAGTAAATGGCTCTACAAGAAAAAGACTGATATGGATGGCATTGTACACACCTATAAGGCCCGTTTGGTCGCTAAAGGTTATCCTCAAACTTTTGGTGTTGACTATGAGGATACCTTTTCTCCTGTAGCTGACATTAGGGCTATTAGGATTCTTATAGCCATAACCGCTTACTATGACTATGAGATTTGGCAAATGGATGTCAAAACCGCCTTCTTAAATGGTCGCCTAGATGAAGACATCTATATGACGCAGCGTGAGGGGTTTGTGAATCCAGAATTCCCAAATCGTGTATGCAAACTTCAAAGATCCATTTATGGATTGAAGCAAGCATCACGACAATAGAATAAGAGATTTGACAGTGAGATTAAAAAGTATTGATTCAGTCAAAATCTTGATGAGCCATGTGTATATCACAAAGCTAGTGGGAGTAATGTAATTTTCCTTATATTATATGTTGATGACATATTGATCATGGGAAACGACATTCCAAGTTTGCAAAAGGTTAAGGCATATCTTGGAAGTTGCTTTTCTATGAAAGATTTAGGGGAAGCTGCATTTATTCTGGGAATCAAGATATATAGAGATAGATCTCAGTGATTAATTGGATTAAGCCAAAGTGCTTACATTGATAAAATATTGAAGAGATTCAATATGCAAAATTCCAAGAAGGGATATTTGCCGATGCAAGAACAACATGGCTTGAGCGAAAAAGTTTGTGCTTCAACACCTGCAGAGGTGGAACGCATGAAGAGAGTCTCTTATGCTTCGGCTGTGGGATCTATTATGTATGCAGTGAAAATCACAAGGCCTGATGTGGTATTTGCTCAGAATTTAACTAGTCGATATCAGCAGAATCCAGGTGAAAAACACTGGACTGCTGTTAAGAATATTCTTATGTACCTTAGGGCTACTAAAGAGATGCTCTTAGTTTATGGGGGTACTCCATCTGCAGAACTTGATGTTACAGGTTAATGCGATGCTTCTTGGAAAGGTGATAAGGATGATATGAAGTCTCAGACGGGTTATGTCTTTGTCATTAATGGAGGAGCAGAAAGCAGAGTGTACTAGCGATGTCTACTACAGAAAGTGAGTATATAGTGCAATGGAAGCTGTTTAGATTAGGAAGTTTGTTTCAAGGCTTGGGGTTATGCCTTCGATTCGACGACTTATAAAAATGCATTGTGACAACTCAGCTGCAATTACATTTGCCAATGAACCTGGAATCATGAAAGGCACAAGACATTTCCTGATTAAGCATCACTATGTTCGAGAACAAGTCGAAATAGGTGAAATCGAAATGCTCAAAGTTCACACAGATGAAAACTTAGCAGATCAATTTACAAAGCCTTTACCTGGCACCAAGCTTTACAAGCATGCTGAAGGAATAGGACTTAGATTGGCTGAAAGTTTCATACCCATTTGTGATTAGTAATTGGATAAGGGATGTAATGTGCAATTATTATTTTAATGAAATAAAATATTGGTTATGTTTATTTATTTATTGTCTTAATAATATATCCTATATTTGCATGTTTAAATCCTATTATTCTAAATTGTCCGTTGTTGATTAATGATATGGGAATATCATTAAACTAAGACAAATTTAAGTATTGGTTTAGGATATACTTGAAAGTATATTGATGCGTAGTCATACCAATTTCACATGATATTCAATGAATTGAGTATTGGACTTATCCCAACAATATTATATGTGAGAATCATATTTAAAGTTATCCTCAGACTTGAGATACCAGATAAGTGTCATGGATGTAGTGCATTTTTGTGAAGCAATCTACCGCTCACCGTAATAGGGAGTCATAAGGGTTGCTTTCAGAAGTGTTGCAAAGTTTATGGGTTATTCTTGTAGTCAAGAGAGAATTTGTTCCTTCTGATTTGTTCAGAAGTTTAATACTGCTGGGCCCCTCGTAGGGTTGACAAAATGTTTGCGTGGCCACGCCCAAAGTCTATCTGGAATACGTTCAGATGTTTTGGTAATTTTGTTCAATCATAAAGAGACGAGAAACAGAATATTAATAAAGAATCTCACATCTTTATTAAATGTAGTATTAGAAACAAAATGATAATTATCATGATGAATCATTAAAGGTTTTTCCAGAAAACCTAGCTCGAGTCGTGCTGGGGGCATTGGAGTGTTGCAAGACGCCAACCAATGTCATTTTACTATTAATAGATATACGAGTGGGAGCTGTTAAAAGTTACGTATAAATATTAATATGTAAATGACTAGTATCGAACCCGAGACCTCAGGATTGCACACAATACAAACGAGAGTCAAAGATTAATAAATATTAATTGTTAGTTATATTTATTAATAACACAAGTTCAAGGATTAATGATCATTAGTTATTAAATGTATGGACTAACTATCGATAAAAGGAGACGAAAGGGACTAGAATGAAACTTGGTAACAAGAAGGATCCGGAACACCCTTTGGGTGTGTGTGGACGGTCGATCCAAGCCCAATGGAGGCAACCCATTGCCTTGCCTTGCTCTCCAAGTTTTATCTAGTATAAATACAATCCCAAGGGTCATTGTTTTCTCACCTTTTGTGCACACACAATACCCTAAGTTTTTTCTTTTCCTCTCTTTGGTTTCCAGCCAATCGAACATCCCTAAACCTTAGGGATTTCGACTTTTGTTTTATTAAAACAAATCTTTGTGTTTAATCTTGCAATTAATTTGATTCGGTATTAGTTTGTGTGTACAAGAACGAGGTAACAACTCACTATAGTTGTTATCAAGGAATCGATCAATAAAAAGGTAATGGATTGATCATTGATTCATAAACCCTAATTAGGGTTCATCTGTTAATTCAAGATTTGCATATTTGATTCTTGTTCAGGCTAGAATCACCACGGTACGTTCCTATTTATGTTTTAGTTAATATTATGTGTTATACTTGATCCTAGATTCCGCATACGTGTACTTTGATTGTTAAATTCTAACAGTAATGGCTCATCACCAACAGTTAACAGTGTAGCAAGTTCAAGTTCAAAGTTTAACAACAACAAGCCAAAGCAACAGAGAAGCAGGCAATGTATTATGAAGATTTGTAATAGTTTGTAAAAAGTCAAAATTAATCAAAGTTAGCTTAGTATAGAAAAGTCAAACTGTATGTTGTATAAATAGTTCTTTCTTTCTCACACTTTGTAATAATTTCATTTTCATGAATAACAGAATTAGTTACTTCATTTCTCTCCTCTCTTAATTCTTTCAATAGTATTTGTAAAGATGACGGCAGCTAGCTAGTCATTTGATAATGATGTACCCCGTCAAATCACATCAAAGGCTGGGTCGTCGACTCATTGTTTGGTTGTGGTTCTTGTTGCAGCTAGCTAGCCTACCCTCAATGTCATTGTATGTATTGCTATAGTTGAACATAAAACGATCATGCCGCTTATTCTGACTATATGTATACTACATATAAAGCATGAATGACTCTCTCTCCAAAATTTTAAGACTTACAAGAAATTAAGCATGGTTTATAACACTTTAAAGCACCCAATTTTTAGAATTATAACAAAATAAGCATATTGTATAACAAAATAAAGCATGGTGTCATTTTAAGACCAAAATTCTATCAAACAACATTAATGCTATTAAAAATACCTCATCACCAAAAATTACAACCATTTAAGCAAATTGTACAATAGCTGCAACCAATTTTTAGATTTACAACAAAATGAGCATAGTGTACAACAAAAAGCATGATGTAATTTTCAAACTTGTTTTCAGACTTACAACATTAATACTATTAAAGTGGTCAATGTTATTAATGACTATAATGACTACTACTTACAAGAAAAGAAATATAGTGTACAACACTTTAATGCACATAATTTTCAGACGTACAAGACAAGAAGCATAGTGTACAACAAAACACCACATTAATGCTATTTAATGTAGTCAATTATTTAACTGGTCAATAAATACAATTAATACATTTATTAAAACACTCCTTACAAATACAAATTATCAAACATATTGTACAATCAAATTAAACACAATTCATGCATTAAATTTTACTACTACAAATAATAAAGCACATTATACAAATATTCAAGCCCGAACGGGTAACGGGCCAAATAGGCTTGAACCTGAACGGGCGCGGACCAAACGGGCTCGAGCCCGAACACGAACGGGCCAATGGGTTCGAGCCCAAACGGGCACGAGCTATACCAAATTCTTGATATCCGTAAATTTATTGTTAAAAATAACATAATAAACTAAAATACATTATTTATCAAAAAAAATTTATTTCAGGGTACCCGCCACTGCAACGCGCAGGTACCCTGCTATCTATTTAATAAGTGTATTGTCTTTGTGGCTAATCGGTTCAATGATATACTAAAAGTCTATTTTTGGCAGTTTTTGCTAAGAATTACTCTATAATCGGCATTCGTTTGAATCAACGATTATTGAAAGAATAACTCCTGGTATTCGTATAAATCAACAACATCAAAATCTCAACACCTACTATTGATCCATAAATGAAGAGGGTTTTTATTTTATTTTATCTATATTACTTATAATTGAGGAATGACTCTCTCCAAAAAATTCAGATGTACACAAAATGATGCATGATCTACAACACTTTAAAGCAAGCAATTTTTATAATTACAATAACAAAATCATTGTGTACAACAAAAACTAGCATGAATCAAAATTTAGACCACTTTTTTTTTTTAAATCTACATTAATAGCATTAAAAACACCCTACACCCAATATTACAATTATTTAAACACAATGTACAACTCTCATTCTACATTAATAGCATTAAAAACACCCTAACACCCAATATTACAATTATTTAAACACAATGTACAGCTCTCATTCTACATTAATAACATTAAAAACATCCTTACACCCAATATTACAATCATTTAAACATAATGTACAACCCTCATTCTACATTAATAGCATTAAAAATACCCCTACACCCAATATTACAATCATTTAAACACAATATACAACCCTCTATCTTAACATAGACATGAACGTATGACCAAGACTCGACTCAATAAAACTCGACTCGATACATAAAGCTGTGACCAAACAAATTTAGGTGTCGGAATGACATCCTGTGACATTTTTATTAATTACATTGAAAAATTTTATTTCAGGGTACCCGCCGCTGCAACGCGCGGGTACCCTGCTAGTATATTTCCAATACATTAATAGTTTTGTTTCCTAATACTAAAAATGGAACGTTAACAGGTACATTTTGTTAGTCGACTTATATTAGAGTTAACCTTATATTTGCATTTATATTGCTTAAGCTGTCCAACTTAATGGATATGTTTAGTCATTAGTATAAGTAGTGGGACAATGTAATCACAATTATGAATCATTAAATATCACTTGTTAACATGGTATCGAGTCTAAGCTCATAGAACCTAAAGTTATTTTATTTATTTATTTATTTTCGGTTCTAATAAAAATCGACTGCCACAAGGTTTATATTTTTAGTTTCTTTTTTCATCAACTGTAACAAAGTCGACTGCTACAAGATTTAAGCCTAAAAGCCAAAGACTCTAACAAAAGTTGATTGCCACAAGGATTATATTGTTTGTTTCTCATTTCATCGACTGCATACAAGTCGATTACAACAAGTCCTTTTCATTAATCACAATTATTGGTTTCACTTGTTTTGAAAGGTTGTGACGTTAGATTTCACCAAAGTGAAGAATAAATATTCAGTTAGTGAACTTTTGTTTTCTTTAGTCGACCGTCTTCTTAGTCGACATTTATTTTATTTTATCCTTTAGTCGATTATTAATTCGACTCATCTTACCCCACATTCATAATGACGAACGATTCTTCCCCACTCTTACCCAGGGGCGAAGCTTGGAAATTTCGAGTGGGGGGTCGGGATCTAAATTTTTTTTTCCCTAACACTATGGGGGGGGGGGGGGGGGGGGGGGGGGGTCGAAACAGAATTAAATTGGGGGCCGAAACCGAAAATACCGAAATTTTTCTACACGAAAACTATATACCCCTACATCGCAAAAAAAAAATTCGGGGGGTCGGCCGCCCCCCCCCCCCCCCCCCCCCCGGCCCCTTAGAAGCTGCGCCCTTGCTCTTACCCTATCACATACTGATAAAATATATGCGTTAACTCAATCACTAATCAATTTCTCATTAACTTGATGTAGACAAAAGCAAATTATTTTGTGTGGTGTTATTTCTTCAGAAATCATTATGAAAATTTTGATGCGTTAAAACACATCACGGGTACTCCTTCAAGTGAAACTAGTTCGGCTCCTCCAACAACGGAATGGTTAAAAGCCGACTCTACTTTTAAATTTTGGATTCTTCTAACACAATCTGAAACCTTTCAAGGTAGGCTTGTTACGCCTAATCCCAAGTTTTCTAAGGATGTTTGGGATCTTCTTGAAAGTATATTTCTTGATAACAAACGGACATGTACCATTGCTTTAAAAGGTGAACTTCGTGTCATACAACTTGGTGATCGTACGATTGATGCATATTTTCATAAGATCGAGTTCATTGTTATTTTCCTTAATGATCTTGTCTCGCCATTAAGTAATGACGATGTGGTCAAATATGCAATTAATGCTTAAGTGATAAATTTGCTCACGTGGTCGGTATAATTGCCCATCGAGATCCCTTTCCCGATCTTCCTACGGTTCGCTCGATGGTCACAACCGAAGAGATGCCTATTAAAATCCAAGCAACAATCTTTATCCACTGTAACAAAGTCGATTTCCACAAGGTTTATATTTTTTTGTTCTTTTTTCATCGACTGTAACTGTTATAATATTAGTAGTAAACTTAAACATAGATTAGGGACTTAAGTGCACTTTGTAATTAGATTAGGTGTTAGACATAAACTAGAATTAGTTAGCTTGGAGTTCAAGACAAACTAAGTTTCCACCTCCTCATCTCTGTAAATAGAGATGAGGGGATGCTAGTTATTCATTCTTCTTCCTCAATTGTAAAAGCTTTATTAGGTTTTTAATAAATGGTTCGTTGAGGGTATAACGTGTGCATATTCGGTCGGTTCTTTGTAGTCTCTCGTGTTTGCTACTTGTGCTCGATACAACTCGCGATCTAGTGTTCCGCGATCGAACTTCGGGTTGTTGTCGAGGTTTTATCCAACAGGCTTGTTACAACTAATCCCAAGTTTGCTAATGATGTTTCGGATCTTCTTGAAAATATCTTTCCCGATAACAAACGGATGCGTACCATGCTTTAGAAGGCGAATTTCGTGTCACACAACTTGTGATCGTACAATTGATGCATATTTTCAAAAGATCGAGTGCATTGTTAGTTTGCTTAATGCTCTTGGCTTGCCTTTAAGTAATGATGATGTGGTCACGTATGCAATTAATGGTTTGAGTGATAGATTTGCTCATGTGGCCGGTATAATTTCCCATCGGGATACCTTTCTCGATCTTGCTATAGTTCACTCAATGGTCACTAACATATGTGATCACAATTATGAATCAATGGATATCTCACGTTAACACATTTGTGTGACATCCTGTCACGCCATGCATACAAAATATAGCATTAGATTTAGCTTGTGTGAATAAACTCATCTTGAATAATCATGGTCTCTAATGAATATTTATCATGTAAAATACTAAATAGGTATTCTACATGTTGTAAACCCCACTGATCCCCCTCGCTATTGTGAACTGCTATCCATAGGGGGAGGTGGCTTCATGGGGTTGCTGTAAAGCTTCGTACAATTTCCCACTTTACTATAAGAGTGTTTATCGGTTCAGTTTTTGGCCAATTAATGCAAGCAAAATTCTTTTGTATAAATGACTTTCTGCATATAAATGAGTAAATGCGATGTAAAAGAACTTGGCATGCGTAACATTGGATATACAAATCTAAATTGTTAGTGGACATTGGCTTATATCACAGTTAGACTTGTATTTGTTTTCTTAAGAACGTCGGCAATATATTACCAAAACATAAAAACATTCTAAGCAAAGGCATCCAACCTCTATAATCAAGACGATTAAAAAAAACAAGGGCTAAAAAGAATCCATGAAGACTGCACATGAAGGACATAATACAAACGAAACAAAAAGAATTAAAAGTCCCGACACAAGCACATGAACTAAAGGCCGCGACAAAAAAATATGGGTCACACCCCACATTATTATACAATATAACAATAGGCGGGCGCTTTGTGAACAGTACCTTTTCTACAGTACATTTTCTACAGTGTATTTTCTACAGTACCCCGATATACATGCCTCATATATCTACCTCTAACCTCTCTCTCGGTCTCTCACTCTCTCTAGAACCCTCTCATCTTCTGGATAAATCCTAAAAAAAATCATCCATTCATTCTAATCAGCTCTTAATCAAACCCTCACACACACATCATCATCATCAATTCCGGCTGACATGCGTGCATCCTCCACCGTACCGGTTGGATCTTCGGTATCCGGATCAAACTCCGACGAATACGAATACATGATCAAAACTCACTTCTGTAAATCTGGTACTTTGATGTAAGTAAATCTGAATTTTTTTTTATTCCTCTAAGGTTTTAATGATTTGGGGTTTAATTGTTTGTGATTAAAAATGAATTGGGCATTAATTATTTAACATTAGGTTAACAGCCTTTCAAGATTTGTATAAAAGATTGAAACTTTTTGATTTGTTGCTTTTCATTTTGTATGTGTGAAGAGAGCCGCTGACTCATATTATCAGGATAAAAAAAAGGATATACTAAAGAATGCACTAAAATGTTAGTAATCAATCATTCTGTTGTGTAAGTTTACTTTCCCATGGTTAACTATTATCATTATATTGGGTTCAAATGGGTATAGGCTGATGCGTTAAAACATTTGATGTTTAGTATGCTGATACAGGTTGGGTCAGTTTAGTTAACCAACACTATTGTCAAGTTATTTTTACCTTTCTTTATGACAAAAAGAATGCACTAAAATGTTAGTTTTGATTACAAAAACAATATGACGACACTACTTTATATCTTTGAATAAATAGTTTAGGATGTTGTATAACGCAAGTATTGAATTATATTTTGGGTGACTTCCAACCCGCGTGACCCATTATCCTATTAGCTATGTTTATAAAACTAGACTCATTTGGCCTATTTGAAATGAAACAGGACCTATTAGCCATGTTTATAAGACAGTGACAAAGAGCAAGAATGTTGAAATAAACATACATCCTTTTCATCCTTTCTTGGTGTTCCTTCTTGCAGTCCAACAATTCTTTCAACAACATCGGGCTGAAATTTCCAAAGAAACAGCTTAAGTCGACTCATTTGGCCTATTATGATGAAGATGAGACCTGGTCCGTCGCAGCAGGTCCCGTTGCTAATACTATTGATTTACAAACGGTCGCACTTAATGAAATAGGACATCTCCTAGCCTCCTAGGGTTGGGTCATAGTGAAGATAAAGATGCCATAAATATGAAATGGTATAGTATTGTGAAGTGCCTTTAATTTGATCATCATGTGTCATAATGAAAGGCATAAAACATGTTGTGACTTCATTGTGCTTATATTTTCTAAGCAGGTATGAGGGATCAAGCTAATGCGTCTACTTTGGCCCTAATGATCCCTGTGGCTTATGAAATGAAGACAGCCCAAAATGGAGATGCTTTTTAAGCCACCGATGGATGATCCATTCATGGAGCTTCATCTTCAGGTAACGTATGGTCTATCTGTAAGTTATCTCATTCTATCTTCTCTTTTATCACACGAGAGAGTGTTTTGGATCTACATTTGTCTTTCTGGTCAGTAATGGAAGCAATCTTCCCTACCGTCGTAAAATAAGAGCACCTGGCTCTACCCATTTACAAGGACTCGATTCTATGTCAAAACATCGCTGCATAATGTAGTGTTTGGTTTGAGTTAATGCTTATTAGATAAATCGTTTTGCGTTAAGTATAGGCCGTTGAATTGAGTAGTAAAAGAATGTGCATATGTGAACTTGAAATGTGGCTCTACTTGAAAGATTTGGATTAAACGCCACATAATATGTTGATTCATGATTTATTTGAACAGCTTGGTGAATAATATATTATCTTGATATATTTATCATCAGCAGTTTTCACTTACTATTGTCAAACATGCAAAGAATATAGGATTCCCAAAATTGAAGTTGGGTAATCTAATATTAGTAAATTTGCATCTTTATCAAAACACTTTCTATTCTTTCTTTCTTAATCAGGTCACTCAAAATACTTTAGTTACATCATCGGCATCTGGAAGCAAGTTAAAAAGCGTAATCAGTAATGACGACACGAATGCTGTCTTTCAGCAGCGGTGACTTCACACAGGTCTGAATTTTCTTAATTAGTCTATTTGTTACAGTAATAAATAATATAATCTTCCACACATTATAAAGGAAAACCATACTAATACATAAGATAAAAGTGAATTGTGTACACTTATTTTCAGACAAATTTGAAAAAAAAAATAGTTACCCACTACATCTACAAGATCTCAGAAAAATTAGCTTCAGACCAACAGTTGTTTATATAATCGTGTGTCTGACACTATGTAGCAAGTATCAGTTATTCGCACCCAAAATTTCCAAAAATTTAAGATGTAAACCATAAGACTAAACTCGCTATTGGTCTCAATTATTACTTTATGGTCTTAAAAGCGAGCTTCATAAAGTCATTGTTTTTAATTCAAAACTTTTCTAAGTTAACAGTTTCTTTGGTTGATGTTTAGCTAGCAAGGAACCACGGACTCCCGCTATGCTAAAAGAAAGTTACGTTTGGACATTCATTCCAAAAACTATCACATTTGGACATTTGATATAATGGAGCTTCTGCAGATGAAAGTTGATCTATCAAAATACGACCAAATGAACAAACAAAATACTCAGGTACTTCTCCGCTCAATTATTTGATTCTCAGTTATATCAATATTTTCAGCTAACTTGACATAGCTCTGTAAATCTCTTAAAAAGCATTAATAAACCCCTTATTATTACAGAGCTATGTGCAATGAGCTCATAAATGTATTAGATTAACTGTCGAACTAATGTACGAGTGTATTAGAGATGTATCCTAAGTCTTCTTCAGAAAGTTGTTTCTTTAGTAGCAGGTTTAAAATGAAAACTACAATATAAATGATACTTGCTATATGTTTAAAGCCATCTTGCTTTTGCATCTTTGCTTTAATGAGTTATTAGGAACCTGAGTATGTGTCAGTTGTTGGCATGTTACATGTACGCCAGTGTTTGTAATTGTTTTTAGAAACTACTGATCCAATTAGCAGCTTTAATAACCAATCCCAAACGGCCCGCTATTTTGTTTTTGTATCTATTAGTTAATACAATATTAGGATGTTTTACATACGTTGGATTCTAAAAGGGGTTGAAAGGTGTTGGGGGAGCAGTGGCGTGGCAAATCGATACACATCATGTGCAATAAATGAATGAGTTTATAGTAAATTGGGTACTTATTAATATAAGTTAACCTTTGTTGGCCCTTTTGGTTGACGCTGATAAAGTTGCAAAAATCGAATTGACCTCTGCTTTTCCAAAGGTTCACTAGCATAGAAGAAATGGTGCTATGTAGGATGTGACCAATGCCATTAGAGAACGCTGATCTCAACCTGCTACATATCAACTTTTACTACAAACTATTGATCATTAAATTACCACCTATCTAGAGTGTTTGGAATTGCTTATTTAACTGTAAGCAGGTAAACAGTTTATAGTGTTAAATAGATTGTTTTTTTTAATCTAAGTGGTTCATGCGTTTGCGTTATAAGCTGATATGATTTTCTTACTTGCCATTTGTGTGTGTGAGCAACCTTTTTTTTCAATGACTTTTTTATTTGCAATTTTAAAAAGCAAAACTTTATTACTACAATAACCTGTTGTGAACTAGAAAAACCTTATTGATAATGTGATTATCCGCATATTTATGCAAACTAGATAAACATTGTTGTTAGTTATTAATGTCAAAACTGAAATGTAATACAATTAAAAGTCAATAACAAAACGAGAATTCTATTTTGCACTATAAGAGACCGAGACCGGGTTTGATACAGTTTATTCTGGAATTGTTGCCATCTCTACTTGCTATATCTTCAGTTTATTCTTGCTAATCTGTATCTTTCACTGTCACCATAATTATTGTTTGTTTGATTATTAGTGTATCATTTTATGTTGTATTTAGGCTGTTGAAGACAATGTTGGGATGAGGATGGTGGGGAAAATTGAAGTGTAACCATATTCATGTAAGTGATATCCAAATTTTGGATTGAGCCTATGTAAATACTGATCCAAATTTTGAATCATATAAAATCCATTCATATTGTAACAATGTATGCATAATGTAACAAAGTTTCCTCCCTAACTGCTATTATGCACTTATGTATTTAAATTTTCAGCTAAGTAAAAACATCCCGCGGCAACGCGCGGGCTTAAAACCTAGTGACATAATATGCGAAGGGCGCAGTTCGCCTTGTATTTGTATTTGAATTGCTTAAACTCAAGCTTAGTGGATATGTTTAGTTATTAGTATAAACAAAGTTTTACGCGTTTTTGTAATTTTTTTTACGATAGGTATGATTAATTGGTAGTTAAAAAAATCATAAAATACATTGATTGATTTTACTTGATATTTACATGTATATAAATTTAGAAATTTTAGTTCTGACGATATTTAAAAGATTTACTTTCATGAAAAATGAATATAAAAAATAACATGTTAAGCTGAAATAGTTTTTAGGCGCTTGATATTTACATGTATATAAATTTAGAAATTTTAGTTATGACGATATTTAAAAGATATCATACTATCTTATAAAGCATTTAGACATTCTAAAAAAAAATACTTAAAATTCAGCATTACAAGTTCTTAAGCTAAAAGTACAACTAATTAAAACACATTTTCTAACATTAAATACAATTACAAGTTCTTAAACTAAATTACAACTAATTAAAACACATTTTCTAACATTAAATACAATCTCTAAATAGAAATACTTAAGGTGCGTTTAGTTGAGGGAAAACACCCTTGTTTTCCACAAAATATTTTGTGGAAAACAAGGAAAACAGAGATCGCGTTCAAGTAAGTGTTTTCCAATATAATTTTCTACAAAACACACAATTCATATTTCCAACTTTAATACACAAAACTACAAAACGTTTTTTTTTTGTTTTCCCCTATTTTCCATTAAAATACCCTAAAATCCGTTTTCGTCAGTTGTTTTACCTTTTCGAATGATTTTTTACGTTTTCGTCAGATTTTTTACGTTTTCGTCCGATTTCTTACATTTTCGTCCGTTTTTACGTCTTCGTCCATTTTTTTACGTTTTCGTCAGTTTTTTACATTTTCGTTCGATTTTTTTCGTTTTCGTCCGTTTTTTTACGTTTTCGTCCGCTTTTTTACGTTTTCGTCCGTTTTTTACGTCTTCGTCCGTTTTTTTTACGTTTTCGTCAGGTTTTTTACGTTTTTGTCCGTTTTTTTACGTCTTCGTCAGATTTTTTACGTTTTCGTCCGTTTTTTTTACGTTTTCGTCAGATTTTTTACGTTTTTGTCATATTTTTTTCGTTTTCGTCAGATTTTTTACGTTTTGGTCCATTTTTTTTACGTTTTTGTCATATTTTTTACGTTTCGTCAGATTTTTTACGTTTTCGTCCGATTCTTTACGTTTTCATATGATTTTGTACGTTTTCGTCTGATTTTTTACGTTTTCGTCAAATTTTTTACGTTTTCGTCCGATTCTTTACGTTTTCATCTGATTTTTTACGTTTTCGTCCGTTTTTTTTACGTTTTCGTCAGATTTTTTATGTTTTCGTCCGTTTTTTTTACGTTTTCTTCCATTTTTTTACGTTTTCGTCAGATTTTTTACGTTTTCGTCCGATTCTTTAGGTTTTAGTCTGATTTTTTATATTTTCGTCCGTTTTTTTATGTTTTCGTCAGATTTTTTACGTTTTTGTCAGATTTTTTACGTTTTCATCCGTTTTTTTACGTTTTTGTCAGATTTTTTAAGTTTTCGTTTGATTTTTTACGTTTTCGTCCGTTTTTTACATTTTCGTCTGATTTTTTACGTTTTTGACCGTTTTTTTACGTTTTTTTTCCGTTTTTTTACGTTTTCGTCAAATTTTTTACTTTTTCGCCAGACTTACGTTATAAAAAAAACAGATGGAAACATCCAAAATCAAACAAACAAGTAAAAAATGGACAAAAACGTAAAAAAATAGACGAAAACGTATAAACACGGATGAAAACATAAAAAAATTGGACAAAAACGTAAAAAGTCTATCGAAAATGTAAAAAAACAGACGAAAACGTAAAAAAAAGACGAAAACGTGAAAAATAGGACGAAAACGTAAAAAAACTGACGAAAACGTAAAGAAACAGACGAAAACATAAAATATTGGATGAAAAAGTAAAAAAAACTGACAAAAACGTAAAGAAACGGACGAAAACATAAAAAATCGAATGAAAATATAGAAAAATGGACGAAAACGTAAAAAATCTGACGAAAACGTAAAAAAACGGACGAAAACGTAAAAAATTGAACGAAAACATAAAAAAATCTGACGAAAAAGTAAAAAAACAGATGAAAATGAAAAAAATCGGTTGAAAACTTAAAAACCTGACGAGAAAGTTAAAAAACGGGCGAAAACGTAAAAAAAAAAACGAAAACCCAAAAAATCGGACGAAAATATAAAAAAAACAGACGAAAACGTAAAAAAGCTTACGAAACTGTAAAAAAAAGGGATGAAAACGTAAAAAATCTGACGAAAACATAAAAAAACAGACGAAAACGTAAAAAATCAAACAAAAATGAAAAATATCGGACGAAAACGTTATTTGATATTATATTTTAATTTTTTAATTTCTTTATTTTCTCGTATTAGATTTTTTTAGTTATTTTATAATTTAGTTGGTTAGTTTGTAATATTTGTTTTTGTGTTTTGATGATGTTTTTTATAATATTACTAAGGTGAATAGTGAATTGAGATATAAAACAACGATACTTAAACATGTTTTCTAGTTTTGGAAAATGGAAAACAGAAACACATGTTTCTCAGACTAAAAGCGTTTTCTAAATTTTCTATTGTTTTGTGGAAATCAAACTCTCCTCCCTTTTTTACAAAACAAGAAATAGGAAATGAAAGAAAATGTTTTCCAACTAAACGCCACCTTAAAATTCAGCATTACAAGTTTTTAAGTTAAAAATACAACTAATTAAAACACATTTACTAACATTAAATACAATACAAAGCACTATTAATGTGGTCAAGATATTTAATGTAGTCAACTAATTAACTGGCTAATAAATACAATTAATGCATTTATTAAAATACCCCTTACATAAGAAATACAAATTATCAAGCATATTGTACAACTAATTTAAAAATAATTCCTGCTCGAGCCTGAATGGGCACAGGTCAAACGAGCTCGAGCCCAACGGGCACGAGCATGAACGGTTTACAACTCCTAGCTATCACTTTTGCCTTTTGATGTCGTTAACATTTATTTTAGGGTACCCGCCGCTGCAACGCGCGGGTACCCTACTAGTACTTTCATGAAAAATGAATATAAAAAATAACATGTTAAGCTGAAATAGTTTTTAGGCGCTTCATGTTAACTTAGTAGTAGGGATGAGCACGGTATCGGTACCGTACCGAACCCGTACCGAATTGGTGGTATCGAATTTTTTTCGAGCATAAATTAGTGGTACCGGTACCGTACCGAACGGGATTCGGATACCGGTACCAGTATCGGTACCGGGAAATCGGGTTTTTCCCCTTTTTTCAGAACTTTCCCGATTTGGTACCGGTCCCGTACCGAATTAGTGGTCCCGATTTTTTTTCCTCCTTATTTCGTAGTACTGATACCGTACCGTTTATCGAGAATGGTACCGTTTCGGTACGGTACCGTTTCGGTACGGTACCGGTTCGTTTTCGGGATTCGGTTCGAAATGCTCATCCCTACTTAGTAGTATACATAGTTATTAGTTACATTCAGATAATACTTTCAAGTTTCAATGTCTAGTGTTATTAAATTGTACACAAAATAAAACCCTCACAAAGCTCATTAAACTATTCAGCTTAACTTATCCTCATTTCTTAAATAAACGAGTGGGGGAGCCCGCGCGTTGCTGCAGGGGCATTAGAACCAAAACATAGATGCTCATCTTTTGTAAGCACTTCTTGAAACTGTCTCTTATGTTTTCATAAGCTTTATATTCTGATTCCATCACAAACAGATGTATGGATAAACTGATTACAATAATCAAAATCTATTAATGTTACATAGTAGAGCAAATATATTCACATACCATACTTGCTCATATCTTACCATTGTTTGTTTGCTTCTTGTAGGATAAACATATGGCAAAGCCATGAATTAAAATAGAATCTTGTTGCCACATGCGGCGGGGCTTCTTTCTTGCTCCATAAATGTAACCGGTTGAAACTAAAAAATATTTCAAATTCATAACTTAAACTATATAAAAGCAAACAATAATAAGCTACTATGATTAATGTATACTATTGGTTCTATGAAGATCGGTTTGTGTTGTTATCAGTGATTCATTTTTTGGGTTGAAAAAGTAGTTGATGCTTCAAATTTAATTTAGGACAAACCTAAATGAAGGAGGTTGCTGCTTATAGTCTCATAAATTTCTATTTCTTTTTCTTCTTTTAAGCATGAAACAATCTTTACTGTTAAATTTAGCGTCCGCAAAGATACTCGCAGACATTTTGTTATCTATTTAAATAATATTCTAAATCTAGTTAGGGGGTGTTAGGGACTATTTTATTGGTAATGCCTATTTGCTTAAACAATAACCATGTATATCGTGCTTATTTTAAGTGTTTATTCTCACTGAAATAAGCAGATACACAACCCTAAACATCCTTTTATTATACATAGGTTAGGGTTTTAACCTGAAGAGCCTGACGCAAGGGTTAAACAGGTCCTTTAGCCGTGTGTGCACCAAGCGAGGAGGCATGCCTCCAGACAATGTTCCCATTGCAACCACCATGAACCTTCTTACCACCAACATCAAGTTCAACATACCACATATGACAGAACAAACCCGGTGTCATCAAGCAGCATGCTTAGTCTTAACCATTCTTGAAGCAGTTTCAAATTGAGAAGCAACCATCTTCACTTTACACATAGCATATGCATTTTTTATACTGTTCTATCGGTTTCCTGCACAAACAGTAGGAAATATACGATTGGAATCACAATTATAATGTACGCAATGATCCATGTTCACAAAACTATTCATTATAAAAGTAAATATCAGCAGTCAATTTTAAGAGCTAAAAATAAAAAATAAAAAACTGTCAAAGTTTATAGTTTTGCTGTATAGTCTGGGCATACAGATTTTGGAACTACTTTTCTTCCAAATTTCATTCTGATATTTCCTATACCGAAAATAAAAATTCTACTCGAAACCAATTCGCATCACTCGATGTCTCGTTATTTCACATACGTTGATGAGTTGCCACGTTATTTCGTCATCTACTTACTGCATTTTTATACAAAATAAGCAAATCCAAACACTATTTCTTGAAGTACCTATTCTCTAAGCTTTTTATACGCATCAGTTTATAACCAATATATTAAACAATATCAAACACTCTCATACGATTCAAACCCAAACTACTATCAAAAGCTCTATAAACTAAAAACAGCCAACTCAACGTAACATGATTTGATCCACTTTTTAAGATTGTCGTTTTGACCCATTACCCAACTAACTTGGTTTGCTTATTTCTATCTTAAATATATTTGGTGAAGACTCACTCATGTAAAATCTTGGCTACCAATTCCTAGACCGTTGTTGGAACAAATGTCTATCATATTAGTATAAAAGAAAAAGGTAAACATGTAATGCCAATTATTTTCGCAACATGTACTAAATGTAAAATTGCAACAATCAATCCGATACTAATTACGTAATTCAAATAATCAGATAATCAGAAGCTAAATCCATGTATCCAAACATTGATGGGTCGTTTAGAATTGCTTATTTAGAAAGTACTTGCTTACAAATCACATGTTGCTATTGCATCGAAACATCACAGTGTAGAATAAAAATAAACAGATAAACATGCATAATTCAAATACTCAGACCTACTTAACTAACTATTCTTACAAATCAAGTTACTTACCTCAACTAATTTAATGAAGGAAAAACTACGAAGCTGTATGCATTTGTTTAGTGCATTCAGTATACTTGCACTTGCATAGATCACTTTCGAACCAGTTATATGTGTTTGTTAAACACACAATAAATGAACCTGCATCAATATGATAAAATGTTTAATAAATAAATTAAGAATAAAGCTCTTGGACTCTTGCTTTACTTTCAAAAGGAAGCACTAAAAAAATCCCACTGGTTTTTTTATAATTAAATTTTCTCATTTATATTTTTCTTTTAGTGGGTCATTACCGGTTACCTTTCAATCAATGTTTTTACATTATAAAAAAACTATTCAAAATACCTAAAGTAATTGACTTTAAATCTTGTTGATTGACATTGCAGCCTTGCTGCTGCATTTTAGCCTTGCTGGTGCCGTTGTCATTCTGCTGTTGCGTTCATGTTGATGACACCATTGCAGGCATGTTGCTGTTAACGCCGTTGCATTCTATTTGTTGTTGATGGCTTTGCAGCCCATTATCTCTTATGTAAGGCTGAACATGCAATTACAAATCAATAAGTAAAATATTTTAATGCTCAGAGGTATAAAGAAATGGGCGTAAAAAGTCATATTACATATCCGGTCATTCTAGGCCATGGAACCTCATGAAAGGCCTTCTGAGCAGCTGAAGCTGGACGTTTAACCCAAGTATATCTGTATATATATCAAGGAGGTGTTTCGATAAGCTTAGATGTTATCGAAAATCATGAATCTCAAGAGATTCTGATTATTACATTATTTTGTTTAGAAAACTGATCTAACCCTTGTCATTTACCTTAACCATTCCACCCATGACTGTTCTTTAAACCGGCTCGAACTAACCATACTCATTTCAACGCATTACCCTACCCAACCTGCCATTTTTACACCGATCTGCTGCTCTTTGTCTGTTCGCCTGTATAACAACAAATTATGCAAAGCTAAATCCATAAGCACAAAATGTAAAGCGATAAATTAAAAAAGAAATATACCCTATGTAGTTTTTCTTCCAACCTCTGTGTCACTCGCGCCCTTCCTATTTCCGTATGAGTTGTAAAAGCCTAGCATGTGCTTTTCCCGTCTCAGATTTCAATAATCTTGATCCTTACTTCATGGTTGTTGCCGGTTTCTAAGTGATAGCAGCCAAAACACGATCTCTATACTTACTCTCTTGAGCATTTTAAATTTCAATCAGTAATTTCCTCCTAGCACACAAATAAATTTCAATCAGTAATAACACAAAATAAGCATTCAAATTATATTGAAAACGGCTTATTTGACTCACAAATGATCAAAATACAAAAAGCTTATTTAGCATACCCATTATGCTTAAAAAATAAAGGAGCCGTTCCACAAACAACCGTACCTTTCAAATTCAACATCTATTTTAAGTATAAGGCACGAATAAGCAAACAGCCAAAATGTCATCCTTGTCCGAATTGACAAGAACCCGTGCCAAACACCCAACCAGCAATAGAAAATCCATTTCTACAGCCAACAAAAACATCCCATAAAGCGACCAAAAAAACCGTAGGTTTACTAAAGACATTTCTTCGAAGTTCAAACATTTGGTGTGCAGCCAAACAAAACCCAATGTTTTAAAAAAAGTAGTATTTTTTTTTTGTTAACCCTCAATCTCATTGACAATCTTCCTTACCAACAATAAACTAACAAAAAAAAAACCCACTCACTAATAGTAAATCAACAAAAACCTGGAAAAGAGAAATTCACCGCAACAACTGCAAAGTTTATACCATACACTGCAATTGAAATCCAAATCCATGAATCGGTACCTGCTGCAAAGAACCCAAATCACTACTAAGATCTGAAAACAAAAATCCCAATTCAATACTTCTAATAAAAAAAAAAAAAAAAAAAAAAAAAAAAAAAAAAAAAGGAAAAAAATCATAATTAAAAGCTAGTTCTTTGTCAACTCTTTATTTGTACGAAGGTTTATATACCTGCAGCTCCCGCCGCTTATCCCGGCCTTCAAGATTTCGATTGATTCACGGGGGTTTTGGATTTGCGCTGGCATCGCAATGGTTTTGGGTTTTGATGATGAACATGGCAAAGATAATTCAAAAACCACCTATGATGGTGTCTGTGATTATGATTTATGTTAGTGAGAAGAGAGTATTTTTTGTTTCGTGTGTGTGTTTGTGAAAGATATGTGTGTAATTGAAGAAATTATGGAAATTTCTAGAGAGAGCGAGATATATAGTTTGTGTCTGTGTGTGTGTACTGTAGTGTACAACTACTTTGAAGCACGGATCACTGTTTCGTCAACTGTTTCGTACAAATTTCATGCCAACGGCTATCCCGGTCTTTTAATATATTTATAATGTTTAATTTGAGTTTTCAGAGTAAACTGGTTCAACTTTGACCTCAAATATATTTTTTATGTTATATAATACATGATAAAAATTTATACCATTGAAAAGTACACTTAAAACCCAATTCATTCATATATTTTACATAAAATATTATATAACACTCACAAAAATAGTTAAGGTCAAAGTTGAACCAGTTTAACTCTGAAAAGTTAAACTGGACATTTATTATAGATAGAGGTAGTATTTTTTTTGGATGTTAAACTTTTTAAAAGTTAAAAAATTTCTTCATTTACACATGAGACTAATTATGATAATACTTTATTTAAAACTTGCAAAAATAACTTACTGAATCAACCCCTACTACAGTTAAAGGGTACACAATAGAATTACAAAAAAAAACTCATTAAACTACCCAACTTATATCATATTTAATATAACGTTATTATTTATTTTTTTATTTTTTTTTAACTATACTGATATATAGTAATATATTAGAATAAATTAGACTTATTCTGATTGTAATTGTTAAACCATTTAAATGGTAAATTTTTTATTATTATTATCATTTTCCGTTTACGTAGGAGCCAAATTAAGACATTAGTTGTCATTTTTTTGTCATTAGCAAATATTCAAGGATTAAAGTTAAAAATTGTAAACTTTTTTTTTTACCAAAACTACCCTTACTTTGGGGGTGTTTATGAAAATTACATTTTTAATAGCCAAAAATACACCGTTAGTCCCTAAACTTTCCACGAAACATCACAGGGCACCTTATTTTTAATTTTTATTTTTTTTTAGTCGTCAGGCGTTCAAAACTTGAGATTTTAAGTCTGAATGCGTCCCTCCAACACTATTTGCTGTTTTCTTTTGTTTTTAGTGAAGGCATAATGGGCATTTCATATATTTGGGTTATTATTAATGCAAATCTCCTCCTCTACTCTTCTTCCATACATGGAAACCTTCAACCTATGCTGTAAATTGCTTTTTTAACGTCAAACTTAAGAATAATGTGGTTCTAGAACAAATCACTGAATAATTATAAACAAAAACTCGTAAGCAGATAAGTGCAGGCCATAATATAGAAACATAAAATGTCTCTGTAACTTGTATTGGTTTCGCTATCAACAAAAAAGTGGCTGCTTACTAAAAGCGTTGAACCAATGGGCTTTCTTTTTTATTGGGAATGCTGAACAAATTTAGTAGTGCTAGGTGGTAACAATGTATACTTTTGTAAGCAGAAACAAGCAAATCCAAATGAGCAATCTCAAACAGTCCCTAAAAGCTCATTTTACGGCACCTCATAAGCCAACCAAAATAAAATCTAAAAAATAAAATAAAAATATCACTAATTAAACAAGCTTCCAAATCAGTGAATTCCATAATTTTATGAGATTTTGTTGAAAATTGAGGAAATGAAAATTAAAAAACTAAATTGTTGTTACGGACTAAGTTTTTGCAGCCCTAAAAAGTTGTTTAAGACTTGTAAAAAAAATCTAAAAATTAAAATAAAAATACCACTAAGTAAACAAGCTGTTAGAGTACATCATCCCAAAATTTTGTGAGATTTGGTGAAAAATTGAGGAAATGAAAAATAAAAAACTAAATCTGCTGTTTGGGATTTTTTGACTTTTCAAGTTTTTGAATATGTTGACTTACATGAAATTTAATCTATCCTAGCTGCTCTAATATGTAGTTATAAGCTATGATGAGACTAATTCAAGTTATGAAAACAATTTATGCAAGTGAATTCATGATTATGCAATCCTAAAATGCTAACAGTGAAGCTAAAATGGAAATTAAAGTGGATTTTAACTTTTATATGAATGAAACATGTATTTTATGGTTTGACTGTTCTATTAGGACCTAATATGACATCATTGAACCAAAAGTTATAACAGAAACACAAGGGAACTCATTGAACACCCTTTTACCAAACACCCATTTAAAACTATCTGATTTGTGATTTTCAAAGGATTAGACTGATTTAGGCCATGATAGTGATTCATAAGTACTTAATATGATGTTATAAGCCAAGTGAATCACAAAAATACCAATCTTAACCACAAATTCAAAGGAATCAAAAGTACGCAATTTTTAGCAGTTATGAGTAAAAATGACCACAAAGAAAACTAATGAACAAGTAGGCAATATTAAGCAGCAATTTAACTAAAATACACTAAATAAGCATGAAAACACAGAGATAAGCAGTGAATAAGGACATCTACAGTAAAATGCAAAAATTAAGATTATGGCTTACAAATGCTATCCTGCTTAGAACAAGGGAACCAGGTTATCAAATCATCAAATCACAACATATAGCTTCCCATGAAGCACTAAACCCAAGGCCATCCAAGAAAAACCCTGCTCCATGCTTCTTCTTTCTTCTTTTTTGATTTTTGATTTTCCACTGATTTTTTTTTTAGTATTTTTGAGTATTTTTTATATTTTGAATAAAAACATGTCTAAGTACTTCCTAAGCTTATAAATAAGGTAAATGAGTTCAATGGAACAGGAAACAACACATTTCAACACCATTTAAGTACAAATGAGATTTTCACTAAAACTTGCAAATTCTGAATATAACTAAGATAACTTGAAATTTATATTAAGGATCACTTATATTACACTGAGAATGAAGAAAACATGCTTTTTAACTAGGTTTTACAACTAAATATGGAAAATAAATAAAAACGACATGAAAATTAACTAAGAAAACTACTATATTCTGCATATATATTTATCAGTCTCACAGTCTCATAGTTATATTCTCATATTAATATCTATTAAACCTTTCAATTCGATTCAGAGACCTAAAGCATACGCAGAAAACATATTTTTATGCAGAAAATGACAAGTAAAAAAGGCATGATCCAGTCGCATAAAGATCGAAGACATCGTAAAACTCATGTGGTGTGTATATAAAACTAAACAATCATCGATAGTTCATAGTTCAAACGTTGGTACATGTCAAACTAAAGTCAACATAGACTGATTCCAGATGATAAGTTATTGTACATATTTACATTGTTACTGATTTAACATGACAACCATTTAAAAAACTATGATCAATAGACTTCTTACAATTATGACATTAAAATTGCAATTTACAGCATAGGCTGAAGGTTTTCATGTATGGAAGAAGAGTAAAGGAGGAGATTTGCATGAATAATAACTCAAATATATGAAATGACCATTATGCCCTTCACTAAAAAAAACACAACAAATAGTGCTGGAGGGACGCATTCAGACTCAAAATCTCAAGTTTTGGACGCCTGGCGACTAAAAAAAAGTTAAGGTGCCCTATGATATTTCGTGGAAAGTTTAGGGCCCAACGGTGTATTTTTGTCTTTTAAATATTTTGCAAACATATAAAATGGAAAATGTTACCTAATAGTAACAAAGCTTGATAACTGTTTCAATTAAGTCACTCAAACTTTAAGTTAACAACAAAAACCATCAAAGTTTCAATACTGTTACATTATTGTGTAATTGTTCAAAAAGACCATCTTTAAGATATTCGTATGTGCATTATTTGATTGTACTATAACAATAAATACCCATCCATTGTATTTCACTAACTCAAATCAACTTAATGTACAAACAACTTATGCACAGGTGAAAAGAGATATATGCCATAAAATAATAACCAAGTTTGAAAAGTGTTTCATTTTTGTCACTCAAACACAAAAATTACATAATAATAGAAAACTATTGAAACTTTGAGTGACTAAAATAGAATATTTTTCAAACTTGATTATTATTTTATAATAAAAAATGTTATAGTGACTAAATTGGAACAAAACTGAGAGTTGGTTACTATTATTAAAATGTTAAGTAGTAGGCTTCACCCAAGGTATATATATATAGATAATATTGGGACATGTAATCATAGGGGTGTAAATGAATCGGACGAACATGAACGAAACCGTGTTCATGTTCCTACATTTAATTTTAAACGAACAAGTAAACAAATACGAATGCGTAAATGAACGAATTTTCTTGTACATATTCGTTTATTAAGAATATGAGTTGTTCATATTCGTTCATTAAGACGTTTTATAAGTGTTACTTTGTTTAACCAAACCAATTTTAAAAGTATACGATTAAGAGATATGATATACGAACATAAACAAATAAATGAACATAAAAACGTCAATAAACGCATAGTCAGACATTCACGAATATAAATCAACAGACATGACTTTTGATCATGTCCGTTCATTCAACTAGACGAACGTATAATATTGTTCATGTTGTTCATTTAATAAATAAATGAACATAAACAAACTTTTTATCGGACAGTTCATTAAATGTTCACTGAACGTTCAGTTCGTTTACAACCCTAACAATTATGAATCAATGAATATCTCACATTAACATGGTATCGAACCTAAGATCCTAAAACCTAAAGTCAATTCTTTTTGGGTTCTAACAAAAGTCGACTACCACAAGATTTTTATTTTTTGTTTTTTTTTCATCGACTGTAACAAATTCGACTGCCACAAGGTTTAAGCCTAAGAGCCTAAGGGTATGTTTGTTTAATTTTTTCATTAAGTCATGTTAATTAAGATATGACTTAATGCAGACAACCCCAGTTTTATTACTTAATATTTTAAGTCATCTTTCTCTATTAAGTCATAAACAAACAGCTTTCATATGACTTAACTAATTCAATTTTTTTCATATTAAGTCAATTAAGTCGAAATCAAACACCCCTAATACTATGATAAAATTTGACTGCCACAAGGTTTATATTGTTTGTTTCTCTTTTCATCGACTGCAAACAAGTTGATTATAACAAGTCCTTTTTTTGTTTGATTCATTAATCACCACGGAATTATTAAATTGGTTTCATTTGATGTGAAAGGTTGTGATGCCATATTCCACCAGAGGAAGAATAGATATTCATTCAGTGAGCTTTTGTCTTCTTTAGTCGCCTACCTTCTTAGTCGACTGGTTGGATTTTTTGTGATTATCCTTTAGTCGATTGTTAATGCGACTCATCTCACCCCTTGTTCATAATGACGAACGATGCTCCGTCCTACCCTATCATGTACCGATAAACTATATGCTGTTAACTCAATCACTAATCAAATTCCCATTAAACTTGACTTAGACAAAGCAAAATATGATGCGCGGTGTTACTTCTTAAGAAATCACTGTGAACATTTTAATGTGTTAAAACACATCATGGGTATATCTTCTAGTTCGGCTCCTCTAATTGCGGAATGGTTAAAAGCGGACTTCAAAGTTAAACTTTAGATTTTTCTGACTCTATCGAAAGCCATTCAATAAGGTTTGTTACGACTAATCCCAAATTAGCTAAGGATTCTTGGGGTCTTCATGAAAGTATCTTTTTTGATAACAAACAGACACGTTGCATTGCTTTAAAGGGTGAACTTTGTGTCATACAACTTGGTATCGTATGATTGATGTGTATTTTTTAAAGATCGAGTACATTGTTACTTTGCTTAATGCTCTTGGCTCGCCTTTAAGTAATGATGCGGACATGTGGTAATGTATGAAACTAATGGGTTGAGTGATAAATTTGCTCACCTGGCTAGTATAACTATCCATCGGGATTCCTACCTATCTTACTACGGCTCGCTCAATGGTCACAACCGAATAAATGCATCTTAACTCAAAGCACATCCATGCACAACCGATCTTCCAGGCACACCCTACCCTTGATATCACACGCACAAAAAATAATAAAAATTAATAAAAAAAATCACAATTCATAACAAACTTAATAAAATAAATTTGTTTTCATTTAGAATAGCTAATGTAGAAACATAGTGGTTTTTAGTGGTTCGAAAAGAGTATGACTTCGACACAAGCAAAACTCTTTTGTATATCATTTAAATCAATGCGGCACAAAAGAACTCAACATGTGTAACATTGGATATACGAATCTGAAATATTTGTTATTTGGCTGTTAACGGACGCTTTTACAAAATAATTTAATTTATTGTAAACGTTTAAGGCGTGTACGATGAGTAGTTTATCAAAAACCTTAGAAAAGAGGAGTTGTTTTATAAACTAGTATATCATAGTGGAGTAAGGTTTATAGTGACTTGATATGAAATATGTATGAAATGTACCTTTTCATCACAACCAAATGTGAAAAACTCATTTGATGCATAGTATATTTACAAAGCTTTATCTAGTTTATTACAGTGATAAAGGTTTATGAAATGAAAAGGTTTATGAATTGATGATATTCTATGACATGTAAATTTTATAAAGCTTTTGAAAACTTTATCATTATCGATCTCTTATGTAAATTGGCATTTAAAAGAGAAGGAAATTGCTGTTCAAAAAAAAAAGAGAAGGAAATTAAATAGACAACATTCTCGTCGAATTGGGCCAAAATTTAGATAATGTTATTGGGTCATATTAGTTCATGGGCTACCTACTAGTACAATGGTACATACACAAAAGTCAAAACCACGTCTAATGGACTAAACAATGTGATTGTATCTGCACATAAATAGATGCGAGTCTTCAGTAACGTGTTGACTTAAAATAGAAAGTAACAATCATAATATATTATTCAGGCATACTATTAATAGAAATACTTAAAATTAAGCAATACAACTTCTAAAGCTATAAGTACAACAACTAATACTACTTATACAAATTCACTAAGGAGTTGTTTTATAAACTAGTATATCATAGTGGAGTAAGGTTTATAGTGACTTGATATGAAATATGTATTAAATGTACCTTTTCATCACAACCAAATGTGAAAAACTCATTTGATGCATAGTATATTTACAAAGCTTTATCTAGTTTATTACAGTGATAAAGGTTTATGAAATGAAAAGGTTTATGAATTGATGATATTCTATGACATGTAAATTTTATAAAGCTTTTGAAAACTTTATCATTATCGATCTCTTATGTAAATTGGCATTTAAAAGAGAAGGAAATTGCTGTTCAAAAAAAAAAAGAGAAGGAAATTAAATAGACAACATTCTCGTCGAATTGGGCCAAAATTTAGATAATGTTATTGGGTCATATTAGTTCATGGGCTACCTACTAGTACAATGGTACATACACAGAAGTCAAAACCACGTCTAATGGACTAAGCAATGTGATTGTATCTGCACATAAATAGATGCGAGTCTTCAGTAACGTGTTGACTTAAAATAGAAAGTAACAATCATAATATATTATTCAGGCATACTATTAATAGAAATATTTAAAATTAAGCAATACAACTTCTAAAGCTATAAGTACAACAACTAATACTACTTATACAAATTCACTAATATTTAATTCTAACATAAAATTAATACTAACATTAAATACAATAAATAAATCATTATATACATTAAATACAATTAATTAACTGGTCAATAAATATAATTAATGCACTTATGTACAACCAATTTAAACACAATTCTCGCATTAAATGTCACTAATACAAATAATAAAGCATATTATACAAATATTTAAGCCCGAACGGGCAATGGGCCAAATGGGCTCGAGCCCGAACAGGCACAGGTCAAATGGGCTCTAGCCCGAACGGACACGAGCTAAACGAAATTTTTGATATCCGTAAATTTATTGTCAAAAAGAACATAATAAACTAAAATATGCTCACATATTGTAAAACCAAGCAAACTACTAAACAAAAAATAATAATAATAATAATAATAAATAAAATAATACAAACTAAGCAAAATTTTATCAAACTTTTGCTATAAAAAACTAATCAGTAAAGCTATTGCCTAAAAACGTACAAATAAAATATATGATTAGCCGTAAAAATTAAATTACAGGATGCACGCAGCTGTATCGCGCGAAGACCCTGCTATTTTTGATAAATTAAGGAACACACAACACACTTGAGTCAAATGTTGGTAGACTCTATTAATATTAGTTGTATGCTTTTAATTTTGTAACGTTACTAACACTTAAAGGCTTAATATGTTAAGAAATTATATATCTACAAGGTGTGTTTCACTAAGCGTTTAGCGTTTACAATATACTAGACGAGTATTTGCGCATAACAACGAAATTTTATAGCGATAAATAGTTTATTAATAAAAAAGTTTATAGGTTATAAACGAAAAATAATAAAAGTTTGAAGATTTGGGAATTAAACATAATGTTTTGAAACCCGGTTCGACCCGGCTAATTCAACCGGTTGAACCGTTCCAGGTGAAAAATGGGTCGATTTAAACCGGGTCAACTTGCTAGGTTGGGTCAAAACGGGTCAAATTAAACTGGGTTTGAAGCGTCTCGGGTCAACCCGGTTTGTGTTTTAATTGGTTGTATTTAATTTGATAGATTTGTTTTTAATTGATTGTATAATGTAAATAAATCATTGTACTTTTAAGTAATGGATAATGTTTTGAAACCCGGTTCGACCCGGGTGGTTCAACCGGTTGAACCGTTCCGGTCGAAAAATGGGTCGATTTAAACCGGGTCAACTTGCTAGGTTGGGTCGGAAATGGGTCAAATTAAACCGGGTCAACCCGTCGGGTCTGAAGCGTCCCGGGTCAACCCGGTTTGTGTTTTAATTGGTTGTATTTAATTTGATAGATATGTTTTTAATTGGTTGTACAATGTTAATAAATCATTTTATTTTTAAGTAATGTGGTGTTTTAATAAAACTATTAATTACATTTCACTTTTTTCTCTCATTTGACTATTGTTGAAAACTAAGCATTTCTTGAAAACTCAACATTTCAATTGTTGACCATTTTTTCATTATATGTAGTAAAGATTTACCATACGACAAGAAGCGTTTAACTTTGAGATTTTATCTAAACGCTCATGTCTGAAACAATAACAAAAAGAACTGTGGACTGTTATTGATTAGCTTTCATGTTCTTTACACTTTATAGTTACAAATTACAATTATGGATATGAGATCTATTTGCTAATTGAAAGCGATTGCATTTGCTACTTTGACAAATATAGCCAACTAATAAAACTTAAAATTGTTAGAGTATATAAAGTGATAATAAATGGTAAACGAGTAAACAAAGAGTTTTTTATGTTCAAACCAGCTAAGAAAATTTGAGTCATTTTTAGCTGGGAAGCTCGGACTCGGCTAACATCCCGGCATACCGGTGTCGGCCCGGTGCAACGCAAGTACCGGTGCGGAATTCGGACGGGACGCGGGGAGGAGAAAGTGGACGCGGCTGTTCCCTGAAGATAAAGATGAAGAGATGCATTTTAATTTTTACAAGTTGATTTTATTTTCTTTTTCCTTTTTTGTAACTTATCTTTAGTCATAAAGAGGAGAAAGTGGACAACTGTAAACCATGTAGTCAAGTACAACATATTTTTTTTACTATTAAAGTACAGTTGTAAAGTTTAAAATGTAAACCATGCAAAGTTTTTAACTTTTTTTTGTTTTTTTTTTTTGTTTTTTTTTTTGTTTTTTTTGTTTTTTTTTTGACAAGAAAAGAAAAAGAATATTGGACAGTATGAGAGTAATTAACAATAAAAATAGAAATAGAGTATGAAAGAAAGAAATAAATGAATTATTATTATTTTTTTTAAGAGAGAAAGTTTATTATTATTATTATTATTATTATTATTATTATTATTATTATTATTATTATTATTATTAACCGATATATCATTGAAACCATGAAAAGTTACATGAAATTGGAGGGGAGTCTAGACACAATCTGTGCTCCCACCCCTTTTTGAATGCAGAAACTAACTCGATGAAAAATAAAAGCACCACTCTTAACGTTGTTAAAGTGACTGCTGGCAATGGTCCCGACACGCGAAAGTGTGTTCAAAACTTTCACATCGAGTTCCCCAAACGTAGAAAAAGCGAAAGGGACGAACTTGTATCCATTGTCTTCACACTTGGATGCATACTTCTTCCTTTTCTTTTCCGCAGCAATACTCAAAGCAACCCCAGGAGCCCATGACGTTACTCCAGTCCCCGAAAACGGAGAGACCCCAGTCACATCAAGACATACGTCCTTACCTTGGAACCAGTTGAATAGTAGCACATCTGCAGGGCGTAATTCTCTCCCTTCCTCTGAAAGAAATCCCATTGGAGCCTCTTTATGCACCATAATCCCGGCTTTGGAACATATGTCAACAAGGATGTCGCGTACCAAATTATGCCTGAACTTAACACTCACTTCACTAGCGCAGTGGACCGCGTGATCCCCCCATTGGTCAATCCGATGTGTATTGCAACTCGGGCATAGACTGCCTTTTGAGAACATAGGGACCGCGAGCCTGTAACATAGCACAGAACGAAATTGGCGAGGATTCATCATTTGTCCTAGACCATCGATAGGGATGGTAAAGAGAAAGTCTTGTGCATGTGGGGTGCGGATACTACTGAGTATAGCCTCCTGCCTTGGACTTAGTGAGTACTTGGAAACAAGGTCTTTCTCAATGACACCGAAATAACACTTTGCCAATGTTTTCATCAGTTGGGGGGCAGAGGCGCCCCCGGTGGCATTGAGAAAGTCGGTGTTGCAAGTAGCATTGAAAACATCCAAGGCATGCTGGAACGAAGGGCCATGTGCAACAATACCGGTTTTGGTAAGCATCTTCTCCTGCAGGTCACGCGTTTGCATACGAGAAGCGAGGAAGGCGTATTGTATGATATCCCCCGCTGCAAGAATACCGAGACCACCGAGTTTTATTGGGAGAGTGGCAAGTCACCACTGCCAATCACCAAACCCCGGCCCTGAGGTAGTGACGATCTTCTCCAAGGATGCACGTAACGCGTGATCCTCTGATAAGTACAAGGGGGAACATGTTCTCAAAGCGTAGGATAATTTTGAAACTCCTGCACAATTACGCAAGAGGAGCAGTTCACACTGAGGGTCATTGAGCTTGCTAATGGCTTCCATTAAAGATATGGTTTTAGAGACTCTTTGGGAAGCCAATTCTCGACAAAAACCGTCATCCAAACTGACAGAACCCCCGAGAAGTTTGACGCCATGAAGCGGACGAGCGATATTCGGAGGGAACACACCATCTGCTCTACTCCTAGGATCCTCCACAGGCCAGAAGAGTTCAGTCTTATCGACATTCAAGAACAAACCACGAGCCGGCCCCTCCGTCCTGATGATGTTCAACGCCTTAGCTACCGTGAGAGTATCTCCAACAATAGTACCATCATCAAGATACCAAACCTGAAGGTCAAGCTCACAAGAGCGATTAATGGCCTGAACCAAAGGGTGCAGAGCTAGGGCAAATAGCAAAGGCCCCAACGGATCCCCCTGTTGAACACCTTGGCACGACCAAAGGAGAGAGTCATCATAATAAAGCCTGGTTGGGCGCGCATAACAAAACTCAACCCAATGGGCAATGGCGGGCATCGCGCTCTAGTTTCATGTAGTAAGACACTCCTCTCGACCAAATTGAACGCATTCTTGAAGTCCACCAAGAGCATAGAGTGTCCAACTTCATCACCTTTAGACTCAATAAGCCTATTCACATAATGGAGGACGGCCTCACACCCCCCGGGACTCCAACCCCAAATTGGAAATCCTGCAGATAAGAATTCATGGAGTTACCAACAGACGAGGAGGCAACCTTGGACACAAGCCTTCTCCAAACCGTACCAACAGCAATAGGCCGTACACCACCACCTGGTTTGACTAAGGGGGTCAAGGGGCACTAGCGATGTATTCACCCAGTTAGATGGGGCATTTACCGCTGAGGAACAGATTAACAATTCCGATAATAGACCCAAGCAAGTCATCAACGATAGCAGTTGCCGCTCCACCCAGAATATCCATCAAGTGTTGTGCCCGAAGCCCATCACGTCCACACGACGTCCCCTTGGGGAAACTGCGAATCCTGTTAAGCACCAAGTCTTTATGGACGAAAAGGGCATCCTCATCAGGGGAAAAAGAGGGCAGAGTGGGCGGGGGTGCATAAGGGTGTTTGGCCTCGAGCTCACGCAGAGTGTCAGGTGTAGGCGGGGCGATGCCCGAAGACGTGAGCACTTTGATGGCAGCAGTTAAATGCCCGTCCCCAAGTTTACGCTTGCATTTCCCCAAGTTGACCCCATCTAGATCCTTCAGTTTCATCACCCCATCAAAAGAAGGAGGTTTACCAGCCAACCGCTCCTTAACCAAACCAAGCCTGTCGACGGGATCCTTCCATCTGAGGATGGCCCGAGTAATACTGTCCAGCTGGTGTCTTTCTCTCTCACCGGATCGTCGTTGAGCTCTGTTTGCTGGCACAAAAGTGGACAACACACATGATGGCAAAATGAGGAGTTGTACCCAAGCCGATAGGTCTCCTGGGCGCGCAAGGACCTTATCTAACGCCCCACAAAAAATCTTAGCAAAACCAAGCCGCGCTCTAGGGGGAATACATTTAACCGTACAAATCTTCTTTGAAAAAACCCCATCAAGAAGGTTGATGTCAAAACTGAGCCCACCCCGAGGAGGGGGCATCTCAGATTCAACCCCCTCAACAATCTTATCCCCAGCGAGAGTACCGACAGACTCACCGACGACACTATCCTCAACAATATTCAGGGCTGGTCTACGAGGCATAGGGATACCGTGGATCACCAGTTCGTCAAAACTGGGTGCGAGAACCACATCACCAACAGCATGTTTGCAATGTTTACTGAATGTGTGGGTGCAAAAACACACCCCGCACAGCCATATGCCTGCCTGATGGAGTGCCAGATCCAAAGTAGAAAATAAGGTGGGATCATTCGCGATGCGTGCTCTGTGAGCGGCCTTCGAAATGTCCGACTTGAAATGGCGGGTGCCCAAATGGTCTATAAAATATTTTTTAGTGAATCCCTTCACACTACACCCCTCGTGTCCTTGTAGCGGGCATGATATACGAAGGCTACATATGAAAATAAACCTGTAGTAAAATTAAGCCCAAGAGATCACAAGCCCGCCAGCTGAACAATAACTAAAGGCCCACGAGAAAGGAGAAGCCCAACAAAATACCAACACCACCAACTAATAATGCTCAGGAAAAAGGCCAAGGGGGTGGGCCCCACCTGGAATATAATCGCAGCCGCTAACCACAATCCTCAAACAAAAACACAAACCGCAAACTGCAACCTAATCGCAATCTTCTTCTTCTTCCTTTCTTTTTTTTAAAACTTAAAAAAATAAATAAAATAAAAACAAACCGCAAAATTATCCACACCCAGGGATCAAACCAAGAAGAAACCAACTGCAATATGAGCCACTAACCGCAACAACACTATCTCCCTGCTAACCCAAGAGGAAACCAACCCAGACAAGGCACAAGATTGGTATTCTACTTCCACACCCGCCGGCCAGGGGGTATGGAAAGCAGTGAGAACGGTGGAGCAGGTGCACACTCTGATGAACGCTTAAACACCGGCGCTCACCCCAAACAATAAGAAAATAAAGCAAACTACAGGGACTTCAAAACCCCAATCCAACAAGTAGTGTTGAATCGCAGGTTCACAGCTAGATGATGATCGGGGACGATGGTGAACTAGGGGGTCACCCAAATCGCCCACATAAAACACCTTCAAGTTGATCATTATTATTATTATTATTATTATTATTATTATTATTATTATTATTATTATTATTATTATTATTATTATTATTATTATTATTATTATTATTATTATTATTATTATTATTATTATTATTATTATTATTATACATTGCACAACAATTAAATTAATAACGAGAATGGCAGCGGTCTGCCGCGTTGCGGGCAGACCTGCTTTTTGGCCGAGTCGATTTTGCATCAATAAAGTAGAATATTTATGCGTTGCAATATGGAAAAAACTTGAAAAGCATTTTATTTACAATAAGGAGGAAATATGTAAAGAAAACCCATTTCGTACATGTCTATTTAGAATTCTAGGTGGAATATCTATAGCTTATAAACTCTACTGGCTTGTATCGATAGTTACCATTACTAATTGAGCCATTAAACGAAATCAAAGAAAAGCAATACCGCGTGGTTAATGCTCAACAGCTATAAGGATTGCATTTGTAGTTGTCTCTACACTTGCTGTTGCATCCGTCCTCAGCAACAAAGGTGTTCTCACTTCCCTCGTCATACCTACGTACACATTCATCAAATTTCAATGTATTTGGGAGACCAGCAGACCAAAAATTTTGTGGACCTATTTCACATAGTGAAAATTCTAAAACTAAATTAATATGATATCCTTAAATACTAATCTCAGGTGTTGGTTGATTGAGATCTAGGCATTACTACTTGGTATGTAACAATAACTTTATGATTACATGTTTTTTATCTTTCAATTTATTACTTGGGTTCGGTGCAAATTAGCTATAAGTTTATGACCATGCCTAAAATGGGCTTTCTTATATTTTTACATAATTGTTACACCGTTACCTACCGTTCTGGAGTTGTACACGGCTATATCCAGCTGGCGTATATCAATGGATTGTGAGTTGACCCACCTCAAATTGGATTTATAAATATCATATATCCGGTGAAGCAACAAACATTAGGTAAGGCAAAGAACAACCATAAAACGTATAATGCAACCATGTTGAATAAATACTTGCAGTGATGAATTTTTAGTATAGAAACTAAAAAAAACAGTAAATGAAGTAGAAAGTTGTGAACAAACCTCATCTTTTCATCCTTATTTTCAGTTTGACATTTGGCCATCACAAATATCTTGATCTGTACGTCAATGCCACATCCTAGAACCATTCTTTGACCTTTTTTAAGCCCTGGATTTATCGAAATTTAGAAACTGAGCATAAGCAAAAAACTATATCATAGCATATTCTAATGACATCAAACAATATTTCAAATTGACCACGAAAGTTTTAGATTACAGCTCGTTAACAAAGCAGGATTTAATGTAGAGTAGCTAATGAAACCATTTTCTATTAAACAACTCACACGATACTGATAAGCTTAAACAAAGTTAACATATAATCAAAAATTCCCAAAAATATTAGTGTTTGACGTATATGGTTGTCGTCCCTTTGTTTTCAGAAACACTCAAGGCTCCAAATACAGTGAAATAATATGTTACCTGTTGTCACGTTTTCAAATGACAGCCATCGAAGATCTTTAATCCTCTTCTTCTCCATCTTAATGTTGATTTTTAGCTTATGAATCTGCAACATTGAATGGGCAGAAATTTCAATCAAAGGTTGTTGTTCGAATTTTTTTTTACCTAAAACTGAAACAAAAAATGTACCTGCACATGGGGTTCGTTCGAGAAAACAATGGTCTGTGCATTCAAGTATTCTTGTTTCATATGTGGCTTTCCGTACGCAGTCAGTGCATGAAAATACCATGTTACCTGTTGCTGTAGTTCCAAAGTGTTCGCCAGCGTTAGCGCCTAGGCTATTGGACACCCCCTTTCCCGACCAGTAGGGTTCAATTGAGTATGCAGTAGATCAGAACTCACTCCCTGAACAACCTGCTTCTCTGCGTAGCATTGTGTTCAGTTCTATTAGCGCGCTAGGATAAGATGAGCTGATAATCAAATGAAATTTTATACGAATGAGTGGTGAATGTATACCTGTGGAAGGACAAAGACGCGTTTGTAATAGAAAATGAGTTGATAATCAAATGAAAATTTATGCGAATCATCTATTGGATGCATTTTAAATGTTAATGGCATGTCATTTATAATATGTTACCAACAAAAAAGGTAAATAATCATATTACAACACATATTATTGACACAACAAATTAGGTAACCGGATATGGCTAACCTTGGTGCGAAGCTGCTGTTTTCACTGTCCCTGCATCTTCTGTTGCTGGGAGGCGTGTGTGCGAACCATGGTTACCTAAAGTGACGATAACATAAAATGTTTAATAAGAAGGTGACTGAAAATAAATCAATGTTTTAAAATGTATGTATGTTAATATTAGTAGCAACTTGTGCACCTGAATCAAAGTAACCAAAGTTGGTTGTTGTATACTACTACATCACGAAGCCACCCAACAGAACGCATGCCGAAATGCCCGGCTGCAAAGAACAGAAAGTTTAGTATGTATGCCAATTGCGCCGAAAAAAGTCTGAGGATCATGAACAACTGCTGTAGTAAAATCTAACATTTTGGGTCCACACCGTCTGCCTGCAAGCATTAGTTGAGAATTGCGAGTCTACGTATTTCAATAAGTAACATAAACTTTTCCCTCATAATTATATAATGCATCGGATAAAGAAATAAAAAAGTACACAGAATCCATATATTTAGTAACTCTTACCAAAATGTTCAAGACAACATTACACATTAATGTCTGCATTTTGCCTTCATCCAAACCCATTCCTTCATAACTGTAGCAGCTCAGTTATCGAGTGAATCAGGCCTGCAAAATAACTACAATAAGTTGGATGATACCATTCACAAAACATAAGAAACGCTACCATTTCAATTTGAATATCCCAAATTGATTTAGGTGTTTCACTTGCACAACACCTACATACCTACCATTCATGAAAAAAAATCAGAAATGCACTTAAAAGTTTTAGCAACATACCTCCTTCACTTTCGGACTTGTGTTCCTCATCATTGCGTCAAAATCCTCAACCGCCTCCTTCTCTTCCTCGTCCTGTCTTCTCACAACTTATTTTCATTGCAGTAAACCTGTAATCAATGATACAAAAATTAAACAAAGAATACTTGTAATAGTTTAGTCAACCACACCCCTGAAATTTACATATAAAAAGTATTGATTTTGTAGCAGCAAGCATCCTATTTGTGCAAAAGTGACTATATGATCAGGAAGGTAGTTGTAGTTTGGCTACTTAGATAGTAATTCGTGAATAGACTATAACACTTCACGTATAAGCATGGACAGAACAAAATGGTGAACGCGGAGTAGCAAATGTTTTATAAAGAAAAGTCACCTTCCTGAGGAGAATAGCAATATCAGGTTGGTCTATTCAATTGACTGGCCACCGCACTCTAAACATCTCACATTATGTCAAATGTTCCTCGCCCGTGCATCGCTCCTTCACGGGAACTTCTTCATTCTCCATCTTGCAAACAAAATTTAGAAAATTACACCCTAAATAAATAATTTATAAATACATTTTTCATTTAAGCATTTCATCAAACACTTGGTGTGAAACCAATTTCCTTCATAAACTTTGTGATTACATATCGAAAGTGGCTCTTTCTTAATAAGCAATTTAGCATAAACAACTCCTAAAATTGAAGTTTCATAATAGTTGAAATGTTGAGTTTGCCACATAATCAAAACTTACAATTGACCTACCTAATAAAAAAAAGTTCAAAAAAATTTAAACTTACTGACTTACATATACTTGCTAATAGTTTTTGGTACATGTGCAACAAACACACATCTTCAATCTTGAATCTTATAATCTTTCTCATATGCTAATAGCTCGATCTGATTTGATTTTAGTACATGTATAATAATTGAGGCGTTTGGTGGGATGAATGTGCCGGAGCAATCTAGAAATGTTGCCCTTATCACAAAGAAACGAGACTGGGCCAAAAGGAAGATATGGGGCACGCAAAAAAGGCTAAGAAAGTGGGCCAAAATTTTGGAGGGGAAAATAGCGACGAAAACGGTGTCGTATCGCACGACTTTTAAATATATGTATAATTAGTTATCAAAGAGAAGATGAAGAGATCAAGATAGCCATATATATATATATATATATATATATATATATATATATATATATATATATATATATATATATATATATATATATATATATATATATATATATATATTGTGAAAAACTAGAAGGGGTGTTGAATAGTTTTACGTCGTTTTTAAATTGTTATAAAAGTTTGTTTAAAAGTTTTCTTTGTTTTATAAAATATAGATTCGATGCTATATGAAATCAAGTCGTGCACAATATGAACAACACTAAGTATGTACGATAAAGCAATAATAACGTAAGTAAAGAAATAGATAAGGGTTGGAAAGATCGAACCGAGAGACAAGAGATTTATAGTGGTTCGGCTACAAGGTCACCTTCCTTGCCCTACTCCACTCCCCGAGCACCTAACTCGAGAGTTTTCTTCACTATATCAACAAGCTCCCTTATGGCGGAGAAAACCTTACACACCAATTTACACACCACAATAACTTCACAACTTAATCACAACTTCTACACAACTAGTTCACACCTATTCACTACTTAATCACACCACTTCTTCACACCAATCTTCTACACACCAATCTTCTTCACACCTATTCTTCTACACACCAATCTTCTTCCTAACTTATCTTCTTCACAACTATTCTTCTAACCAATCACACTATATATCAAACTACACTATCTGCTAACAAATATTCACAACTAATCACACAATGAAATAATAGCAATGATGATTCACTAACAACTTAGATGTGGAGATCACAACAAGTTGTAATACTTCTTGTCTTGAGGGATAGAAGTATTCTTCTCTTGCACTTGATGGGATGATGTTTGGATCACTTTGAAACAAAGATTTAAGAATGTATGATCAAAGGATTTATAGATTGGAAATGGAGATCTAGAACAGAAAGTTCTGGAGTGCAAAAGGTGAGGAAAAAATCCAGGTTTAAAGTGGTATTTATAGGCAAAAGATTCTGACAGAGGAGCGTGGCCGGTCCCTTTAATTTTAAGGGGACCGCCCTTTATAATTAAGGGGGCCGCCCAGCTGAAACGGCCAGAAACTTTGTCTTTTAGTGGGGAAAGTTTATTTGGTGAAAAACTAACTGTTTTTGGTTAAAAATTTGAATTCATATATTTAGTATGAATAAAACATTTTTCTTTATTACCAAAAGTGTTTTTCAAAAATATATAATATGTTTATATAATTAAATAAACTTTGCATTAGTTAATTAAAAACCCCTTTGATCATAAATTGCACTAAACACTTTGTTTATTAATACCTTAAGTGATTTGGATGTAAAGAGAAATATTAATCATTAAATACTTGTTTATGTCACAAGTTTTAGTTCTATGAGTTTATATTTTGTGATAATTAAAACATAGAGATATTGATAACATGTTAATAATGTTTTTAGGCATTATTTATGTCAACATATATATTTATAGAAGTACCATATAGATATGCATAAGTACATTACCTCTATCCAAAAAATATTTAAAAAAAAAGAGAATACGAAGCATAGAAGTACCATATAGATAGCAAAATTTTTGGGATTTTTTTTTTGTTCCGTAAAAATGCAATTGTTCAACAAAAAAATCCACAGAAGGTATGTATGCATAACTTATAGATTGAATAAGAAATAATAATATACGATTATAAGAGATTCCTATGACTGATGTATTGATCATGCATGATAGATTAAGCAAGGGATAACATGATTATCCTAAATAATGAAAGAATATGAACATTGTTACACGCATGATCGATAACCAATTATGATTGATTCCTATGACCGACAGACGTATTGATCGTATGTGATAGATTGAATAAGAGATAACATGATTACCCTAATTGATCATGGCAATATATGAACATTGTTACATGCATGATCGATAAACAATTATGATTGATTCATATGCCGAAAGACGTATTGATCGTGCATGATAGATTGAATAAGAGATAACATGATTACCCTAATTGATCAAACAATATATGAACATTGTTACACGCATGATCGATAAACAATTATGATTGATTCATATGACCGATAGAAGTATTGATCATGCATGATAGATTGAATAAGAGATAACTTGATTACCCTAATTGATCATGGAAATATATGAACATTGTTACACGCATGATCGATAAACAATTATGATTGATTCCTATGACCGAAAGACGTATTGATCGTGCATGATAGATTGAATAAGAGATAACATGATTACCCTAATTGATCAAACAATATATGAACATTGTTACACGCATGATCGATAAACAATTATGATTGATTCCTATGACCGATAGATGTATTGATCATGCATGATAGATTGAATAAGAGATAACATGATTGCCCTAATTGATCAAACAATATATGAACATTGTTACACGCATGATCGATAAACAATTATGATTGATTCCTATGACCGATAGATGTATTGATCATGCATGATAGATTGAATAAGAGATAACATGATTAACCTAATTGATCATGGCAGTATATGAACATTGTTACACGCATGATCGATAAACAATTATGATTGATTCCTATGACCGAAAGACGTATTGATCGTGCATGATAGATTGAATAAGAGATAACATGATTACCCTAATTGATCAAACAATATATGAACATTGTTACACGCATGATCGATAAACAATTATGATTGATTCCTATGACCGATAGATGTATTGATCATGCATGATAGATTGAATAAGAGATAACATGATTGCCCTAATTGATCAAACAATATATGAACATTGTTACACGCATGATCGATAAACAATTATGATTGATTCCTATGACCGATAGATGTATTGATCATGCATGATAGATTGAATAAGAGATAACATGATTAACCTAATTGATCATGGCAGTATATGAACATTGTTACACGCATGATCGATAAACAATTATGATTGATTCCTATGACCGAAAGACGTATTGATCGTGCATGATAGATTGAATAAGAGATAACATGATTACCCTAATTGATCAAACAATATATGAACATTGTTACACGCATGATCGATAAACAATTATGATTGATTCCTATGACCGATAGATGTATTGATCATGCATGGTAGATTGAATAAGAGATAACATGATTACCCTAATTGATTAAACAATATATGAACATTGTTACACGCATGATCGATAAACAATTATGATTGATTCATATGACCGATAGAAGTATTGATCATGCGTGATAGATTGAATAAGAGATAACATGATTACCCTAATTGATCAAAGTTAATAAAGAAAATAAAAAAGAATTGCACCCAAAAAAATAAATTAAATAAAAAATAAATAGGAAAGGATAGACATTGTTACACGCATGATTGTACTGTTGTAGCATAGGAAGTATCAACAAAGTATAGGAACCTTTCCTGTTACCCATGATTCATTCAATTCTTTCAATTAAAGATATTCATTCCCTAAAAAGAAAATCATTCAGCTTGTTGATAGACTAGAGTCAGTAGTTAATTTTCTTCTGCTTCCAATATCAGACTCTTCGTCTCCCTCTTCAATCTATCAAACTTCAATTCCTTCCCTTTTTCAGCTATAAATATGAAGTCAAGAATCTCCTTCTCTTCACACTTCAACCAAATCTTTCTTCTACCAAAATCTTTCCATAATCATGGCTTCACCAGTTTCCTCTATCCCAAAACGCCCTAGTCCATCTCAAGTAACCTCATATGATGATAAACCATTGTGGAACCATGTCACTGTTGTTCAAAATCCTGGTAGTGGTGGAAATATAAAATGAACCTGTAACTACTGTGATAAAAAGGTTACAGGTTCTAACTCAAAAGTGAAAGCCCATCTCCTAAAATTACTTGGTCATGGTGTACAACCATGTATGAAAATCACTGATGAAATTAAAGATCAGATTCAGAAAGAACATGCTATGGCAGAAGCTAAGAAGGTTAAAGTATCTTTTGAAGCGAAGAGGAAACTCGATTATGTGACCCTTCCTTCTGGTTCTGACTTGATGCAACCAAAAAGGAAAAAAGGTACAGTTGAATCATGTTTCAATGTTATAGAAAGAGATGAGTTAGATAAGGAATGTGCTCAGTTTATTTACTCCTCTGCACTCCCATTCCCAACTGTCAAAAATCCATGCTTCCGTTAGTTTGTTCTTAAACTGGCAAACAACAAATGTAGTGGGTATGTTCCACCAACTTACAACAGCTTAAGACTCACTTTATTGCAGCAAGAGAAAACACATGTGAATACTCTTCTCCAGCCTTTTAGAAATTCTTGGAAGAAGAAAGGAGTATCATTGTGCTCAGATGGATGAACTGATAGGCAAAAGAGGCCTCTCATTAATGTCATGGCTGCTTCAGGGGAAAATTCAATGTTTCTCAAAGCCTTTGACACTAGTGGAAACTTAAAAGACGCTGACTATGTTGCAAGTCTCTTTCAAGAGGTTATCAAGGAAGAAGGAGCTGATAACATTGTTCAGATAATCACTGATAATGTCGGGAATTTTAAAGCAGCAGGTTTGAGTATTGAAGCCAAATATCCTCACATCTTCTGGACCCCTTGTGTCGTACACACTTTGAATTTGGCACTCAAAGCAATCTGTGAACCACCCATCAACTCAAGCCAATATGATGAGTGTAAGTGGATCTCTTCCTTGATGTCTGAATGTGATGTTGTTGTCACTTTTGTTTTGAATCATGGGAAAGCCCTAACTATTTTCAAGAATTATTCCAAACATATGCTTACTAAGGTAGCGTAAACACGGTTTGCCTCTCATGTTATCATGGTAGAACGATTGTTTAAAGTAAAAAATGCTCTTGAAAAGATGGTATTAGATGTTCAGTGGAAAACCTTTTGGAAGACACATTTAGAGTCTAAACCTGATACAGTTAAAGAATGTCACACCCCCAAAATCGGGTCCAGCGGAAGCATACATGTAGCTGGGGTGTAACTCAATTGGTATTACAACACTAGTTCAAAAATAGTTTGTACTTGAATCATTTAGAATAAAATAGTTAAATCAAAATGTTGATTTTACATTGTTAAAAGTAGTGCGGAAGTAGGCCATTAAAATAGTTAAAAATGGTCCCCAAATGATTAAATCAGAGTCTTCTATGACCATGCCCTGCCCTGCCAAAACCTCCTGTAGTGTGCCATTGGTTAAAACCTGAAAATACATGCTAAAGTGTCAACACAATGGTTGGTGAGTTCATAGAGTCTTGTGAAAAAGAATGTTATGCATAAAAATGAAGATTTCCCAGCAAAGGCATCGTAAATCCACTCAGTTCCAAGTCCCGCCATAAGAGACTTGTAACCTGTGTGTTTACAACCCACTGCCAAATATGATTTAGTTTGTGTAAACAAAAGTAATAAGATTGATGCAAAAGCATCGTAATTCAGTAATAAGGCTGATGCAAAAGCATCGTAAATCAGTAGTAAGACTGATGCAAAGGCATCGTAATTCCGTAGTAATAGTGGTGGAAAAGTATCGTAATTCCATAAGTAATTTTCGTATGTACAATAGCCACAAGTATAAAGTAAACCGACAAAAATGTCAAAAATGCTACATTGTCTCTTAAGCTCATGACCCCGAAGCTAGACATAGTAATGGCCCCAACAGAGTGTTTACTAGACACTCAATTTGATAAGACATGAAATGCATTCGTCCCGTTGGAGCAACCCAAACACGAATGGAGGCGTCACCCTCAATAGATCTATTCACTGACTCTCGCTTAGTACTAAAATTAACGGTCCATGATAATAAAGGGGACTTGTCAAGACGTGGTAATAAGGAAACTTAAGCAATGTATGGAATTTGTAATACTTTGGCATTGTACAAAAATAATTCAAGCAGTGTATTCTTCCCCATAAGTAATTCAAATCGTAATAAAACATAGAACAAGTATTGAAGCATGTATCTCCCCCAAAGAGTTTATAAAGTCATTAAACAAGTAAAAGTGAGGCTATGACTCACCTGATATGATGGTACCATGAACATGTAATGAGCTGAAAAACAAGGCGCGCACACTAGCCGCAACCTAATATGAATGATGAACGATCTACTTTAGATCATGAAATGATGTTATGAATGTCCATGCACATGTTTCCTATACCACTCTACTCTTTGAAAAATACTTGTTGTTATAAAAAATATACATTTCCAAGACTTAGGAAAAATATAGCTATTAGAAAAATAAAGCTAGTTGCAATATATATACTTATATATATATCGTATGTATCAATGTTCATGTTGAAATCCTCGGGTTGAAATCCTTGAAATAACGCCTCGTAGTGATAAAATATACTTGTAATAACTAATACTTCATTAGTTATAAAATTGGGTACTTGGTATTATTTCTAGAAAATCTAGAATTTAGTACGTAGTGTTATTATTATTTCTAAAAGCTGCCAATTATAGAGGATTTTTGCCGATATTGAAACGTGAATATCTTTGTCGTTATAAGTCCATTTTACTTGTTCTTTATATCCACGGTTACGTCTTAGTATGTAGTAATATATTTTGGAAAGCTTGGCGCCTCCGGGTTACGTCTAAAGCCTCTTTTTGTCCGACGAAAAACGTCCAATAGCATGTATTTTTCCGGAAAATAGTTTTCGTCAATAAACTTGCAAAAATCATAACTTCTTCGTTATAAACTCTTTTTAATCCGTTCTTTCGCCTACGGATTCGTTTTTGAAAGTATTTTCTAAAAATTTTGCCAAAGTTTACTTTGTATTTACTAATTTTACATAATTTAACAAAATGGGACAGTAGGTATATATACTTGTTAGAAATCTATTTCCAAGGTTCAAAACTAGTTTCAACCTCAACCAAAACTCTTGCAAACTCCACAAATCTATACTAATCCTACCATACACCTTCTTAGGGTGCCATGGGTTCCTAATGACTAGTAATCATGTTAATTTAACAAGGGAACACCTAAATCACAATCTAGGGTCTGTATGTTCAAAAAGTATACAAAAATAAAGTGGTATAACTAGTTTGTGCATGAAATTAAGCATGAATACCATAAGATACATATGTTAATTAGATGAAAACATGAAAATAATTTTGAATACTCACTTTGAAATAATAGGTGGTGAGATGATGAGAAACCTTGGATTACTTGTGTTTTTGTGGTATGATTCTTGATTAGGATAATGAAATGAACAACTTTGATGCTTTGTACTAAGAACAATAATGGATTTTGGTTATGGATGGAGGTTGGGTCGTGGTTATGGTGAAGAAGATGAGAAAATGAGAGCTTTTGATTATAAGAAATTATGTATGTTATGTTTTCAAGGTTTTTGGAAGATATTTGTATAATTTCAATGGTATACTTGTAATTATATGGTCAATGTGAAGACTAATGAGGGGGGGGGGGGGGGGGGGGGGGCTGCACATGTTATTTAAATGTGTGTGGGAAGCTTGGAAATCTAGTTCACGGAGTCGGTTTTGGTTCCGTTAATCGCAAAACGTAAAGTTTTAAATCCCAAAACGTAAATTCAGGTACCGGGTTTGATAGAAATAAATGTTAACAAGGTTAACCGGGACAAAATAAAGTCAAAAGAATGATAAAACTATGTTGGGTACAAGTACTGAGTGTTCAGATGATTATTTAGTTTTCACGAAAACCGTCATAATATTCATAAGCTTACGTTATAAATATAATAAATTTTCAAAATACTGGGTAACTGAATGTTATAACTTTTATGATGATAAAATGGATATAAAAATGTGTCGGGACCATTGTGGGAATATTTAGATATATTCGTCGTGTATAAACCAGGTGTTAACGTTTATTATAAATACTTATACGTAAAACGTTAAATGTATCAAATATATAAATTTGAAAATCCTAAGAGTGGTATAACATGGAAATGCTGTTATGATGATATGCAAACTGTCTCTAGTCCGTATGCAGTGTCCTTAACACTAATGAAATGAATTCGCACCTAAACCAATCCGGTTACGCGAATTTGAATACCCGTGATGAGTGTCTAAATACTCATCATTTAGTTCACATTTAAGCTACGAAAATATCTGAAAACATACAAATATGCTTCAAAATACTGGATTTATCTCCAAATTGTGTTTTTAGGTGTTTAAGTGCAAAAGGGATGAAAACTGATAAAAAACAAGTCAAATTTACAGTTTCAGTCCCTGAACTTTGATAAATTGGCAAATCTAGTCCCTAGTCATTTCAAAACTTGTAAAATATCATTTTAGGTCCTTGGGATTCACAAGTTGTAAAAATAATCCTTTGAAGTTTAAAATCTCAAAATTACAACTTTGGTCCCTCAACTTTGCAAAACTGTCAAAAATAGTCCTTAGGGTTTTAAAATTGGAAATTAATCAAAATAAACCTTATACTATTCATGTTTGACAGGAATGGTCCTTATGAGAAAAGTTTTGAGAAATAACAAGTTTGGTCCCTGGAGTTTCTAATTTGGCAGATTTGGTCCCTAAGGTCTAAAAATGAAAAAAATGCAATTATGGTCCTTATACTAATGTTTAATTGCAGGTTTAGTCCTTATAAGAAGTTTGGAAAAGTTACAAAACAGGCCCCTCATCTTTCAGCAATTACAAATTGGTCCTTGTACTTTTAATAAACCAAACGGACTCCCATTATTATTATAAACCCAACTCCAAAACAAAAACCAAACCCAACCTTATAACTCCCAAATCCAGTCCACACCACAAGGCCCAAATTGCCATAACCCGGCCCAATCCCCTTTGTAATAAAACAGACCCAATCCCACACCCCGTTTATCCTCTTCGTCTTCCACCTCACTCCCCCCTCCTCCTTTACACCTGTAACTCAACACCTCACCCTCTCCAGCTCACCCCTACTTTATCACCCACTCCCCATCACCCCTCTTTCCACAGAACACTCCACCATTAAATGCTACTCACACCTAATTCTCACCCCAAAACAGCCATACCCATAGTATTAAGCAATACCACTCAACAAAGTCCAAGATTGTGCCAAACGTGTCCCTTACTCTCCCTAACACTCCCAAGATACATTAATTGTATCAGAACTGCCTCAGTACACGTGGAGCGTTTTGGCGCCAAATCAAGTTTAAACGGTTGAGATGATTGGGACTCATTCAATGGCTCAGATCAAGTGGGATGTGATATTTTATCAAGTTGAAAAGCAAAGTGGTGATAAATAGCCAAGAAGACAGAGAAGAGCCATATCATAATTGTAATCCTAGTTTATGATCATCGTAGCATAATTAACTAGTTGTCACTAGTAGTGTAATCCTTTATTTCTGTTGTTAAAGTGTTGTTTAACTTTTCTAAAGTGTAATCAACAGCTTTGAATTATCATATCAATCTATCTTTTCAGTTTTCAGTATTTCACTTTGTCCCAATTTTCATATCAAGTTCTTTCAATTTCTGTTGAATGATTGTTGTTTGGAGGACTTATATAACACTACTAAGCTCTCAGTAAGCTTTAGCAAGCTTTTGAGTCACTTGAACAATCAATAATTCATTAATTAGGAAAATACACTAGAAAATAGAAAATAATAAAAAAATAGAGTTACTGTAGAAGAAAGCAAGGAGCAAGTGCTATCTTGGATTGCCTTGGTTTAGAGCTCTATGGAGAGCATATAGGAAAGGTTCTTTGATCTTGGTTCTGTGTTCATCTCATTCCCAAGTTGTAAGCTATTTCTTGATTTTTAGCATTTTCTGTTTTAGTTGATAATCTAGTATAATAATTCTTGTTTCATGCTTAGTTGATATTGGTTAGTGATAATCTAAAATAAAATCAGTAGGTTGTTAGTTATAAATCTTAGTTGCTAGTTGTTTAATATTTGACAGTTAAATTAGTTAATTAGTGATTCATAGGATATAGTTGTTAATTGCAGTCTAATTGTGTCTATCTGATCTAATTTCATCATAATCAAGTGTTAGGAGTCAATCTTATGGTCTAATTCAGGTTATACAACACTAATCTTAAAAACAGTCCTTGCTAAGGTGTGTTTGGATCAAGCTGTTTCTCTGAGTTGTGGTCTGTTATTGTGCTTAGTTCTTGTTTGTGCATGTTTCTCTAGGTCTATTTAACTCAGTTCAGTCATAATACATAAGCCTTTATAGTTAAAAAGTCAAAAGTAGTCTTAATTCCATCTAGTTTGTTAACTGTTAGTGTAAAACAGTCAATAATCATCAAACTAGCTTAAAACTAAATAACCTAGCTTATTTTCACCTTATCATAGCTTAATATAACTTAATTAGTGAGTAAACTAGGATCAAAGCTCAGAATAGTCAAAAGTAGTGGTTAACTTAAAAAGTCAATTTGCAGCCTACATGATTTTTGAATAAACTTTGGATTTTCACTGTGTGCTTGTTATTTGAAATTAGGACCTGAGCTTGTAGGTTTAAATAATCTTGTTGCTGATCTCTTGGTTACTATTTTTGTTAATTTTTTATCTAGCTTATTAAGAGCTTAATCAGTGCTTATCTTTTGGTGATTCTTCTTAGACTTCCCCTGTGCACAGTCAAACCCCTCATTTCATAAGCTTGTAAAAGCTTGTGTAGTGAGTGCTAGCTTGTGTATTTTGGATTTTTATGATGCCCATGTGGCTAGTTATCTGAACTAAGTGCTTATTTGTTCTTAATTGCTTATTTGAACTGCTTATCTTACCTAAACTTGTGCTATCAAAATAACTTAATCACTGAGCAATCAGTGTACACAAGCAATATCACAAGCCCACCATAAGCTCATCAATAAGCTTTGGCTTGTGATCTAAGGTTTTTTAAGAAGCTTAGCAGTCCATCTATCAAGTTCAAGCTTAATCTTTCATTTTCTAGTCCTTTAACTAGGGCTGCATCTCAGCTTAAGCTTGTTCATTTCACTTAGCCCTCTGAGTGACTCAGTTATACCACCAAACTTCATAAGCCCTTTACAAGCTATCCAGTGGACCCCATTGGTTGAGCTTTACTAATTTGGAATCCTTACCAGCCCAATTTATTAGTTCAGCACTCAATAATCCCTCTTGAGCTTATTACATAAGCTCAATTTGGCCTCTTGGTTGCCTGTCTAGGGGTGTTTGGATCTCAGCTTTGTTAGGTTTGCTTATAAGCTTTTCACAAGCTTATTAGCTTAATCTAGTAAACTCACTTGTCCATACTTGTTAATACACTATCTATACACAATAATATCTTTTTATTTTCTTTCTTAAGTTAGTTTTTAAGCTTTCAACAAGCTTATTAGCTCATTTTCACTCAGTCACTTAACTGAGTAACTCAGTTTGGACCCCTCACTTCCTAAGCTCATTCTGAGCTTATCACTGGGTCCCACACCATAAAACTTGGTTCTACCAACCCCCCTCCTACCAGGCTTGAAGACTTGACCCTTTGCTTGGCCTAAATCCTAGTGGACCCCACTTGGTTTGACTTCCCAAAGCTGTCCCATTTTCTGTCTCAGAATCAATAAGCCAAGTGCTTATTTGTGTTCTTTGGCTTATTCAAGCCACTTATTTGGTTGAGCCTTGTTAAGTATTGTATATATAACTTATTGGAACCAGTATCTACCCTTGTGAACCCCACATAAGCTCATTTGAGCTTATTTCCTTCAAAGTCAACTAAAAAGTCAACTGTTTTGGGTATTAAGCACTTTCAGTGCTTATTCTGTGTTTCCAAGCTTATTGTTTTTGTATTAGTTTCTTATTTTAAGTATTTTTATAGTTTTATAAAAGAAAAACCACAAAAAGCCAAATATACTTATAGTGATAGCTTCTATTTAATAGAAACTATCTATTTAATTTTCTTTTTAGCTTATTTATAAGCACTTCTGTATTTTTATATTTTTATTAAATCTCTTTTATATTAAAGTATTTTTATAAATTTTTCCAGATTTTTCTTTTGTTATCTAGTAATTTTTAGAATTAATTTTAGTTTAATTAATAATTAATTAATATTAAATAACTAAATAGTATAATTATATTTTATTAAGTACTACATAGTTTTTATAATTTTTCTAGGTTTTATATAAGTTATAACATTTTTAGGAATTTTTATAGAATTTTTACTGTTCATATTATAGTATTTTTAATTTAATTACTTTACATAGTTAATAAATAATTATATAGTTAATAATTAATAATATATAGATAATAAGTGTAATAAATATATTTTCATTTTTTAAAATAAGTTTTATAGTATTTTAGATTTTTCTAAGTTTTAACTTTATTTTTCTAAGCTTATTTTATATTTTCTAATTAAATAGTGTATTATTAAATAGTTTTAATAGTTTTTAATTATAATAAATAATATAATAGTTTAAATAAATAATTTTCTTTTTTCTAATAATTTTCTTTTATTCTTAGGATCTCAAAAATATAAATTTCACATTTGTGGGGTTTATACTGATCACTTTTTACTTTTATTTTTGTACGTTTACGTTTGATTTAATTTAAACGTACGTTTTTAATACCTTTTACGTTTCTAGGGTTTTTGATCGTACTTATTAGTTGATTTAACTCTTTAGAGTTAATTATACTTGTAGTACTGTGACAAATCATTCATAACCCTATTCCTAATCAACCACATATATAACATATTCGTTCAATCTCAGGATATCACAACCTCGTTGGGGAATAAACGACCCGGGAATATAACTGTACTACCTCGGATTATTGCATTTGCCTCTTTCTAGTTTGACTTGCCTAGTTGACCTATCTACAGTGGTTGACTAAATAAGTAGAGTAGTCAGGAGCGAATCAATTTTTGGCGCCGTTGCCGGGGAGGCTGTGCTGCGTTGAACGATTTTTGTTCTCTATTTGGTGGATTATCTATTCTTTGTATATATATTATATATCATATCGTATTTTAAACTTCCTAAAACAATATAAAATACAAAAATATTTTCTTTTTCTTTCTATATATATATAAAAGATAAATAATCACAAAAATACTCTTCGCACCCCTCCTGAGTTTTCCTTTTCTTCAAGGATCCTTAGACGCGTCTTAGTGCATGCGCACTCGTTCTTCAAGGTCATCAAGTCCTCTTCGTGAGCTTGTAGCCATACCTCGAAGAAATCGTAGACGTTCTGCTCCCTCAGTCGTACCCGAGATACGTACTGAACCAAAAATTCCTGTCAAAATGACAGAAGAACAAACGATGAACGAACTTCTCCAGGCACCCACCGATGGGTACGGAGATGCCATTGTTGTTCCAGCCATCGTAGCTGAGAACTTTGAACTTAAAACAGGGTTAATAAACCTAGTGACAGCGCGTCAATTCTATGGTTTTGATAGGGACGATCCTCACTATCACATTCGGTGGTTCAATAAAATAACATCTACCTTGAAATGTAAAAATGTCCCTGAGGATGCAATAAAACTTCTTCTTTTTCCGTTTTCTCTCGATGGGCCTGCTAGGGTCTGGCTTGACAAACAACCCCCTAAGTCGATTGAAACGTGGGAAGATTTAGTACAGAAGTTTGTGCATAAATTCTATCCTCCTTCAAAAACCACGAATCTCCGGAATGAAATCATGAAATTCACACAACATTATGATGAAACATTCAGTGAATCATGGGATCGTTTTAAGGAAATGCTACGCAACTGTCCTCATCATGGATTTACTGAGTTGATATATCTGGATACTTTCTATAATGGCATAAGACAAGCTGATCAAGATTCTCTTAATTCCTCCGCGGGAGGTAATTTTTTGAATCGAACAACAAAGGATGCTTTAGCCATTATAGAAAACAAAGCTGAGGTCCGTACCTCAAGAAACAAACCAGTTGCTTCCAAAGCAAGTGATTCACCTTCTACTTCATCTCCCATGACTCAAACTGTTGACAATACTCAGTTTGCTCAACTCATGGATGCTCTTAAAAATTTAACTCTTAACCAAAAGAAAGAGCCATCTACACATGCTGAAGTCAAAAAGATTGAACCATGTGTCACTTGTGGTGGTCCTCATGCATACTACAACTGTACTGCCACCGATGGCAATGCATTTGAAGTCGATGCTCTAGCCGGTAATTTCAATCAAGGTGGTAACCAATACCATTCTCAAGCTGAAACAAATTACCGTGCTAATAACCAAGAGGGACCATCAGGATCATATCAACCCAACAATTCAAATAGGTCTAATCCTAATCAGCCAAGAGGGCAATATAACCAAAATCAATATTGTACTCAGAACAATCAAATTGTTCCTGTTCAATACCCTCCCCATAGGGGGAATTCAAGTTCTAATCAAGGGTATTCAGCTCCTAATAATCAAATAGTTTCGTTCCAAGAATCTCAATCTGCTGAACTAGCTAACCACATCAAGGCTACTGATGCTAAAATGAGAGTGGTTCAAAACCAAATCTCCAATTTGAAGAATGAATTTGATTCTTCAATTGCGAAGAACAATAATGAGCTGAAGAACGATCTTAAGAATATGATATCTGATTTGGTAAAACAACTCGTTCCACCATCCACCTCGGGAAGTCTCCCGAGTAATACTGTTGCGAATCCAAGGGGTGAACTCAAAGCTGTCACTACATATAGTGATACGACTCATGATGGACCAGCCATGGTGACAAAGGACCCTGTACTTCCTTCTGATAATGGAAGTACTTATTACGTCCAAACCACGGTTGTCCCAAACTCTACACCCCCAATTACTCCTACATCATCAAGAATAGATCCCACTCTTTCACGATTCACGGTTAAAAGTTTGTCAAGCAATCTTTATGACCAAAGGGCAGCTATGACTTATTCTCATATGCTTAATGCTTCCCGAAAGAGTGTACTTGACGATAGTGATGATGAGGAGGATTCCAACATCATCAAAGCTATCACCACTCGTAGTGGTGCTGCTTATGAGGGACCCTCGACTCCTATTCCACCACCGTTATACGATGTGGAAAAAGAGCCCGAGGTTGCCAAGGACCAGGTGCAAATTCCAAGCCCACGAAGTACCGCACACGTCCAACCGCAAGTTGTCCCTCGAAAGAAAACCAAACCAGGAATTGTCTTTGAGACTGATGAAATTCCTGAGCCTACTGTCCCTAAATCCAAACCTTTTAAGCCTACCATTCCTTACCCTTCACGTTTAAATGAGCAAGAGCACCGCGAGAGGTCTAATTATCAAACGGACAAACTCTTGCAAATCTTTAAAGATTTGCAATTTGACATAAGTCTTGCGGATGCTGTCATCTTGATGCCCAAATTTGCATCAACAATCAAACAGTTGTTAAACAACAAGGAAAAACTGGTTGAATTGGCAAAAACTTCTCTAAATGAGAACTGCTCTGCAGTTATCTTAAAGAAGCTTCCTGAGAAGCTTGGAGATCCTGGGAAATTTATCTTACCTTGTGAATTTCCAGGAATGGTTGCATGCAACGCCTTGGCCGATCTAGGCGCCAGCATCAACCTGATGCCTAATTCAGTATGGAAGAAACTTTCTCTTCCTAAACTTACCCCTACCTGCATGACTCTCGAGCTTGCAGATCGTTCAGTATCTATGCCCCTCGGTATTGCCGAGGACGTATTTGTGAAAGTAGGGAAGTTCCATTTTCCAGCTGACTTTGTGATTGTCGAATTCGATGCTGATCCTAGGGTTCCTCTCATTCTTGGACGAGGATTCCTAAGGACGGGCCACGCTCTTATAGATGTATTTGAGCGTCAAATCACATTGCGTGTGGGTAATGAGGCTATTACCTTTAACCATGATCAAACATCAAAGTACTCCTCCAATTATAACTCTGCATCGGTTAACCGAATCGATGTCATTGATGTTGCCTTACAGGAGTACTCTCAAGAGGATCTTGGTTATGTTCTTGATATGGTGAGTGGTGATCCCACTACATTGTCTCATTCCATCATTTCCGACTCTTCATCTGCCCTCACTCTGGTTGAGGAAAGTGATTCTATTATGGATGAGATTGATGATTATCTCAATCTGGATACATTTCTTCCTGGTATTGATGATACCGAGAGTGATCAGGAGGAAGATGTTATTCTTCTTCTTGAACAACTGCTGTACCCAGAAAATTATCCCACCATCCCTCCCAAACAACTTCATAAAGAGGAATCCAAATCAGTTGAAAAAACTGATAAAATTCCTGAGATCAAGTATAAGATCTCCCCTCCTTCACCTAAATTTCAAATTCTTGAGGAGGAAGTTCTTGTGATTACTGCTGTCTTGATCTCCCTACTACCCTTCACCTACCCGGTGATTTCTCCATCTCTTCACTCATTCGGGAGTGAAGATGTTACCTTTGATCCTGGGATATTCCATATAACATTGGTTTAGATCCAGATACTTCCCCATGGATTTTTCAAATGCTTTGTCTCCCAACCTGTTCAGGAACTCTTTGTTACAGTTAATCGTTCACAAGCGGTTAGCTTGCGTGACAAACCTGACAGTGTGGGAGGAAAGATATCAAATACGGGGTCGAGTCCAGCTAGTGACTCGGGAATCAAAAACGTTAGCACAAACATGGGTCTTCACCCGTGTGTAACACCCTAGTGTGGGGGAGATGCCCCACATGTTGTAAATATGTATATAATCTAAAAAAAAAAAAAAAAAAAAAAAAAAAAGAAAAAAAAAAAAAAAAAGTATGTATATACACTTTAAATAAAGGCTAAGTAATATTTCCCTTTCACCTTCTAAGTTCGGTTTAACACCCGGTACTTTGAATATTGAGGGCAATATTCAGTTCTAAGTGTGGGGGGGGGATTCTCTCGAGAATTCAAACACATGTTCCATCAGGAACCCCCATTTTAGCCAAAAATTTTAAAATTTTTTCTCACTTAGAACGCAAATAAATGGTATCAATCCTCCATGTCTAACACACAACAGGATTGGCTAGTCCAGGAGCAAACGGCTCTTGGTAAAGACATCTCAAAACCGTTATAGCTTGCAATTTGCTCAAAATTGTATGGTTCCTCAACTCCCCATCATCCTCAAAAGATAATGAGTTGGCTAGCCCGCAAGGTTATGGCTTGTGGTAAAGGCTGTGAAAAACCATAATTGGTAATCAGCTCACCAAAGATAATATTTATAATTTATCTAAGAGTTGGCTAGTCCAGAAGCAAACGGCTTTTGGTAAAGACAAATCAAATCCGTTGACAGCTGGTGATTTGCTCAAAATCACACGGTTATCAGGTGTGCCACAGTTCTTACACCTGGCTACTCCAGAAGTGATGGCTTTTGGTAAAGAGATAAAATCCATTAATCTTCATAAAATATTGCTAGGGACTAGCAATAGCTTAGTGTGGGGGATTGATGAGTGTCTAAATACTCATCATTTAGTTCACATTTAAGCTACGAAAATATCTGAAAACATACAAATATGCTTCAAAATACTGGATTTATCTCCAAATTGTGTTTTTAGGTGTTTAAGTGCAAAAGGGATGAAAACTGATAAAAAACAAGTCAAATTTACAGTTTCAGTCCCTGAACTTTGATAAATTGGCAAATCTAGTCCCTAGTCATTTCAAAACTTGTAAAATATCATTTTAGGTCCTTGGGATTCACAAGTTGTAAAAATAATCCTTTGAAGTTTAAAATCTCAAAATTACAACTTTGGTCCCTCAACTTTGCAAAACTGTCAAAAATAGTCCTTAGGGTTTTAAAATTGGAAATTAATCAAAATAAACCTTATACTATTCATGTTTGACAGGAATGGTCCTTATGAGAAAAGTTTTGAGAAATAACAAGTTTGGTCCCTGGAGTTTCTAATTTGGCAGATTTGGTCCCTAAGGTCTAAAAATGAAAAAAATGCAATTATGGTCCTTATACTAATGTTTAATTGCAGGTTTAGTCCTTATAAGAAGTTTGGAAAAGTTACAAAACAGGCCCCTCATCTTTCAGCAATTACAAATTGGTCCTTGTACTTTTAATAAACCAAACGGACTCCCATTATTATTATAAACCCAACTCCAAAACAAAAACCAAACCCAACCTTATAACTCCCAAATCCAGTCCACACCACAAGGCCCAAATTGCCATAACCCGGCCCAATCCCCTTTGTAATAAAACAGACCCAATCCCACACCCCGTTTATCCTCTTCGTCTTCCACCTCACTCCCCCCTCCTCCTTTACACCTGTAACTCAACACCTCACCCTCTCCAGCTCACCCCTACTTTATCACCCACTCCCCATCACCCCTCTTTCCACAGAACACTCCACCATTAAATGCTACTCACACCTAATTCTCACCCCAAAACAGCCATACCCATAGTATTAAGCAATACCACTCAACAAAGTCCAAGATTGTGCCAAACGTGTCCCTTACTCTCCCTAACACTCCCAAGATACATTAATTGTATCAGAACTGCCTCAGTACACGTGGAGCGTTTTGGCGCCAAATCAAGTTTAAACGGTTGAGATGATTGGGACTCATTCAATGGCTCAGATCAAGTGGGATGTGATATTTTATCAAGTTGAAAAGCAAAGTGGTGATAAATAGCCAAGAAGACAGAGAAGAGCCATATCATAATTGTAATCCTAGTTTATGATCATCGTAGCATAATTAACTAGTTGTCACTAGTAGTGTAATCCTTTATTTCTGTTGTTAAAGTGTTGTTTAACTTTTCTAAAGTGTAATCAACAGCTTTGAATTATCATATCAATCTATCTTTTCAGTTTTCAGTATTTCACTTTGTCCCAATTTTCATATCAAGTTCTTTCAATTTCTGTTGAATGATTGTTGTTTGGAGGACTTATATAACACTACTAAGCTCTCAGTAAGCTTTAGCAAGCTTTTGAGTCACTTGAACAATCAATAATTCATTAATTAGGAAAATACACTAGAAAATAGAAAATAATAAAAAAATAGAGTTACTGTAGAAGAAAGCAAGGAGCAAGTGCTATCTTGGATTGCCTTGGTTTAGAGCTCTATGGAGAGCATATAGGAAAGGTTCTTTGATCTTGGTTCTGTGTTCATCTCATTCCCAAGTTGTAAGCTATTTCTTGATTTTTAGCATTTTCTGTTTTAGTTGATAATCTAGTATAATAATTCTTGTTTCATGCTTAGTTGATATTGGTTAGTGATAATCTAAAATAAAATCAGTAGGTTGTTAGTTATAAATCTTAGTTGCTAGTTGTTTAATATTTGACAGTTAAATTAGTTAATTAGTGATTCATAGGATATAGTTGTTAATTGCAGTCTAATTGTGTCTATCTGATCTAATTTCATCATAATCAAGTGTTAGGAGTCAATCTTATGGTCTAATTCAGGTTATACAACACTAATCTTAAAAACAGTCCTTGCTAAGGTGTGTTTGGATCAAGCTGTTTCTCTGAGTTGTGGTCTGTTATTGTGCTTAGTTCTTGTTTGTGCATGTTTCTCTAGGTCTATTTAACTCAGTTCAGTCATAATACATAAGCCTTTATAGTTAAAAAGTCAAAAGTAGTCTTAATTCCATCTAGTTTGTTAACTGTTAGTGTAAAACAGTCAATAATCATCAAACTAGCTTAAAACTAAATAACCTAGCTTATTTTCACCTTATCATAGCTTAATATAACTTAATTAGTGAGTAAACTAGGATCAAAGCTCAGAATAGTCAAAAGTAGTGGTTAACTTAAAAAGTCAATTTGCAGCCTACATGATTTTTGAATAAACTTTGGATTTTCACTGTGTGCTTGTTATTTGAAATTAGGACCTGAGCTTGTAGGTTTAAATAATCTTGTTGCTGATCTCTTGGTTACTATTTTTGTTAATTTTTTATCTAGCTTATTAAGAGCTTAATCAGTGCTTATCTTTTGGTGATTCTTCTTAGACTTCCCCTGTGCACAGTCAAACCCCTCATTTCATAAGCTTGTAAAAGCTTGTGTAGTGAGTGCTAGCTTGTGTATTTTGGATTTTTATGATGCCCATGTGGCTAGTTATCTGAACTAAGTGCTTATTTGTTCTTAATTGCTTATTTGAACTGCTTATCTTACCTAAACTTGTGCTATCAAAATAACTTAATCACTGAGCAATCAGTGTACACAAGCAATATCACAAGCCCACCATAAGCTCATCAATAAGCTTTGGCTTGTGATCTAAGGTTTTTTAAGAAGCTTAGCAGTCCATCTATCAAGTTCAAGCTTAATCTTTCATTTTCTAGTCCTTTAACTAGGGCTGCATCTCAGCTTAAGCTTGTTCATTTCACTTAGCCCTCTGAGTGACTCAGTTATACCACCAAACTTCATAAGCCCTTTACAAGCTATCCAGTGGACCCCATTGGTTGAGCTTTACTAATTTGGAATCCTTACCAGCCCAATTTATTAGTTCAGCACTCAATAATCCCTCTTGAGCTTATTACATAAGCTCAATTTGGCCTCTTGGTTGCCTGTCTAGGGGTGTTTGGATCTCAGCTTTGTTAGGTTTGCTTATAAGCTTTTCACAAGCTTATTAGCTTAATCTAGTAAACTCACTTGTCCATACTTGTTAATACACTATCTATACACAATAATATCTTTTTATTTTCTTTCTTAAGTTAGTTTTTAAGCTTTCAACAAGCTTATTAGCTCATTTTCACTCAGTCACTTAACTGAGTAACTCAGTTTGGACCCCTCACTTCCTAAGCTCATTCTGAGCTTATCACTGGGTCCCACACCATAAAACTTGGTTCTACCAACCCCCCTCCTACCAGGCTTGAAGACTTGACCCTTTGCTTGGCCTAAATCCTAGTGGACCCCACTTGGTTTGACTTCCCAAAGCTGTCCCATTTTCTGTCTCAGAATCAATAAGCCAAGTGCTTATTTGTGTTCTTTGGCTTATTCAAGCCACTTATTTGGTTGAGCCTTGTTAAGTATTGTATATATAACTTATTGGAACCAGTATCTACCCTTGTGAACCCCACATAAGCTCATTTGAGCTTATTTCCTTCAAAGTCAACTAAAAAGTCAACTGTTTTGGGTATTAAGCACTTTCAGTGCTTATTCTGTGTTTCCAAGCTTATTGTTTTTGTATTAGTTTCTTATTTTAAGTATTTTTATAGTTTTATAAAAGAAAAACCACAAAAAGCCAAATATACTTATAGTGATAGCTTCTATTTAATAGAAACTATCTATTTAATTTTCTTTTTAGCTTATTTATAAGCACTTCTGTATTTTTATATTTTTATTAAATCTCTTTTATATTAAAGTATTTTTATAAATTTTTCCAGATTTTTCTTTTGTTATCTAGTAATTTTTAGAATTAATTTTAGTTTAATTAATAATTAATTAATATTAAATAACTAAATAGTATAATTATATTTTATTAAGTACTACATAGTTTTTATAATTTTTCTAGGTTTTATATAAGTTATAACATTTTTAGGAATTTTTATAGAATTTTTACTGTTCATATTATAGTATTTTTAATTTAATTACTTTACATAGTTAATAAATAATTATATAGTTAATAATTAATAATATATAGATAATAAGTGTAATAAATATATTTTCATTTTTTAAAATAAGTTTTATAGTATTTTAGATTTTTCTAAGTTTTAACTTTATTTTTCTAAGCTTATTTTATATTTTCTAATTAAATAGTGTATTATTAAATAGTTTTAATAGTTTTTAATTATAATAAATAATATAATAGTTTAAATAAATAATTTTCTTTTTTCTAATAATTTTCTTTTATTCTTAGGATCTCAAAAATATAAATTTCACATTTGTGGGGTTTATACTGATCACTTTTTACTTTTATTTTTGTACGTTTACGTTTGATTTAATTTAAACGTACGTTTTTAATACCTTTTACGTTTCTAGGGTTTTTGATCGTACTTATTAGTTGATTTAACTCTTTAGAGTTAATTATACTTGTAGTACTGTGACAAATCATTCATAACCCTATTCCTAATCAACCACATATATAACATATTCGTTCAATCTCAGGATATCACAACCTCGTTGGGGAATAAACGACCCGGGAATATAACTGTACTACCTCGGATTATTGCATTTGCCTCTTTCTAGTTTGACTTGCCTAGTTGACCTATCTACAGTGGTTGACTAAATAAGTAGAGTAGTCAGGAGCGAATCAATTTTTGGCGCCGTTGCCGGGGAGGCTGTGCTGCGTTGAACGATTTTTGTTCTCTATTTGGTGGATTATCTATTCTTTGTATATATATTATATATCATATCGTATTTTAAACTTCCTAAAACAATATAAAATACAAAAATATTTTCTTTTTCTTTCTATATATATATAAAAGATAAATAATCACAAAAATACTCTTCGCACCCCTCCTGAGTTTTCCTTTTCTTCAAGGATCCTTAGACGCGTCTTAGTGCATGCGCACTCGTTCTTCAAGGTCATCAAGTCCTCTTCGTGAGCTTGTAGCCATACCTCGAAGAAATCGTAGACGTTCTGCTCCCTCAGTCGTACCCGAGATACGTACTGAACCAAAAATTCCTGTCAAAATGACAGAAGAACAAACGATGAACGAACTTCTCCAGGCACCCACCGATGGGTACGGAGATGCCATTGTTGTTCCAGCCATCGTAGCTGAGAACTTTGAACTTAAAACAGGGTTAATAAACCTAGTGACAGCGCGTCAATTCTATGGTTTTGATAGGGACGATCCTCACTATCACATTCGGTGGTTCAATAAAATAACATCTACCTTGAAATGTAAAAATGTCCCTGAGGATGCAATAAAACTTCTTCTTTTTCCGTTTTCTCTCGATGGGCCTGCTAGGGTCTGGCTTGACAAACAACCCCCTAAGTCGATTGAAACGTGGGAAGATTTAGTACAGAAGTTTGTGCATAAATTCTATCCTCCTTCAAAAACCACGAATCTCCGGAATGAAATCATGAAATTCACACAACATTATGATGAAACATTCAGTGAATCATGGGATCGTTTTAAGGAAATGCTACGCAACTGTCCTCATCATGGATTTACTGAGTTGATATATCTGGATACTTTCTATAATGGCATAAGACAAGCTGATCAAGATTCTCTTAATTCCTCCGCGGGAGGTAATTTTTTGAATCGAACAACAAAGGATGCTTTAGCCATTATAGAAAACAAAGCTGAGGTCCGTACCTCAAGAAACAAACCAGTTGCTTCCAAAGCAAGTGATTCACCTTCTACTTCATCTCCCATGACTCAAACTGTTGACAATACTCAGTTTGCTCAACTCATGGATGCTCTTAAAAATTTAACTCTTAACCAAAAGAAAGAGCCATCTACACATGCTGAAGTCAAAAAGATTGAACCATGTGTCACTTGTGGTGGTCCTCATGCATACTACAACTGTACTGCCACCGATGGCAATGCATTTGAAGTCGATGCTCTAGCCGGTAATTTCAATCAAGGTGGTAACCAATACCATTCTCAAGCTGAAACAAATTACCGTGCTAATAACCAAGAGGGACCATCAGGATCATATCAACCCAACAATTCAAATAGGTCTAATCCTAATCAGCCAAGAGGGCAATATAACCAAAATCAATATCGTACTCAGAACAATCAAATTGTTCCTGTTCAATACCCTCCCCATAGGGGGAATTCAAGTTCTAATCAAGGGTATTCAGCTCCTAATAATCAAATAGTTTCGTTCCAAGAATCTCAATCTGCTGAACTAGCTAACCACATCAAGGCTACTGATGCTAAAATGAGAGTGGTTCAAAACCAAATCTCCAATTTGAAGAATGAATTTGATTCTTCAATTGCGAAGAACAATAATGAGCTGAAGAACGATCTTAAGAATATGATATCTGATTTGGTAAAACAACTCGTTCCACCATCCACCTCGGGAAGTCTCCCGAGTAATACTGTTGCGAATCCAAGGGGTGAACTCAAAGCTGTCACTACATATAGTGATACGACTCATGATGGACCAGCCATGGTGACAAAGGACCCTGTACTTCCTTCTGATAATGGAAGTACTTATTACGTCCAAACCACGGTTGTCCCAAACTCTACACCCCCAATTACTCCTACATCATCAAGAATAGATCCCACTCTTTCACGATTCACGGTTAAAAGTTTGTCAAGCAATCTTTATGACCAAAGGGCAGCTATGACTTATTCTCATATGCTTAATGCTTCCCGAAAGAGTGTACTTGACGATAGTGATGATGAGGAGGATTCCAACATCATCAAAGCTATCACCACTCGTAGTGGTGCTGCTTATGAGGGACCCTCGACTCCTATTCCACCACCGTTATACGATGTGGAAAAAGAGCCCGAGGTTGCCAAGGACCAGGTGCAAATTCCAAGCCCACGAAGTACCGCACACGTCCAACCGCAAGTTGTCCCTCGAAAGAAAACCAAACCAGGAATTGTCTTTGAGACTGATGAAATTCCTGAGCCTACTGTCCCTAAATCCAAACCTTTTAAGCCTACCATTCCTTACCCTTCACGTTTAAATGAGCAAGAGCACCGCGAGAGGTCTAATTATCAAACGGACAAACTCTTGCAAATCTTTAAAGATTTGCAATTTGACATAAGTCTTGCGGATGCTGTCATCTTGATGCCCAAATTTGCATCAACAATCAAACAGTTGTTAAACAACAAGGAAAAACTGGTTGAATTGGCAAAAACTTCTCTAAATGAGAACTGCTCTGCAGTTATCTTAAAGAAGCTTCCTGAGAAGCTTGGAGATCCTGGGAAATTTATCTTACCTTGTGAATTTCCAGGAATGGTTGCATGCAACGCCTTGGCCGATCTAGGCGCCAGCATCAACCTGATGCCTAATTCAGTATGGAAGAAACTTTCTCTTCCTAAACTTACCCCTACCTGCATGACTCTCGAGCTTGCAGATCGTTCAGTATCTATGCCCCTCGGTATTGCCGAGGACGTATTTGTGAAAGTAGGGAAGTTCCATTTTCCAGCTGACTTTGTGATTGTCGAATTCGATGCTGATCCTAGGGTTCCTCTCATTCTTGGACGAGGATTCCTAAGGACGGGCCACGCTCTTATAGATGTATTTGAGCGTCAAATCACATTGCGTGTGGGTAATGAGGCTATTACCTTTAACCATGATCAAACATCAAAGTACTCCTCCAATTATAACTCTGCATCGGTTAACCGAATCGATGTCATTGATGTTGCCTTACAGGAGTACTCTCAAGAGGATCTTGGTTATGTTCTTGATATGGTGAGTGGTGATCCCACTACATTGTCTCATTCCATCATTTCCGACTCTTCATCTGCCCTCACTCTGGTTGAGGAAAGTGATTCTATTATGGATGAGATTGATGATTATCTCAATCTGGATACATTTCTTCCTGGTATTGATGATACCGAGAGTGATCAGGAGGAAGATGTTATTCTTCTTCTTGAACAACTGCTGTACCCAGAAAATTATCCCACCATCCCTCCCAAACAACTTCATAAAGAGGAATCCAAATCAGTTGAAAAAACTGATAAAATTCCTGAGATCAAGTATAAGATCTCCCCTCCTTCACCTAAATTTCAAATTCTTGAGGAGGAAGTTCTTGTGATTACTGCTGTCTTGATCTCCCTACTACCCTTCACCTACCCGGTGATTTCTCCATCTCTTCACTCATTCGGGAGTGAAGATGTTACCTTTGATCCTGGGATATTCCATATAACATTGGTTTAGATCCAGATACTTCCCCATGGATTTTTCAAATGCTTTGTCTCCCAACCTGTTCAGGAACTCTTTGTTACAGTTAATCGTTCACAAGCGGTTAGCTTGCGTGACAAACCTGACAGTGTGGGAGGAAAGATATCAAATACGGGGTCGAGTCCAGCTAGTGACTCGGGAATCAAAAACGTTAGCACAAACATGGGTCTTCACCCGTGTGTAACACCCTAGTGTGGGGGAGATGCCCCACATGTTGTAAATATGTATATAATCTAAAAAAAAAAAAAAAAAAAAAAAAAAAAAGAAAAAAAAAAAAAAAAAAAGTATGTATATACACTTTAAATAAAGGCTAAGTAATATTTCCCTTTCACCTTCTAAGTTCGGTTTAACACCCGGTACTTTGAATATTGAGGGCAATATTCAGTTCTAAGTGTGGGGGGGGATTCTCTCGAGAATTCAAACACATGTTCCATCAGGAACCCCCATTTTAGCCAAAAATTTTAAAATTTTTTCTCACTTAGAACGCAAATAAATGGTATCAATCCTCCATGTCTAACACACAACAGGATTGGCTAGTCCAGGAGCAAACGGCTCTTGGTAAAGACATCTCAAAACCGTTATAGCTTGCAATTTGCTCAAAATTGTATGGTTCCTCAACTCCCCATCATCCTCAAAAGATAATGAGTTGGCTAGCCCGCAAGGTTATGGCTTGTGGTAAAGGCTGTGAAAAACCATAATTGGTAATCAGCTCACCAAAGATAATATTTATAATTTATCTAAGAGTTGGCTAGTCCAGAAGCAAACGGCTTTTGGTAAAGACAAATCAAATCCGTTGACAGCTGGTGATTTGCTCAAAATCACACGGTTATCAGGTGTGCCACAGTTCTTACACCTGGCTACTCCAGAAGTGATGGCTTTTGGTAAAGAGATAAAATCCATTAATCTTCATAAAATATTGCTAGGGACTAGCAATAGCTTAGTGTGGGGGATTGATGAGTGTCTAAATACTCATCATTTAGTTCACATTTAAGCTACGAAAATATCTGAAAACATACAAATATGCTTCAAAATACTGGATTTATCTCCAAATTGTGTTTTTAGGTGTTTAAGTGCAAAAGGGATGAAAACTGATAAAAAACAAGTCAAATTTACAGTTTCAGTCCCTGAACTTTGATAAATTGGCAAATCTAGTCCCTAGTCATTTCAAAACTTGTAAAATATCATTTTAGGTCCTTGGGATTCACAAGTTGTAAAAATAATCCTTTGAAGTTTAAAATCTCAAAATTACAACTTTGGTCCCTCAACTTTGCAAAACTGTCAAAAATAGTCCTTAGGGTTTTAAAATTGGAAATTAATCAAAATAAACCTTATACTATTCATGTTTGACAGGAATGGTCCTTATGAGAAAAGTTTTGAGAAATAACAAGTTTGGTCCCTGGAGTTTCTAATTTGGCAGATTTGGTCCCTAAGGTCTAAAAATGAAAAAAATGCAATTATGGTCCTTATACTAATGTTTAATTGCAGGTTTAGTCCTTATAAGAAGTTTGGAAAAGTTACAAAACAGGCCCCTCATCTTTCAGCAATTACAAATTGGTCCTTGTACTTTTAATAAACCAAACGGACTCCCATTATTATTATAAACCCAACTCCAAAACAAAAACCAAACCCAACCTTATAACTCCCAAATCCAGTCCACACCACAAGGCCCAAATTGCCATAACCCGGCCCAATCCCCTTTGTAATAAAACAGACCCAATCCCACACCCCGTTTATCCTCTTCGTCTTCCACCTCACTCCCCCCTCCTCCTTTACACCTGTAACTCAACACCTCACCCTCTCCAGCTCACCCCTACTTTATCACCCACTCCCCATCACCCCTCTTTCCACAGAACACTCCACCATTAAATGCTACTCACACCTAATTCTCACCCCAAAACAGCCATACCCATAGTATTAAGCAATACCACTCAACAAAGTCCAAGATTGTGCCAAACGTGTCCCTTACTCTCCCTAACACTCCCAAGATACATTAATTGTATCAGAACTGCCTCAGTACACGTGGAGCATTTTGGCGCCAAATCAAGTTTAAACGGTTGAGATGATTGGGACTCATTCAATGGCTCAGATCAAGTGGGGTGTGATATTTTATCAAGTTGAAAAGCAAAGTGGTGATAAATAGCCAAGAAGACAGAGAAGAGCCATATCATAATTGTAATCCTAGTTTATGATCATCGTAGCATAATTAACTAGTTGTCACTAGTAGTGTAATCCTTTATTTCTGTTGTTAAAGTGTTGTTTAACTTTTCTAAAGTGTAATCAACAGCTTTGAATTATCATATCAATCTATCTTTTCAGTTTTCAGTATTTCACTTTGTCCCAATTTTCATATCAAGTTCTTTCAATTTCTGTTGAATGATTGTTGTTTGGAGGACTTATATAACACTACTAAGCTCTCAGTAAGCTTTAGCAAGCTTTTGAGTCACTTGAACAATCAATAATTCATTAATTAGGAAAATACACTAGAAAATAGAAAATAATAAAAAAATAGAGTTACTGTAGAAGAAAGCAAGGAGCAAGTGCTATCTTGGATTGCCTTGGTTTAGAGCTCTGTGGAGAGCATATAGGAAAGGTTCTTTGATCTTGGTTCTGTGTTCATCTCATTCCCAAGTTGTAAGCTATTTCTTGATTTTTAGCATTTTCTGTTTTAGTTGATAATCTAGTATAATAATTCTTGTTTCATGCTTAGTTGATATTGGTTAGTGATAATCTAAAATAAAATCAGTAGGTTGTTAGTTATAAATCTTAGTTGCTAGTTGTTTAATATTTGACAGTTAAATTAGTTAATTAGTGATTCATAGGATATAGTTGTTAATTGCAGTCTAATTGTGTCTATCTGATCTAATTTCATCATAATCAAGTGTTAGGAGTCAATCTTATGGTCTAATTCAGGTTATACAACACTAATCTTAAAAACAGTCCTTGCTAAGGTGTGTTTGGATCAAGCTGTTTCTCTGAGTTGTGGTCTGTTATTGTGCTTAGTTCTTGTTTGTGCATGTTTCTCTAGGTCTATTTAACTCAGTTCAGTCATAATACATAAGCCTTTATAGTTAAAAAGTCAAAAGTAGTCTTAATTCCATCTAGTTTGTTAACTGTTAGTGTAAAACAGTCAATAATCATCAAACTAGCTTAAAACTAAATAACCTAGCTTATTTTCACCTTATCATAGCTTAATATAACTTAATTAGTGAGTAAACTAGGATCAAAGCTCAGAATAGTCAAAAGTAGTGGTTAACTTAAAAAGTCAATTTGCAGCCTACATGATTTTTGAATAAACTTTGGATTTTCACTGTGTGCTTGTTATTTGAAATTAGGACCTGAGCTTGTAGGTTTAAATAATCTTGTTGCTGATCTCTTGGTTACTATTTTTGTTAATTTTTTATCTAGCTTATTAAGAGCTTAATCAGTGCTTATCTTTTGGTGATTCTTCTTAGACTTCCCCTGTGCACAGTCAAACCCCTCATTTCATAAGCTTGTAAAAGCTTGTGTAGTGAGTGCTAGCTTGTGTATTTTGGATTTTTATGATGCCCATGTGGCTAGTTATCTGAACTAAGTGCTTATTTGTTCTTAATTGCTTATTTGAACTGCTTATCTTACCTAAACTTGTGCTATCAAAATAACTTAATCACTGAGCAATCAGTGTACACAAGCAATATCACAAGCCCACCATAAGCTCATCAATAAGCTTTGGCTTGTGATCTAAGGTTTTTTAAGAAGCTTAGCAGTCCATCTATCAAGTTCAAGCTTAATCTTTCATTTTCTAGTCCTTTAACTAGGGCTGCATCTCAGCTTAAGCTTGTTCATTTCACTTAGCCCTCTGAGTGACTCAGTTATACCACCAAACTTCATAAGCCCTTTACAAGCTATCCAGTGGACCCCATTGGTTGAGCTTCACTAATTTGGAATCCTTACCAGCCCAATTTATTAGTTCAGCACTCAATAATCCCTCTTGAGCTTATTACATAAGCTCAATTTGGCCTCTTGGTTGCCTGTCTAGGGGTGTTTGGATCTCAGCTTTGTTAGGTTTGCTTATAAGCTTTTCACAAGCTTATTAGCTTAATCTAGTAAACTCACTTGTCCATACTTGTTAATACACTATCTATACACAATAATATCTTTTTATTTTCTTTCTTAAGTTAGTTTTTAAGCTTTCAACAAGCTTATTAGCTCATTTTCACTCAGTCACTTAACTGAGTAACTCAGTTTGGACCCCTCACTTCCTAAGCTCATTCTGAGCTTATCACTGGGTCCCACACCATAAAACTTGGTTCTACCAACCCCCCTCCTACCAGGCTTGAAGACTTGACCCTTTGCTTGGCCTAAATCCTAGTGGACCCCACTTGGTTTGACTTCCCAAAGCTGTCCCATTTTCTGTCTCAGAATCAATAAGCCAAGTGCTTATTTGTGTTCTTTGGCTTATTCAAGCCACTTATTTGGTTGAGCCTTGTTAAGTATTGTATATATAACTTATTGGAACCAGTATCTACCCTTGTGAACCCCACATAAGCTCATTTGAGCTTATTTCCTTCAAAGTCAACTGTTTTGGGTATTAAGCACTTTCAGTGCTTATTCTGTGTTTCCAAGCTTATTGTTTTTGTATTAGTTTCTTATTTTAAGTATTTTTATAGTTTTATAAAAGAAAAACCACAAAAAGCCAAATATACTTATAGTGATAGCTTCTATTTAATAGAAACTATCTATTTAATTTTCTTTTTAGCTTATTTATAAGCACTTCTGTATTTTTATATTTTTATTAAATCTCTTTTATATTAAAGTATTTTTATAAATTTTTCCAGATTTTTCTTTTGTTATCTAGTAATTTTTAGAATTAATTTTAGTTTAATTAATAATTAATTAATATTAAATAACTAAATAGTATAATTATATTTTATTAAGTACTACATAGTTTTTATAATTTTTCTAGGTTTTATATAAGTTATAACATTTTTAGGAATTTTTATAGAATTTTTACTGTTCATATTATAGTATTTTTAATTTAATTACTTTACATAGTTAATAAATAATTATATAGTTAATAATTAATAATATATAGATAATAAGTGTAATAAATATATTTTCATTTTTTAAAATAAGTTTTATAGTATTTTAGATTTTTCTAAGTTTTAATTTTATTTTTCTAAGCTTATTTTATATTTTCTAATTAAATAGTGTATTATTAAATAGTTTTAATAGTTTTTAATTATAATAAATAATATAATAGTTTAAATAAATAATTTTCTTTTTTCTAATAATTTTCTTTTATTCTTAGGATCTCAAAAATATAAATTTCACATTTGTGGGGTTTATACTGATCACTTTTTACTTTTATTTTTGTACGTTTACGTTTGATTTAATTTAAACGTACGTTTTTAATACCTTTTACGTTTCTAGGGTTTTTGATCGTACTTATTAGTTGATTTAACTCTTTAGAGTTAATTATACTTGTAGTACTGTGACAAATCATTCATAACCCTATTCCTAATCAACCACATATATAACATATTCGTTCAATCTCAGGATATCACAACCTCGTTGGGGAATAAACGACCCGGGAATATAACTGTACTACCTCGGATTATTGCATTTGCCTCTTTCTAGTTTGACTTGCCTAGTTGACCTATCTACAGTGGTTGACTAAATAAGTAGAGTAGTCAGGAGCGAATCAACCCGTAAACTAAATTTACGATGAAATGTGTAATGCACGTGAATGATGAAATCTTTTCCCGCAATGAATAGTGTTCACTGAATAGTAAAATTTCTGAATGCTTCTCGGAATGTCAAACTGACACCAAAAATGATGAATAGTAAACTGATTAATAGTGTTTGAGGAATAGTGTTTTTCCAAAGTTCGGGAAATGACCTGAAATGACCTGAAATGGTGAGTTGTGACAAAGAATGTGTAATTTCTGATAGATGGTGGGACAAAATAGAGTATTTTCTGAATTTCACTACCCCCATATATAACATGATAAGAAAATCTGATGTTGACTTTCCGTGTTTGCATTTGATATATGATTTATGGGATACTATGACAGAAGAGGTTAGGGAAAACATTTTTAAACATGAAGGTTTAGATGCTATTACTGGTGATTGATGAGTGTGTAAATACTCATCATTTTATTCCCATTTAAACCACAAAAATGACCAAAAACACCAAAAATGACCAAATTATATTGCAAATATCCTTGGATTGTGTTTTATGTCTTATAAGTACAAAAGGATTGAAAACGGAGCGGAAAATGGTCAAAACCGAGCACGAGATTGAAAAGAGCACGAAATTACGGGATCAATGATAATTTTATTTGGAGCATGAATGCATGAGATGAAAATTTTAATGACCAATCTCAAGCCCGAAGAAAAACCCGAAAAAAAAACAAGCCCGACCTCAAGCGCAAACGAGCCTTATTATTTATGATGCTGCACAAACAAGCTTGCTGGAAGCCCACGTCATAAACCACTCCAGGCCCAACAGTTGTCTAGGTTTTAATTTTGGTGGAGATTATAAAAAGAATGTTATGCAGTCATTTGGAGGGAGCCGATACCTCCCATTGAAGGGGTCGGTGACATAGCCAACAACATAGATCTACCATTAATTTTCTTAGTGCACTTGTCTTCTTTTTATTTTTGAAATCAATCATTGTCATTTAATGTTCAACTTTTAATCTCATTTAGTACATCTATCTTGTTTAGCGTAAGAATTAAAACTGCACTTTCCTTTCATTTATTGTTTTAAAACGTTTGATTTGTTTGTTGGTTACTTATCATAAAGAGTTTATTTCCATTGAGAAATGGTTACTTAAAAGTCTTTTATAATATCTTATTACAAGTATATCATTTTTAAGTTCTTTTTTTTTTTTCTTTTACAAAGTTTTCCTAGTTTTATATTCAATCTCATTTTGAGCAGCTCTAAACAGCCGGCACATACACCTCATTGGAGTCGGTTCAACTTTTACATTATTAGATTTTAGCCATTATTTTAGATACACTAGCACTAGTCATTTAATCTTTATTTTTCTGTGTTTTTATCTAAATTATGAGCTAAGGGTTATACACCCATTCTTTTATTTGTAAGGATCCTAATAGTAGTTAATTTTAAATGTTTTGTTTCTGTTGTTTTTGGTGTCACGAAAATGGGATCCAGTAGCATTCAAATTAGCTTTATTTATTATGTTGAAATGTTTTGAATTTCTAATTTTTATCACAATTGCACCATATCTCTAATCAGTAACAGTTTTCTTTCATTATATTAGTTTCTAGTTACAAATCTTGCGTTCATTTAGCATTAAAAATGATTTTTTTCCTTTTTATAAACTAAGAATAAGTGGTAACTAAAAGATAATTAGTAGTGGTCTGTTGGTTATTTGTGAGATTAATTTTTGAGCTTATGGATGGTTTTGAAGTTCATGGAATGAGTCACATTTCCTCATCTTATCTTTATTCTCGTTTGGTTATCTCTATTCTCTTTATCTTTTTACTTATTAATGTTTGTGTTTATTGTTATGTGGTATGTGTTAATTCACATACCATTTTATGGCCAAATACCAACCCAATTAGACTATTTTGCTAACCAAATGCCAAAGAAACATGTGTATTATGTTTGTGAATATGCAGGCACGGATTTATCACAAAAAGACAAAAAATCATGCAAAAACCGGAAAAACGGGCACGAGAGTGGAAAAGGTCAGAAAGTCAAGCTGGAAATCAAAGTTGAGCTTTAAAAGTCAAATGAGATCCTTAGAGATTTGAAGATTGTCACATTTAGTCCCTAGTCAATGATAGAAGAAGTTCCACTTTTAGTCCCTACATTTTCATCAGTTGACAGATTTGGTCCCTCATTGATTTAAATAAAGAAAGTCAACTCAAGTCTTCCAACTATTCAAGAATAGCATAAATGATCCTTGAACTATACTTTTGAAAGATGACAGGAACAGCCCTTGCAGTTTTAGATTTTACACCTTTGGTCCTTGTTTACTCCTAATATTAAATCTGCATTTATAATATACAAGCTTGGTCCAATATTTTCTTACAATCCAAAATACTAAAAGCCCAAGCCCAAATTTCATTACCCAATACCCGATCCAAACTTTTCGGTCAAAACTAATATCAAAGGGTCAATGGTCAAATTTTTAACATAGGGTCAAAGTTATATTAAATAATCACAAACAAACACTTTTTTTCCTCTTTTCCCCCTCATACCCAGAACACCACCACACCACATGAACCCTAGTTATCACCATGGTCCAAATTGGTTCACACCATCCCAATTAACTATCAATAAACCAATGATTGGTTCTTCTAGAAGCACTCTCACGTGCATAGTACATGGCAGAGAATATATGAGAGTCACATGGACACTTGGCTGCTAATGATTGGAAGAAACGCGTCACTATACTTATTGGATTCCACCTCTAGATACTCTGACAAGGACAGAGAATGATGCACACGAATGGGACAGATGGCAGGGTATAATTGGACAGGCCACGCATCAAAATTTGATCCAAGGGCTTATATGAGATCAAAGAAACACAATAATGATGAGAGGGCTGTGAACGATTAGAAGAAGCACACTGAGTTGTGGATTGCCAGCTTGGCATTTGAAGACCCAACCTCTCACCCTCGGTTATAAATAGACTCTCATTTTCTCATTTTTGGATGTAGTTTTTTAGTGTAATGTTACTCTGTCCAATTGTTTACTCAGTTTAGTTTTATAATTTTTCACTTTGTAATTCAGTTTTATTTTAATAAAATTCTCATTTTGTTCATTAAATTTACTTTTACTGTTACATTGTTATGTTAAATAAGTGTAGCTAATTGTTACTTGAAGATTTAAATCCTGTTTTCAAATAGTTTTATAAACTCATTAAGCTTTTAAAATAGATTTACTGTATTAATAGATTTCACACTATAATTCAGAAAAATAAATAAAAATTAGATAAATAAAAAAAAAATAAAAAATGTTTCAAAATAGTGATAATAGTCTTTGAATAAGCTGTTTTAGCTTATTAACTGTATATACTAGCTTTTTAGCTTCTGTATATCAGTTATTAACCATTCAACAAATATTATAGAGCATAACTGAAAGGTGTTTGGATCCTGGTTTACTGAGGAGATTTTGGCAGTCTAAGGTGAAATTTGGAAGCACTTAGCTTGTCTAAAGACAGGCAAGCAAAGGGAACCCCCTCGGTTCAAGCTGTGGGGGAATTATTTGGTAAATTCCGTTTCATAAATCTCCATTTGAAGTATGTGTAGTATCTGAGTTAGCTCATTAAGAGCATTAGAAATCTGTTTCATTGAATTGTAGTTTCATTTTAGTTATAGATCTATAGATCAGGTTGTTAAATCTTATTAGTTCACTGTTTGATTAGCTTAGAGTTGTTTTAGATTTATAGTGATAATCTGTTTTTTAAAGAATTTTGAAGTAGTTGAGACTGTTTGAATTAGCATATAATTGTTGATTGAATTATTGTTGTTGAGGTATTAGATTGTGTGATTGACTGAGTTGAATCATTGTTGGGAGAATTTGAGGTTATAATCAGTGAGGTGTAGTGTACTAGAATTCTGCATAGGTGTTTGGATCAGCTTGTGTTTGTGCTAGATTGTTGATATTTCACTGATATAGACTCATACTTAGTTTACACTAGGGGTGAGCACGGTTCCGGAACCACACGGAACCGACCCGGAACCGAAAGAACCGAGAACCGAAATACTCATAATTTAGGAACCGAGAACCGGACCGAAGAACATGTTTCGGTTCCGGTTCGGTTCTCGGGTTCGGTTCGGGTATTTCGGTTCTACCCGATCGGAACCGCAAAATTTTTAAAACCGCCCAAAAAGCAGTATTCTATATGTGTTGCTTTGCATTAATCTAAGTCTAAACCATATTAAACGATTAAAGTCTAAACCATAAAGCATTAGAACTTGTGTTATATAAATTTATAAAAAGAGAACCCCTCAATCCCATGAAAATCACAACTTTTGTTTACGTTGTATTTCAAATGTTGGGAAGTGTCTGCAACTACATGTTTACTGGTTGGTGATGATCAGACGTTATAGCAAATTCACTTTGAGTTAATCTACTTCAAAACTTATTTCGTTGGCTAATTATATGTTACCTTTCACGCACCCCTAATTTTAGGCCAAAAAGTTACACATCTTTGCCACTTTGATGTACTGATGTGTATGCTAATAGTGCTTTATTTCATTTACAAGTTTATAACTTAAAAAAAGATTGAATTTAATTGTCCGAAATGCAACAATGCATCAAAAGAGATGCCACAAGGTATCAAGAAAATGAAATACTCAGATAATTATGGATAAAGTTGGAATAAATCTACAAAATGAAGCATCTACAACTTGAACTATTCTAATTGCATCAAGTGGCAACTTATTATTTACGGAGTAGCATTTCTCTACAAAAGAAACCATTGTTAGTGTAGTCCAACCATGAATAAAACAAAGGCTCTCAGAAATACAAAACCATCTTATAACTTGTGCGGTTCTTCGGTTCCGGAACCGATACCCGCGGTTCCGAATCGAACCGAACCGAGAACCGCAATTTGCAATATCTAAGAACCGAGAACCGGACCGCGGTTCTAAAATGCGGTTCGGGTTGGGTCGGTTCCGGTTCGGTTCTCGGTTTCGGTTCGGTTCTCGGTCCATTTGCTCACCCCTAGTTTACACTAGGATAATAATAAAATAATAGTTTATAATATTGGTAATAGAATACATTAGATAGTCAAAGAAGATTTAAAAAGGTAGATTAACTGTTAGATTTCTAACATTAGTTAACAATATAGTAGAGATAGGTGCTTAATAGATTTAGCTAGCTTAATATAGTGAAACTTTAGTCTAAAATTACATTTAGAATTAGATCTAAGCTTTTGAAACTCATTTTAGTAAAAAATGCTTATGCTGCAATTAGTCAACTATGACAGCAAGTTGAGCTCCACATATTGCTGAACTTGATCAAAATTAGTGCATAAATTAGTTGTTTAGCATAGGGCTTTTGTGAGTTTTAGATTTTCTGCTTGGTAGTGAAGTATTTGCCCCAATAAGTTTTCCATTTAGAACTGATTGAAAGTGCTTTTTGAACCTTCAAATAAGCAGAGTTGAGAAAGTGTTCTGTTTGAGATTTGTAGGGCTGCTCTTGTGAACTGAGTTTATAACTATGTTATCTTGATTGTTTCTGAGTACTTTGGATAATTGTTTGGTTTCTGGTTCTGACTGCTGCTATACTGCTTATTATATGAGCTACTTGCTTACATACTGAGTTTCTATGGATTGGTGCTTTATCTTTTGTAAAATCTTGCTTAGCTGAGCATATTGCATCATTCTAAGACTTAGTTTGCAGTTTCATAACATTTTATTCACAAGTGCTTATTAATAAGCACTTATGAATAAGCAGTTTACCTAAATAAGCAGTTTTACTATTTATTTTCAATTCAAAATTTTTATCTAAGTTCTTTTTAATATTTTAGATTTTCTGGAATTTTTCTAGATTTTTCCAAGCATTTTTACTATTTTTTCTTTATTTCTTTTTTATTTTATACAATTTTTAAATAGATTTTAAATAACAAAAATCAATAAAAATTCTTAAAAGGTTGTGAAAAATACAAAAATATTTTTAGAAATTCTTTTATAATATTTTAGAATTTTTAGAATTAAATTTTCATTTTTCCACTTTATTTTTCTATTTTTCTTTATTTTTAATTCATTTAAAATTCCAAAAATCAATTTTAATTCATAGAAAATAAAAGAAAAGTCAAAAAAATATTTTTCTTTTTATGGAAATTCATTTTATTAGTTTAAGATTTTTAGAAAATATTTTCAAGTTTGTAGAATCATTTTTCAATAAACGTTACGTTTTAAATAACGAGGTTGCATTTCCGTTTTTACGTTTTAAACTTTGGTACATTATTAGCTTGTACTCTTTGCATATTTCATAATTGTTTGTGATTACTTGAATATCTTGATGGCTATTTTCATTTTTTTCACTTTTCAATTCACGGTTTCACGAATCAATATTCTTGATTCCATTCGCCTTAAGAAAAGAAAAACAAAAGAAATAAAAAGTTTTTGAAAAAAAAAATATAAATAAATAAAAATAAAAAGATTTTCCTTTTTCTTTTTCTTTTCTTTTTGATTTTACTTTTGGTGTATGCACACCCGCTCTTCTTTTGAGAGTCTTATATCACCTTTGTCAAATCCCGAAAGGGTAATTCGACACACACACCGTGTCCATTTCCTTAACGTTGAGGAAATGGATCCGATTAATCAACACCCTCCGGTGGGTGGTGATGAAAACCAACACATGCCGGCTCCCGATCTCCAAACGATGGAGGAGCTGTGCCAACCCACAATGCATGGTAGAGGTGGCCCGATTGCCCCTCTAAATATTGAGGCTACGGATTTTAGACTTAAGCACCACATGATACAACAAGTCCAAAATTCGTGCCAATTTCACGGACTACCGGGTGACGATGCAAATAAGCATCTCGATAAATTTTTAACCGTCACCCAAAATATGAAGCAAAACGGGGTCTCCGATGACGCCCTCCGTCTCTCTCTCTTCCCCTATTCTCTAACGCATCATGCCACCGCTTGGTTTGATCGCCTTCCAAGGAACTCGATTCATACTTTCAATGAAATGGTTTCTAAGTTCCTGGCAAAGTATTTTCCACCATCGATGGTGACGAAGTTGAGGAATGATATTAGCAATTTTCGACAACTTCCCGATGAGTCTTTGTTTGAGGCTTGGGAACGTTACAAGCTTGCCATTGATCGTTGTCCGAACCATAACATGCTTCTCGTCACAATAATTGATACGTTTTATAATGGTTTGACTTTACGACATAGGGACACGATCAATGCTGCAGCTGGTGGTACTTTCATGAAACGTCATCCTGAGGATTGTTACAAGCTAATCGAGAATATGACGGCCCATTACAACTATTGGGATTCCTCAGCCGAGAGGAATGAGCCAATACGATCGACTGCGACTCTAAACTCTTCTTCTTCTAATCCCGAGTTAGCCGTCATGAATAAGAAACTTGATGATTTGTCGACGGCTATGCTAAGAATGTACCAAATGATGCCGAATCAAGTCAAGAACACACAAGTTAATATGGTCAATATCGTTTGTGAAACTTGTGGTGGTCCACATTCATACCTTGAGTGCCCAGCCTCCGGTGGCTTTGCTCAAGAGAACGTGTATGCTGCGAATATGGGTGGCAACGGTTACCCACAACCTCAAGGAGACCGTAATCACCTCAGCTACCATTCTAGCAATTACCTTGGACCACCCGGGTTTAATCAACCTAATCAAGTGAATCAGAATAACAATGTGCAAAACCGTAATCATCAATTCAATAACAATCAAAATCACAACCGCGGAAATAACGGTTTTCAAGGACAAAATCAGAATTTTCAAAATCAAAACCGGGGAAATTATCACCGAGGCCCGCCTCAAGGGAACAATTTTCAAAATAATGGGAATTTTCAGAATAACAATCATGGAAATCAGAACAATGGCAATTTTCAAAACCGTGGGCAAAATTTCAATAATCAAAATCAAGCTGTTATTCTAAATCCGACGCCCACGGAAGAGTTGATTAAACAATTGATTCAGAGTCAACAAGCTTTAATTGCTAAACAAGATGAAACAACAAGGTTATTTGCAACTCAAATCAATGATATTAACAAGCGTTTAAATGATCGACCGTCGGGCTCTAGAACGTTGCCAAGCAACACGATTGCTAACCCGAGGGGCGATGCAAACGCGATCATAACAAGGAGTGGTGTTACTTATGATGGACCGACGGCTCTGACTACCTCTTCTTCTCTACCCCCCAAAGTAGTCGCCCGTGAACCCGAGGTGACAACGGATACGGAAATTCCTATTAATAATGGAATGACCGAAGACATCCAACCTCCGGTGGCCCCGACGTCTAAAGGAAAGGAAAAGGTTGTTAATGATCATGAAAAGGAAACACCCGTTAAAACAAAGTTGCCATATCCGTCACGATTAAATGAACAAAAGCACCGCGAGAAGGATAAAAACCAAATGGAAAAGTTCTATCAGATTTTTCAAGAATTACACTTTGATATAAGTCTCGCGGATGCTATACTTTTGATGCCAAAATTTGCTTCGATGCTAAAAGGTCTCTCAAATAAAGGAAGAGCTTTTTGAAATGTCAAGGACTCAAATGAACGAGATTTGCTCAGCGGTTTTTCTTAAAAAGCTACCGGAAAAGCTAGAAGACCCTAGCAAGTTTCTTATACCGTGCAATTTTCCGGGTATGGTTCAATGCTTCGCCTTGGCCGATCTTGTTGCTAGCATTAACCTAATGCCATTGTCGATATGGAAAAAGTTGTCTCTTCTTAAGTTGACACCGACGCTTATGACCCTCGAGCTTGCCGACCGATCTACGTCTCCTCCAATTGGCATAGCTGAGGATATTTTTGTCAATGTTGGGAAATTTCATTTCCCTGCGGATTTTGTGGTTGTTGATTTCGATGCCGATCCACGGGTTCCTCTCATTCTCGGGAGAGGATTCCTAAGGACCAGTCGTTCCTTAATTGATGTATACGACGAGGAGATTACCTTACGTGTTGGAAATGAAGCCGTCACTTTTAACCTTGATCAAACCGCGAGATACTCCTCCGATTACGATGTTTCTTCCGTCAGCCGTATCGATGTTATTAATGAACTTACGGAGGAGTATTCTCAAGAATTTCTTGGTTTCACCGACAATGCTTCGAGTGGAAATCCCACTCCTTCTTTTGAACCAATCATCTCCGATTCTTCCCCTTCCCTCACTCCGTTTGTGGGAAGTGATCTCGCTTGGGAAGAAATTAATGCTTGTATTTCAAATGAATCATTTTCACCGGAAATTGATAATAATAACTTTGATCCGGAGGGGGATATTTTATTAATTGAGAAATTGTTAAATGAAAACCCGATTGTTTCTTCCCCTCCGATGGACTTAAAAATGGCAGACGTAAAAGAAGTTAAGCCTTCAATAGAGAATCCTCCGGAGCTCGAGCTCAAGGATTTGCCTCCTCATCTCGAATACGCATACTTGGACAAAAATGATAAATTACCGGTTATAATATCAAAAGGCCTTAAAGATGAGGAGAAGACACGACTTTTAGATGTGCTTCGGAAGCATAAAAGTGCGATTGCTTGGCAAATATCCGACATTAAGGGAATCGGCCCTCGATTTTGTACTCATAAGATTCTACTTGAAGAAAATCACAAAGCTTCCGTCCAACAACAACGACGGGTTAATCCACAAATCCACGAAGTGATCAAAAAGGAAGTTATTAAACTCCTTGACGCTGGAATGATTTATCCGATCTCGGATAGTTCATGGGTTAGCCCGGTTCATTATGTGCCAAAGAAGGGCGGAATCACTGTTGTAAAGAATGACGATAATGAGCTTATACTGACTCGACTTGTGACCGGATGGAGAGTTTGTATCGAATACCGCAAGTTGAATGATGCGACACGTAAAGACCATTTCCCGCTCCCTTTTATGGACCAAATGCTTGAACGTTTAGTGGGAAATGAGTTCTATTGTTTTATGGATGGCTTTTCTGGGTACTTTCAAATCCCTATTGATCCCCAGGATCAAGAAAAGACCACTTTTACTTGTCCGTATGGAACGTTTGCCTATCGTAGAATGCCCTTTGGCTTATGTAACGCTCTAGACACGTTTCAACGGTGTATGATGGCCATTTTCTCCGATATGATTGAAAAAACCGTGGAAGTGTTCATAGACGATTTCTCCGTCTATGGAAATTCTTTCGACTCTTGCCTCTCCCATTGGAAAGTATGCTAAATCGGTGTGAAAACACTAATTTAGTTCAAAATTGGGAGAAGTGCCACTTCATGGTTAAAGAGGGTATAGTCCTCAGCCATGAGAGATGCAAAAGTCGATGTTATTGCTAAATTACCTCATCCGACTACCGTCAATGGAATCCGAAGTTTCCTTGGTCATGCTGGCTTTTACCGACGATTTATTCAAGACTTCTCCAAAATAGCCCGGCCTCTGACCCACCTTTTAGAGAAAGACGCTCTGTTTAACTTTACGAATGAATGCGTCGATGCATTTAATATTTTAAAAAAGAAGTTAACGGAGGCACCAATCTTAGTTGCCCCCGATTGGAACTTACCATTTGAGCTAATGTGTGATGCAAGTGATTATGCTATTGGTGCAGTTCTGGGGCAACGTAAGAATAAGTATTTTCAACCGATACACTATGCAAGTAAGACCATGAATGACGTCCAACATTACTACACAACTACCGAAAAGGAAATGTTAGCGGTTGTCTATGCTTTTGAGAAATTTAGGTCCTATTTGCTTCTTAAAAAATGCATAGTGTATACGGACCACTCAGCCCTAAAGTACTTAATGGCAAAGCAAGATGCTAAGCCACGCTTAATGCGGTGGGTTCTTTTGCTCCAAGAATTTAATGTCGAAATTCGAGACAAGAAAGGAGCTGAGAACCTTGCTGCTGATCACCTTTCACGACTTGAGAACCCCCATCAAAGTGTTCTTGAGAAAAAGGAAATTAATGATGCATTTCCTCTTGAGACACTTGGGAGTGTGACTAAACTTGACCAAAGTACCCCATGGTTCGCCGATTTTGCGAATTACCATGCGGGGAAATTCACTAGGAAAGGGTTGTCGTCCCAGCAAAAGAAGAAATTCTTTAAAGATGTCCAACATTATTTTTGGGACGACCCCTATTTGTTCAAAGTCTGTGCGGATCAAGTGATCCAGCGGTGTGTTCACGGTATGGAAGCCGTTGAAATTCTTAAGGCATGCCATAGTGGACCCACGGGGGGACATCATGGTGCCAATTTCACCGCAAAGAAAGTGTTCGATTCCGGCTTCTATTGGCCGACGATATATCGGGATGCCCATGAATTGGTGAAAACATATGATTCAAGGGAAAATTTCTCAAAAGGATGAAATGCCGCAAAATACGATTCAAGTTTGTGAAATTTTTGACGTTTGGGGCATCGATTTCATGGGGCCATTCCCATCATCTAGAGGAAACAAGTACATTCTCGTGGCCGTCGATTATTTATCTAAATGGGTTGAAGCGAAGGCGCTCCCCACCAATGATGCCCGAGTTGTTGTTAAGTTCTTGAAAAGTCTCTTTGCCCGATTTGGTGCACCTCGAGCCATTATAAGCGATCGTGGGACCCATTTTTGCAATGATCAATTTGCCAAAGTTATGCTTAAATATGGTGTCACACATCGTCTTTCCACGGCTTATCATCCACAAACGAGTGGTCAAGTTGAGGTCTCCAATCGTGGTTTAAAACGTATATTAGAAAGAACAGTAGGAGAGCACCGTGCCTCTTGGGCCGACAAATTAGAAGATGCATTATGGGCTTTCCGGACCGCTTACAAAACTCCCATTGGGTGTACACCTTATAAGTTGGTTTACGGGAAAGCTTGTCATTTGCCCATCAAACTAGAGCACAAGGCCTACTGGGCCTTAAAACATGCAAACTTTGACTTAAAAACAGCGGGTGATCACCGAAAAGTTCAATTGAATGAGTTAGTCAAACTCCGTGATCAAGCTTACGAGAATTCTTTGATTTATAAAGAGAAAACAAAAAGAATCCATGATGCCAAGATCAAAGACCGCGTTTTTAACGTTGGTGATCAAGTGCTGCTTTTTAACTCTCGTTTAAAGATATTCTCGGGTAAGCTTAAAACCCATTGGTCTGGACCATTCACAATAACCCAAGTTTTTCCTTATGGTACCATTGAGTTAGCTCAACCCGATGGTCCCAACTTTAAGGTGAATGGTCACCGATTGAAACACTATTTCGGAGGAGACGTACCACCATGGTAGTCCCGGATCTCCAAACTTTCCCTAAGGACAATTGAATTCGGGGATCGAGTCAAGCTACGTGACTCGGAAATAAAAAACAAAGCGATTCGTGGGTGGCAACCCATGCTTATCCAATTTCATCTTCTTATTTTCTATTTTCTAACAAATAACGTGAGGAGGGGTGCCTCTTCTACTCTTGTGTTCCGTGGTTGTTTGTGATGTTTGTTTAGGATTGTCCGCGATTTATGATGACTCTCGTGCTCGTTATTTTCTCCGCTCGAGTTTCATTCATCGGTGCTTATTGGAAATCCTATATCTGTGAATCTTATCGACTAACGTTTTCTTTGGCATAATTAATAAACGGCCTAGAATTTTGTTAGGATTACCTTAACCCGTAAAAACATTGAGGACAATGTTTCATTCTAGTCTAGGGGAGGGTGAATCTTCGATTCGATTTTAACCTAGCAGTTTTCACAATGTCGTGCACTCTTTCAACTCCGTTTTTCCACCAAAAATTGAAAAAAATGACAATTTAAAAAAATTTTGAATGAAAAAGTCATGAAAAAGCACAAAAAATTGAGAAAAAGTTGAAAATGTTGTGCAAAAATATAATAAAGTTTGAATAAGTGTTTTGACACCTTGTTGACTTTCTTCCTGGCGAGAGTAGGAATAAATATTTTGACTTGACCGGGCGTGTTGAGCCCTAGCTTGTTCCCTTAACCAATGATAATCACATAAGCTTGTGCTAGTTTTGTACACCAGGAGCTATAAAATGCGAATTCTTTCTTAAGAATCTGCAAGTTCCCGTACTTGACTTTATACATGCGCAACTTAAAAGCTTTCGCTAGTCTTTTACATAAGGAGTTAGAAAACGCGAATTCTTCTTCTAGAATTTGCAAGTTTCCGTATCTGACTTTATATATGCGTGGCTGATTATCGGCTAAGTATTCGCGGGTTTCATTACTTGAGATCTTAAATTGCGAAGAGCGAGAAATGATAGAGTTTATTAAGAAATTAGATGCTAAACGTGGAGTAGTGGTTCTCTTTAGAGCTCATGAGAGGTACTTGTGGCTTTTTACTCCCATCAGATACGTCACCCATATATAATAGATGTTCTAGGTTAATTAGTGGTATTTCGGTTTGAATAATATTTAGTTCTTTGTTTTCTTAAGAGTATTTTTGCTTTAAAAGTTGGGTACATATCAAGGAACATCAAAAATAAAAGCAAAAATGAAAAAATCAAAAGTCAAAAGTTGATTATGTATGTGGTTTTGGAGCTACCCGATAAGCTTCCATTGATGTTATGAGAAAAAGTCAAGAAAGAAAAAAGTGAAAAGTATGAAAAAGTGAAAAAAGTGAAAAATGAAAAAGGAAAAGTGAAAGTTGAAAGTTATGTTGAATAAGAGTTTGAATGTAAATAAGTTGTTGGCGCGTGAGGTGCATGTGGATGATTCTGAATTGGACACATGAGGTGCACGTGTAGTACTCCGAAACTTATACTTTTGATATTGTATATACCAAAATTCCTTGATGTGGACCGAATTTCTATTGCAGTGGTTCTTAAGAGAAAATGAATAACTACTTATCGTTTTAACTTAGGTATCACTATCGGACTAAAAATTATTGAAACGAGAAAATATGAAGCAATTCATTTCTCAACAAAATAAAATATTGAGATACAAAACCTAGGATATGGGAGTAAGGAGTTTCCACAAGTAACTTTTATGAGTAGTGTTAGCATCTAACTTGTAGATAAGCTGTGATCTCGTTTGTACGCTTAGTTTGGGGGCTTGTGAAAAATCAAGGATGACTATTTTTATCCGTATGGTCACTTTTCCATGAAAAGTGTTTCTACTCGTTGACCCTAATAATTATTGCAAAATAATGAAAGTTCAACAAACCGTCACAAGTATAAAGTATGGAAAGTACAAAAATAGAAAGTGTAAGTGAAATAAAAGAATAAAGGAAAAAGTTTGGAAAACGGAATGATTTTATTACTTCTTTCGAACCTCCTTGCTACTTTACAAAGTTAGTAGGAAGAGTTTTGAAATTATTTATCCCAAAAGCGTGAATTGATCACATTACGTGAGGACACGACAATATCTTAGTCTGGGGGATTTTGGTATGTGTTAATTCACATACCATTTTATGGCCAAATACCGACCCAATTAGACTATTTTGCTAACCAAATGCCAAAGAAACATGTGTATTATGTTTGTGAATATGCAGGCACGGATTTATCACAAAAAGACGAAAAATCATGCAAAAACCGGAAAAACGGGCACGAGAGTGGAAAAGGTCAGAAAGTCAAGCTGGAAATCAAAGTTGAGCTTTAAAAGTCAAATGAGATCCTCAGAGATTTAAAGATTCTCACATTTAGTCCCTAGTCAATGATTGAAGAAGTTCCACTTTTAGTCCCTACATTTTCATTAGTTGACAGATTTGGTCCCTCATTGATTTAAATGAAGAAAGTCAACTCAAGTCTTCCAACTATTCAAGAATAGCAGAAATGATCCTTGAACTATACTTTTGAAAGATGACAGGAACAACCCTTGCAGTTTTAGATTTTACACCTTTGGTCCTTGTTTACTCCTAATATTAAAACTGCATTTATAATATACAAGCCTGGTCTAATATTTTCTTACAATCCAAAATATTAAAAGCCCAAGCCCAAATTTCATTACCCAATACCCGATCCAAATTTTGCGGTCAAAACTAATATCAAAGGGTCAATGGTCAAATTTTTAACACAGGGTCAAAGTTATATTAAATAATCACAAACGCACCATTTTTTTCCCTCTTTTCCCCCTCATACCCAGAACACCACCACACCACATGAACCCTAGTTATCACCATGGTCCAAATTGGTTCACACCATCCCAATTAACTATCAATAAACCAATGATTGATTCTTCTTGAAGCACTCTCACGTGCATAGTACATGGCAGATAATATATGAGAGTCACATGGACACTTGGCTGCTAATGATTGGAAGAGACGCGTCATTATACTCATTGGATTCCACCTCTAGATACTCTAACAAGGCCAGAGAATGATGCACACGAATGGGACAGATGGCAGGGTATAATTGGACAGGCCACGCATCAAAATTTGATCCAAGGGCTTATATAAGATCAAAGAAACACAATAATGATCAGAGGGCTGTGAACGATTAGAAGAAGCACACTGAGTTGTGGATTGCCAGCTTGGCATTTGAAGACCCAACCTCTCACCCTTGGTTATAAATAGACTCTCATTTTCTCATTTCTGGATGTAGTTTTTTTAGTGTAATGTTACTTTGTCCAATTGTTTACTCAGTTTAGTTTTATAATTTTTCACTTTGTAATTCAGTTTTATTTTAATAAAATTCTCATTTTGTTCATTAAATTTACTTTTACTATTACATTGTTATGTTAAATAAGTGTAGCTAATTGTTACTTGAAGATTTAAATCCTGTTTTCAAATAGTTTTATAAACTCATTAAGCTTTTAAAATAGATCTACTGTATTAATAGATTTCACACTATAATTCAGAAAAATAAATAAAAATTAGATAAATAATAAAAAAATAAAAAAAATGTTTCAAAATAGTGATAATAGTCTTTGAATAAGCTGTTTTAGCTTTTTAACTGTATACACTAGCTTTTTAGCTTCTGTATATCAGTTATTAACCATTCAACAAATATTATAGAGCATAATTGAAAGGTGTTTGGATCCTGGTTTACTGAGGAGATTTTGGCAGTCTAAGGTGAAATTTGGAAGCACTTAGCCTGTATAAAGACAGGCAAGCAAAGGGAACCCTCTCTGTTCAAGCTGAGGGGGAATTATTTGGTAAATTCTGTTTCATAAATCTCCATTTGAAGTATGTGTAGTATCTGAGTTAGCTCATTAAGAGCATTAGAAATCTATTTCATTGAATTGTAGTTTCATTTTAGTTATAGATCTATAGATCAGGTTGTTAAATCTTATTAGTTCACTGTTTGATTAGCTTAGAGTTGTTTTAGATTTATAGTGATAATCTGTTTTTTAAAGAATTTTGAAGTAGTTGAGACTGTTTGAATTAGCATATAATTGTTGATTGAATTGTTGTTGTTGAGGTATTAGATTGTGTGATTGACTGAGTTGAATCATTGTTGGGAGAATTTGAGGTTATAATCAGTGAGGTGTAGTGTACTAGAATTCTGCATAGGTGTTTGGATCAGCTTGTGTTTGTGCTAGATTGTTGATATTTCACTGATATAGACTCATACTTAGTTTACACTAGGATAATAATAGAATAATAGTTTATAATATTGGTAATAGAATATATTAGATAGTCAAAGAAGATTTAAAAAAGTAGATTAACTGTTAGATTTCTAACATTAGTTAATAATATAGTAGAGATAGGTGCTTAATAGATTTAGCTAGCTTAATATAGTGAAACTTTAGTCTAAAATTACATTTAGAATTAGATCTAAGCTTTTGAAACTCATTTTAGTCAAAAATGCTTGTGCTCCAATTAGTCAACTGTGACAGCAAGTTGAGCTCCACAGATTGCTGAACTTGATCAAAATTAGTGCATAAATTAGTTGTTTAGCATAGGGCTTTTGTGAGTTTTAGATTTTCTGCTTGGTAGTGAAGTATTTTCCCCCATAATTTTTCCATTTAGAACTGATTGAAAGTGCTTTTTGAACCTTCAAATAAAGAGAGTTGAGAAAGTGTTCTGTTTGAGATTTGTAGGGCTGCTCTTGTGAACTGAGTTTATACTTGTGTTATCTTGATTGTTTCTGAGTACTTTGGATAATTGTTTGGTTTCTGGTTCTGACTGCTGCTATACTGCTTATTATATGAGCTTATTGCTTGAGCTACTTGCTTACATACTGAGTTTCTGTGGATTGGTGTGTTATCTTTTCTAAAATCTTGCTTAGCTGAGCATATTGCATCATTCTAAGACTTAGTTTGCAGTTTCATAACATTTTATTCACAAGTGATTATTAATAAGCACTTGTGAATAAGCAGTTTACCTAAATAAGCAGTTTTACTATTCATTTTTATTTCAAAATTTTTATCTAAGTTCTTTTTAATATTCTAGATTTTCTGGAATTTTTCCAGATTTTTCCAAGCATTTTTACTATTTTTTCTTTATTTCTTTTTTATTTTATACAATTTTTAAATAGATTTTAAATAACAAAAATTAATAAAAATTCATAAAAGGTTGTGAAAAATACAAAAATATTTTTAGAAATTCTTTTATAATATTTTAGAATTTTTAGAATTAAATTTTCATTTTTCCACTTTATTTTTCAATTTTTCTTTATTTTTAATTCATTTAAAATTCCAAAAATCAATTTTAATTCATAGAAAATAAAAGAAAAGTCAAAAAAATATTTTTCTTTTTCTGAAAATTCATTTTATTAGTTTAAGATTTTTAGAAAATATTTTCAAGTTTGTAGAATCATTTTTCAATAAACGTTACGTTTTAAATAACGCGGTTGCATTTCTGTTTTTACGTTTTAAACTTTGGTGCATTATTAGCTTGTACTCTTTGCATATTTCATAATTGTTTGTGATTACTTGAATATCTTGATTGCTATTTTCATTTTTTCACTTTTCAATTCACGGTTTCACGAATCAATATTCTTGATTCCATTCGCCTTCACTGGGATACGACTCGTACTACTATAAATTATATAAGTTGGTTTTCACACGAATCTTTATGCTTAGCTTAGTAGTTATTATTGTTGCTTTATTTGTTGCTTGTAGTGTAGTTTTTATTATATGCGAGTTTAAAAATATGCTTATTATTGTTGGATTAATTGTTATTGGTAGCTTAGCAGTCATGAGTAGTCAGTAGATTTTTTATATACTTGTTGAGTAGATTATTCCGTGAATTAAGTGTGGTTTTATAAAAGTTAGAAAATATATTGGTTAGTAATTTTAAGTTACTTAGATTGAAATTTTGTGCGTGTATTCTAAACGGTTTTGCAGATTAGTGAATCTGGATATACGCTCATTGTATATTTACCATCCTTGTTCATATTTTCATAAAAAACAAAACAAATCGTATATTTTACTATTTCAGATTACTCAAAGATTACTGAGTGTGATCCAAGAGGAAACGATTTGGTTTTTCAAAACGATTACCAAAAATATTTTAAAATAGTTTCAACGAACACAAAAACCCTAAAAGATTTTCTTTCTTATTTTTATAAAATGTTTATCAAAAATCTCAAAAATATCCATCTTTACCTTCCTACCTTTTTGATTCTTCATTCCTTACCCTCCCAAACCCTTTGATTGTTTCTATGTCTCATCCACACCTTATTGATTGTCAATGGTGTGGTGGTCCTTATAATGGTGGTAATTGCCCCAGTTGTGGCATGGTAGAGTCAGGAAACGGGTCTATCTATAACCAGAATCCCTATTCCTACCATGACACGACTGATTTATTCCATCAACTTCCACACCATGAGACTCAGCAGTGTTTCTGTTGTGAGTATTGTGGTGGTTCACACTACAGTTCTGATTGTCAATCAGGAAACACGCTTGTCTATAAGCAAGTTCCTGATAACAATTATGATTACAGCACATACGACTCACAGCCACATCAGTTTTACTGTTGTGAGTATTGTGGAGGTCCGCACTTCAGCTCCGATTGTCAAACAAGGAATTCATTTCCTTATAACAATTTTGACACATCGTATTATGATCAACCTCCACCTCAGCCAATTCCTCAAAGTCTTCTCCTTGATCTTTTGGATTTAGTGAAAGATTTGAAAGGAATCGTACATACCTCGGATATTCCAAATCAAAAATCGAAGAACAGGCTGCTAAAATAAATTCCCAGATTGCCATTGAGAAATCTGTTAGGGAATCAATTGAAAAAGAAAAAGCCGCCAGGTCTAGCTCTCAATTTCGTTTCATTCCTGATGATAGTGATGATGAAGATACCCTTGATATTCTTCAATTTTATAAAGATTCATCTAGTTCCTCAGTTGAGATTCCATCAGTTGAGATCCTATCTCAGTCAGCTGTTATCACACCCGAGGTTCCCACTCACTCTCTGAGCATGGGGGACGAGCATCTTGACACTGTTCCTGAAAAGGAATCGAACGAATTCATAAAGTCTAGTGTTGAAAACCTTGTCATAATCCCAAGAGAGTCACAGGGAATTCTTGATCATTTGTGTGATATCCCTCCTCCTCTTATCTTCCCAACTAATCATGTTGAGATGTTCTCCGATTCTACTGATGACGATTCGTTATCTTGTGGAGACATAGTTTTTAGGGAAGAATTACCTTCTGAGCTAGTCAGCTTAGAAGAAGAGAATGATGAAGAGACTGACACTGAAATCCAAGATGAAGCTCTTCGTGATACATTATTGAATGTTAGTCTCCTCATTTCTAAAATTGAGGCGTTCAAAGAGAAACCCATTTCATCTCCTATCCCCATTAAGGATAGTGACATTTTTTCCGATGATTATATACCGGAATTTGAAGCCTTCACTTTTGATCATATGGGAGAGAAGATTAGTGGCAGTACCACTTCTCATTCTCATAATTCTCTCCCCGAATATGACTCATTCACCTTTGAGGAGTTCTCTGGTGAACTCACTCATATCATATCTCCTCCGGAGTATGATAACTTCTACTTTGATCTAGACACACCCGGGATATGTCTTGACCAAACGAGCTTAAAAGATGAGATTCATGTATTATGAATTCTCCTGTGGGTGATGATGAGTTAGTCATGATTTTTATCATGACTTTCTTTCTCTTCTTCACCTATCCCGTGACGTCCTCTCTTCTTCACTCCTTCGGAAATGAAGACACTATCTTTGACCCCGGCATTTCCATGTATCATTATCTTGATCCAGGGTCTCTCAGTATATCTCATCGGTGTGGAACTTTCACGTGCTTCAAATGTTTGTCCAAACATCTTGAATGAAACTCCGATGGAGATTGTTTCTTCCAAATCTTGCTTCCCCAAGAACAAGTAAATTCGGGGTCGAGTCAAGCTAGCGACTCGGTAAACAAAAATAGTAGTATGCATATGGGTTTTCACCCTAAGTGTGGGGGAGTTGCCCCTGCTGTTGTTACCATGTAATTAAAAAAAATGTGTATGTATATATATAAATAAAGTGAAAAATGTTGTTCCCACATTTAGCTTGTAATGTTGCCATTTTACGTTCAAAGAGTCGGCATAATAGCCGGGACTTTGAATATTGAGGACAATATTCAATTCTAAGTGTTGGGGGGGGGGGGGGGGAATTCTAGCGAATTTGATCATATTTTACCTTCTAGTACCCCCGTTTTTAGCCAAAATTTTAAAAATTTTTCACTTTATTTCAAAATTTTTATGGTTATCACACCACCATGTCTAACTCACATAAGGACTGACTAATCCAAGAGTAAACGGTTCTTGGTAAAGATATATCAAATCCGTTTATGGCTGACAATTTGCCCAAAATTGTATGGTATTCAACTCACCATATCCTAAAAAGTAAAGAGTTGGCTAGCCCACAAGGTTATGACTTGTGGTAAAGGCAGTGGAAAACCATAATTGGTAATTAAATCACCAAGATGATAATTTTATCAAAGAGTTGGCTAGTCCAGAAGCAAACGGCTGATGGTTTGCTCAAAATCATATGGTTATCAGTGTATCATAGTTCTTACTTGAACTGAAACATTTGGCTACTCCAGAAGTAATGGCTTTTGTTAAAGAGACATCAAATCCATTTATTTTTCAAAGCAGGTTATTTTTGAATTCTATATTGCTATAGACTAGCAATAGTTTAGTGTGGGGGATTGATGAGTGTGTAAATACTCATCATTTTATACCCATTTAAACCACAAAAATGACCAAAAACACCCAAATGACCAAATTATATTACAAATATCCTTGGATTGTGTTTTATGTCTTATAGGCACAAAAGGATTGAAAACGGAGCGGAAAATGGTCAAAACCGAGCACGAGATTGAAAAGAGCACGAAATTACGGGATCAATGATAATTTTATTTGGAGCATGAATGCATGAGATGAAAATTTTAATGACCAATCTCAAGCCCGAAGAAAAACCCGAAAAAAAAACAAGCCCGGCCTCAAGCGTAAACGAGCCTTATTATTTATGATGCTGAACAAACAAGCTTGCTAGAAGCCCACGTCATAAACTACTCCAGGCCCAACAGCTGTCTAGGTTTTAATTTTGGTGGAGATTATAAAAAGAATGTTATGCAGTCATTTGGAGGGAGCCGATACCTCCCATTGAAGGGGTCGGTGACATAGCCAACAACATAGATCTACCATTAATTTTCTTGGTGCACTTGTCTTCTTTTGAAATCAATCATTTTCATTTAATGTTCAACTTTTAATCTCGTTTAGTACATCTATCTTGTTTAGCGTAAGAATTAAAACTGCACTTTCCTTTCATTTATTGTTTTAAAACGTTTGATTTGTTTGTTGGTTACTTATCATAAAGAGTTTATTTCCATTGAGAAATGGTTATTTAAAAGTCTTTTATAATATCTTATTACAAGTATATCATTTTTAAGTTCTTTTTTTTTTTTCTTTTACAAAGTTTTCGTAGTTTTATATTCAATCTCATTTTGAGCAGCTCTAAACGGCCGACACATACACCCCATTGGAGTCGGTTCAACTTTTACATTATTAGATTTTAGCCATTATTTTAGATACACTAGCACTAGTCATTTAATCTTTATTTTTCTGTGTTTTTATCTAAATTATGAGCTAAGGGTTGTACACCCATTTTTTTATTTGTAAGGATCCTAATAGTAGTTAATTTTAAATGTTTTGTTTCTATTGTTTTTGGTGTCACGAGAATGGGATCCAGTAGCATTCAAATTAGCTTTATTTTTTATGTTGAAATGTTTTGAATTTCTAATTTTTATCATCATTGCACCATATCTCTAATCAGTAACAGTTTTCTTTCATTTTATTAGTTTCTAGTTACAAATCTTGCTTTCATTTAGCATTAAAAATTATTTTTTTTTCCTTTTTATAATCTAAGAATAAGTGGTAACTAAAAGATAATTAGTAGTGGTCTGTTGGTTATTTGTGAGATTAATTTTTGAGCTTATGGATGGTTTCGAAGTTCATGGAATGAGTCACATTTCCTCATCTTATCTTTATTCTCGATTGGTTATCTCTATTATCTTTATCTTTTTACTTATTAATGTTTGTGTGTATTGTTATGCTTAGCTTAGTAGTTATTATTGTTGCTTTATTTGTTGCTTGTAGTGTAGTTTTTATTATATGCGAGTTTAAAAATATGCTTATTATTGTTGGATTAATTGTTATTGGTAGCTTAGTAGTCATGAGTAGTCAGTAGATTTTTTATATACTTATTGAGTAGATTATTCCGTGAATTAAGTGTGGTTTTATAAAAGTTAGAAAATATATTGGTTAGTAATTTTAAGTTACTTAAATTGAAATTTTGGTTGTCTGAGCGGGCAAATGCCGTGAAAATAATTGGGTTTTAATCTAGATATTAATATCTCTTTATGAAATTGTTTTCAAAATAAACAAACGTTGTGAGAAAAATAATTATTTGCAAGAGATATTAATTCATCAATAAATGACCTAATTGAAATAATAAACCACACTTAATGATTGTGATATTTGCTTAACAAATATATCTTTTTATCACATATTTCTTAGTTGCTTGCTTAGTATAATCTAGTTTATTATTTTTACCCGTTGTCTTTTATCGTTAACTATAGATTAGTTACTTACTACTAGTGTTATTATTATCTTTGCTTTAATCATTTAGTTTTAGGCCCGTTTTAAATCTAGATTACGTTTTAGGTTAATTTGATTTCATGTTCTTGTTAATATAGCTTATTATAATATATACTAAATATCATTGGTGCGCGGGGTCTACAAAAAAGTTATTAAAGAAGTATTAGCACCTTAATTTGTGTTCCTATTAGTGTATTAACAGGTGATGAGACAAAAGGCAATATATGATTGGGTATTATCTTAATCACCTATAAATTGCTATAGTACCTATGAATAGTATGCACTATTACACACTGTTTTGCACTGTGTGAACTATAAGAAAACGAAGTACTGGTATATTTCTTTTACTTAATGAAAATCATTTCTAACTCTCTCTCACCTCTAAGAAATTGCTACACATACTAATTATGTGGACCCATGTACTAATGATATTTAGTACGGAGTATATACTATACTTCTTTCATCCTCAAACAAATGTACACTATTCACTTTTAAAGTATTCCCTTTTAAACTTTGATCTCAAATTATTTTATTTGTGTTACATAATATTTTACGTAAAATATATGAAAGATGGAGTTTTAAATGTATTTTCATTGGTATAATTTTCATTAAGTATTACATAACACAAATGAAATAATTTAGGATCAAAGTTCTAAAAAAATAACTTTAAAAGTTAATAGTGGACATTTATTTATGGACGGAGAGGGTAATAGATTAACTTAAGATGATGTCTTTCTAAATCATCTGGCTCATAAAAACGGCCTTCACAAGATGTGTTAATCATAAAGTTCTAAGCATCAACACAATGCCTATTCACATTCGGATACAAACAACTGCATCTAAATTAACATTACCACAACGCTCCCGCAGCAAGTCGCGGGTCAATACACTCGTTTAAGCTATTTTCTTTTACATTTCCTTAGTTTAATCAATCACTCACTCACACAACCCTTTTCCATTCATTTTCACCCGATTACAAACCCGTTTTAAATACCTTCGCACGCCTCGCCGGAACATAACGACCCGGGGAAACACTGTATTCCACGGAGATTGAGCCTAAGGAGTTTGACTTTGTCGACCATTCACTTGGTTGATTTAGTTGACCGTTCAGGGCCAATCAGTGATTCCCTTTTTTCAATGTCATTCAAACTGTATTGGAAGCAAGGTGGAACAAGAGCAATACGCCACTACATTGTATGGCGCATTCTCTTGTTCCAAAGTATTACAGTAAAACATGGTTAGAAGGTGGGAGTAGTTTGGTTCCGAGAGTAGCACCGAATGAAGATAAATGCTTCAAGAAAATGTTCACAAATCCTGATGAACTTAGGAAAGTTTACGCTGAATATGGACAATTTTCTGGTACATTGGGCTTTTTTGGTGAAGCACATGTCATGGACGCGAGGGCTCGCGAAGATCCTTTGAGTTGGTGGGCAAGCTACGGCTCGTCAACACCAACACTACAAGCTCTTGCGTTCAGATTGCTTTCCCAACCCACTTCTTCCTCATGCTGCGAAAGGAATTGGAGCTCTTTCTCAAATATTCAAAGTATTAAGAGAAACAGACTAGCTTCTAGCATGGCTGAAGATTTGGTTTATGTTCATTCAAATCTGCGCATGCTGTCCAGAAAGAAGGAAGAATATACTATTGGTCCATCAAGATTTTGGGATGTGGGTAAGTTGATATAATGTGATATTTATGTACAGCAACTTCTGAGCATTTTTTATCTAGTAATATTTAATCCTATGACTAACTTAGAGTATCTCTGTACTTTTTTAAAGGTGGAGATTCGTTGATTCTGGATGATGATTACATTGAAGCGTTCGAAAATATTTTCCTTGAGGAGCAGGACATCGAAGACCAAGATTGAATTAACATGTAAAGGCTGGAATTATGAAGCTGAAGTTTTTATTCTGTTAGTTACTTAAGACTTTTTTTTAAATGTTATTCAAAAATTAAGAGTTGATGTTAACTGCAGTAGTTCATGTCAAACTTTATTATTAATTATTAGTTATAATGATTATGAATTGGTAGTACGAACTATGAAGTTATTTGAATGAAAGTTTTTATCAGTTTGTGGGATTTCAAATTTCAATTATTTTTTTATAACATATAATTATGAATTATAATACCCCGTGTCCCCGAGTCCATATTGAAAATTTGGACTCTTTCAAAACGAGTCCACGAATCCTTGAAATCATATCTTGAAAGGTCCGACCCTTGGACACGTACCCGAGTCCGACACCCGTACCCGAGTCCGAGCATCCTAACTTTTTAGCATGTCACACTGTCACCGGACTAGTACAGTAGTACTTATGTGCAATGACAGAACTAAGGGGTGTCTCACGGTGTGACGAAACCTTGATGTAACTATGTTTTGTAGTCTTAATTTTCGTAAAAAAAATCCGATTTTTCTAATTACACCATGTCAAAAATATGTGTATCGTTATATTACAGTTGAAATTTTTTGTGTACTCAGTCCTAAAGCTTGGTTTCGTCACTGCTTATGTGGCTTTTTACCAAAATGTTTAACAACTAACAGGGTGATAATTTACTGAGACCACTAGTAAACAGTAATAAAAAAGATATTGTAGTGTAAATAATAGGGAAACAAATGAACAGTAAAGATTGAATAAAACCATAAACACACTGCACAGATAGAGATCTAAACAAGCTCTCTCAAAATCAAATATGAAACAATAAAATTACCGAAGCCTATATCTCGCCTTTATCTATTATGTTGCATCATATTAACATCAGAGTCTATATTAGTCTCCACAACTCAACACCTAAATATACTGAAAAAAAGTTAAACGTCCCTAAAGAATAGTTATCTTTAAAAACGACTTATATCGAAAAATAAAAAATAATACTCATATTCAATTAAGTGAACCGATTGAAAATTTTTAAGGCGGTTCATTTAAAATTTCTCCTTGAAAATTATTTAGGTGTACCGGTTGAATAGGGTTTCAACCCGTTTATTTGAAGTTATTTTTGACTATTTTGTCGTCTTATTCTTCACACGTTTACCATGCTCAAGTTGCTTCATAAATGTCTCAATTGCGTATATTTTTATGGAGACTTAAACACACAATCTTTTAGTTTGGGTAAACTCTAATACTCTATATACTAACTAAAAAAACTCATTATGCTTTTTGAATTCTTAAACAACTTATTATACATCACTCTTATGGATAATTTGATCATTTCATCAATCTTCATCCTCTACATTATATGACTCACAACATAAATTCCGATTAAAAAACCTAGATTCCAGACAACTATAATCTTCAATACAAACGCCAACCACAAAAATCCATCACCATCAACTCTCAAAAGAATAGCAGATTAAAATCTAATCTTTGTTTTGTTTTCCATCATAAAGCCAACAAGTAGAAAGACATTAAAAAAACAAAACTTGTATCTTGGATTAAAAAAAGAAAATATTAGATGATAAATAAGATATAATACGGGCTAAACACACAACGGGCTAAACATACAATGGGCCTAACACCCAAATACCAATCGTCTAACACTCCCCAACAGTTTGAGCGGGAAGAGACCGAACACTCAAGCTGTCACGAAACTCAGCAAATAATGCAGACGGTCACCCATTGGTAAAAATATCAGCATACTGAAACCGAGAAGGAACATGTAGAACTCGAACTTGACTAGTAGCAACCAAATCACGAACAAAATGAATATCAATCTCAATGTGCTTTGTTCGCTGATGCTAAATGGGATTAGAGGACAAGTACACTGCACTCACATTATCACAATAAACAATAATAGCGGAGGATAAAGGTGTATGAAGCTCACGTAGTAAATTCCGAAGCCAACATGTCTCAGCTACAGCGTTGGCAACACCATGATACTCAGCCTCAGCATTGGAACGAGAAAGCGATGGCTGACACTTAGAGGACCATGATAGTAAGTTGTTGCCAAGAAAAACACTATAACCTGATGTAGACCGTCAAACAGTAGGGCAACTAGCCCAATCAGCATCCGAATAAGCAACCAAGGACTCAGTAGTAGAAGAAAATAACTGTAAACTATAATCTAGAGTCCCCTGAACATACCGTAAAATCCGTTTGAGAGCAGAGAAATGAGGCTCTCTAGGATCATGCATATAAAGGCAAACCTGCTGAACATCATATGTAATATAAGGTCTAGTGAAAGTGAGATACTAAATAGAACCTGCAAGACTCCGATATAACTTAGGATCAGAAACCGGATCACCATCATCACCCAATTTAGACTCAGTGTCAACAGGAGTCCGAGAAGGGTTACAACCAACCATATGTGCATGCTCCAAAACCTTCATAGCATACTTACGCTGTGACAAAAACATCCCAGAAGAGTCACGCGTAACCGACACACCCAAAAAATAGTTAAGAGTCACGGGTCCATTAGGGTTTCATTGTCTTACAGAAAAAAAATTGAAACTTCGAGTAAATATCAAAAAGGGTGTGTTTGCTTAAGCTTATATTTGGCTTAGGAACTTATTTGTTTTTAGGCTTATATCACATAAACTCTTATTTTTTTGCTTATTTTGAGACCTGTGGGCTTATTAAAGTTTATTATGATATGATAGCCAGAAAATTGGCACTTATGTAACATAAGCGGAAATCAAATAAGCAATTAAGGCCACTATAAGCTTAAACAAACACCCCCTAAACACCATCGCTGTCAGCGAAAGAAACATTTTATTATAGAGAGCGAATAAAAAAATGACAGAGACATAAAATATACGGATCGTATTAGCAATACATAACTAATCACTTTCACCATGTTTGATGACCCATTTGACGGGTTTCCTTTTTATTTATTTTTCTAGATTTACCAATTTGCTGCATTAGACCGAAAATATCACTCAAAACGTTGTTTGTTTTTTTTTAGATCATGGTTGGGGAATCAATTGTGAAGCAAAAAAATCCCACAAAAGGGATTGTTGAACTTTTTGAAAAAGACATATCGGCATAACTCAATAGTTGATACACGGACGTCAAGCAGGTTCTTTGGAGATCAACGATTATGTGCTCCTGTTATGATATGGGTTTTTAAAGATAAATGAAATTTGTAGCTCCTGCTAGCTAAAGTGGAACGCTAAGCAGGTTCATGAAGATGCATGGTTTTGATTCATTTTTGTTACCTAGTTCACACAGCTGGAATGGATGAAGAAGAAACAGTGAAGAAGACAAGCGGTATTATTGTCTTTTGATGTGAGAAAGAGGAGTTAATTAAGCATAATAAGTTAAAATAGTGAGGTATAATGAATGATTTAAGAACTGAGAAAACATAATAAGCAATACATCTTAAGTATCATTAGCTTTTACCCTTACAGTTATTAGGTCACTCTCATATCATTAGGTTTCATGCAATAACAAATGGAATTTAGATCACTCACAACCCATTAGACTCAATTGAAGCGTACTTTTTATCTGCATTTAATCCATTTTAGATAGAGAAACCCCCAAATTAACTCATTGATAAGTTAAGGGTAAAAGGCAAAAAAAACTAATTAGGATACTCTATGTAATCTCTGTCAATACTCATTTTGCTTAAACTACTCAGTTTATTGTCATTTTTGTTGAAATAAATAATGCGTAAAAACGTTATTAATATTTTTCGATATCCTTATGTTTTGACGATCACAAAATATAAAATCATTAAACGTAAAACCATTACGTAAATAAGTATTTAGTGACAAAATATCATTATATCCAACTAATTCACTTAAGGTATGAATAAACAAGTGCCTAATACATTTTATGATCAAATGAAGGTTTATTTACTAATTACAAATTATATAAAATGGTATAAACATTTTATATATTTAAGAAAAACACTTTCGGTAATTAAAGGAAAATGTTTATTTCATAATAAATAAATGAATTCAAATTTTTAACCAAATTCAGTTAAATTTTCACCAAATAAACTTTCCTCAGAAAAGACAAAGAAAAAAGGCCGTTACTGTGGGCGGCCCCCTTAATTATAGGGGGCGGCCCCCTTAATTTTAAGGGGGCCGGCACATAATTAAGGGGGCTGGCATACGCTCCTGTGTCAGATTTCTTTGCCTATAAATACTGGTTCCAATCTGAATTTTTACCTCACCTTTTGCACTAAAACTTTCTGTTCTAATTCTCTCAAATCATCTTCCTAAAACCTTTGATCATAAACATATTAGTTCTTGTTTTCAAGTGATTCTATCCATCCTCATTCAAAGTGCAAGAGAAGAATGCTCCTTTCATCTTAAAACAAGAAGTATTGAAGATTAGTTGTGTAGCTTGTAATTATTGTAAAGGTGTGTGGTGATTGTAATTGGTAGATCTAGGTGGGTTTGTAAATCTTGTATTGAAGTAGTTGTGGTGTGAAGTAGAAGTAGTGTGTAGTTGTTAAGTAGTAGTGTGTAGTTTTGAAGTAGTGGTGTGCATAAGTTGTGAAGAAGGTGTGTAGTGGTGTGAGATTGGTTCTAGCTACTATTAGGACTCGACATCTAGCTTTGTGTCGTTAATTGGTGTAAGCGAAAGTTGTGTAAGGTTTCTCTGCCAAAAAGGGAGTTTGTTGACATAGTGAAGAAAACTCTCGAGTAGGTGACTCAAGGAGTGGAGTAGGGCGTAGAGGTGCTATGTAGCCGAACAACTATAAATATCATGTGTTGTGGTTTGATCTCTCTATCTCTATATTTTCATTACTTTCATATTTACGTTATAATTATTTAGTTAGTTAGATTAAATTGTTTGAGTTGTGCAAGTGTTGAAATTCACATAAATGAGAATCGAAGTTTTTATCAAACAAAGTTTTTAAAATATAAATTGACGTAAAACTATTCAACCCCCCCCCCCCCTTCTAGTTTTCTACAATTGGCATTAGAGCTACGTTAAACAAGATTTTTAAAATAAACTGTATTTTAAAACTTGAAACAATCTATGTAATCTGAAAAATATTTAGAAGGTCAATCTATGTAAAGAACACCACTATTTGAAAGTGATGGTTTTCTTTATTGGAAAAATCGATTCGAAACTTATGTGAAATTAAAAGATCTAGATCTTTGGCATGTTATTACTAATGGTGATTTTTCTCCTATACAAAATAATCCCGAAACCAAAAGGGATGAAATTGTACCTTTTGAAATACAAAACGATGATTTGAAATAGAAACTTGCTAAAAATAATGAGGCTAAAATGGTTATTTATAATGCGTTACCACACAAAGAATATGAAAGAATTTTTATGTGTAAAACCGCAAAAGATATTTGGAACTCTTTACTAATCACTCACCAAGGTAATAGTCAAGTCAAAGATAATAAAATAGATCTTCTTGTACAACAATATGAACAATTTACGATTCCGGAAGAGGAATCAATTGATAATGCTTTTGCTAGATTTAACACTATCATCACAAGTTTAAAAGCTCTTGATGAGGATTTTTCTAGCAAGACTTTTGTAAGGAAATTTCTTAGGGCTCTCCATCCGAAGTGGCGTGCTAAAGTGACGGCTATTGAGGAGTCAAAGAATTTATCAACTCTACAACTTGACGAGCTAATTGGAAACTTGAAAGTGTATGAGGTGATAATAAAGAAAGATTCCGAAATGGTCAAAGGAAAAAGGGAGCAAACCAAGTCAATCGCATTGAAAGCAAAAAAGGACTCTAGTGACGAAGAATGCTGAACCTCCGAAAGTGAAGATGAAGAGTATGCCATGGCCGTAAGAGACTTCAAGAAATTCTTCAAAAGACAAGGAAGATACCTTAGACAACCGTTTGCTGAAAGAAAAATATTCTAAAGAAACAAGGACGACAAGACTAGCAAGAATGAAAGAAAGTGCTTAAAATGTGGAGATCCAAATCATTTTATTGGAGAATGTCCGAAATTATCAAGAAGTCAAAATCACAAGGCCTTTGTAGGAGGAGCATGGAGTGATAGTGACAACGATGAAAAAGACACAACAAAAGAAGAAAAGTGTCTCATGGCAAGATCTTCCGATGAGGTACGTTCCGAAACCGAATACTATAGTGATGATAATTTATCGTTAGATGAAAAAGATTTAGATAGCGAATATAGTAGATTATGCAAACTAAGACAAAAATGTCATAGCTAAAAATAAACTACTAAAACACACTAATAATAAATTAAAGGATGAAATTCTTGAATTAAAAATAAAACTACAAAAGCTAGAAAAAGGAAAGGAAAGTATTATAGAATATAAAGAATGTCTAGTTGTTAAAAATGAGAATAAACAACTTAAGGAAGAAATTATTAGATTTAAGAAATTTGAAAATAGTAGTCAATCACTTAGTAAAATAGTTGGCTCTCAAAGAATTGCCAAAGATAAAACCGGTTTAGGATACGATTCAACCGAAGCATCAACTAGTAAATCTAAAAATGTAAAGTTTGAAAGTGAAACTAGTGAACTAAAACTTTTAGAGTTAAAACCAAAGTATATACTTTTGAAAGATAGATTAGTACCTATTGCAAGTGATGAAGAAATTAAAAGCTTTCATAAATCATCTTTAAAAACCGAAGTAGAACCCCCTAAGCCAAAAATAAGATCTAAAACTCCACCACCTAGAAAACCAAATAGTCCTCATCCTAGGTCTAAAACTCCTCAACCTAGAGTAAACCAAAATGGACGAAACTTTCACAATAATCATCAAATGTGGAACTTCAATCCTTGGGGAATGATTCCACCATACATGCACCCAAGTCAAATGCATAACGTCTTTGGACCAAATAACTTTGGTCAAATGAGACAATGGGGACCAACAAGATGAATTCGTCATACCTTGGCAAGCTTGGTTTTCTATCCACTTTCACATGGTCATGAAATCTCTTAAAAACTTTGAAGATTTGCTTGTTGAAGACAAAAAGGTACACATCTCTTTTAATTTCGATGTCAAGATTGCATGCTTAGTCTAGTATCTAGTTCATTGTTGCTATAGCTTATTTCGTAATTACTCTTAGCTAATTTTCTTGTTTATATATATACACATTTTTTTGTTTTCTCTTATAGCATATATATATATATATATATATATATATATATATATATATATATATATATATATATATATATATATATATATATATATATATATATATATATATATATATATATATATATATTATACATACTATATGCCTTTATAACCTAGAAAACTCATTAGTTGATTTTCTAGAACTAGAAATTGTTCGTTTACGAACCTTTTCTTTTCCCCCTCTTTTGGCCTTCTTGAACTCTAAACGTTCAAACATACTCATGTTGATGTAGAGAAATGAGTTGAAGAACCTATGGATGAAACAAACTCCCGTCACCTTTTGCATCCGTCTCCCTCTCTTTTTCTCGTCTTATAAACCCATACTATTTACATATAAATATATATATATATACACATACATATATACCTTCCACACTTTTCATCGTCGACTTGACGGCTTGATTAATTTTATCCAAAATTATCTAGGAAATTTTAGTTGACGAAATGTCAAATAAAAATGTCAAGTAATTCTCTTCGTGCGAACACTCTCCAACGTATTTTTGATTAAAAATAAATCTAATATATATATATATATATATATATATATATATATATATATATATATATATATATATATATATACATATATATATACATATACATATATATATATATATATATATATATATATATATATATATATATATATATATATATATATATATATCTACTTATTTTTATTTTCAGAATCAAAACCGCGAAAAACCCAAAATAAACTGGGCGGCCCCCTTAAAATTAAGGGGACCGGCAGTGTTAAAATGGGCAGCCCCCTTAATGTTTAAAGGGGCCGGCCATCTGACAAACTCCACCCGTTTTTCTTCCTTATTCTACTTACCAAACACTCCATTTTTCTTTCTCCACTCATTCCTTGTTGCTGCTGTTCGAACCAAAAACCAAAAACCATCCAAAATCCATTCTTAAATCTTCATATCAAGGTCAATTAACGCAAATACTTATAACACGATTAGCAACAAGTATTGTAAGTTTTTTATAACACATTTCTTTTAATTTCATCTAATTTGGTCATAATCATGATTTAGCATTTTATTTCAATTTCTTCAATTTCATATTTTCTTTCAAATTGAGTCTAGGAATTCAATAACTAAATGCTTCCCTTAGGATTAGAAAGTATAATTCACACTAGAAACAAATAATTACAAACCTCTTGTCGAAAATTTTTGAAAAAGTTCATACACTCATTTTCAAAATTTTGTTTATACATTGTTGAATAATGCTACAAAAACTTGCTAAGGCGAATCCGATTCCACCTATCCCTTAATCGATTTCTAATAAGCGACTATTATTCCTTCAACTCTTGATCATTGGTGATTTTATTCTACTACTGATCTATCATCGTGGGTCGGTTACATTCTTGGGGTCAGGATTTGCGTTTTGTTGATTGTAGTTGCATGCATACGAATTTACTAATAGTATTATTACCATAGTGGGTCGGTGCTGTATTGGTTTGATCTTTTAAATATAATACCGATTGTTGCATGCTTATTATGGCTGGTGGTTAGTTTCCTGGATTTCACGCTTCAAACCCTAACTGGTCAAGTTAGGGTTTTCTATTCACTTGGCTGTCATAATTGGTGTATTATACGTGGGTTTGTGAGAGATGAACAAAGGTTTTTTGTATAATTTACATGCGAATTCTGGTTCTACTGATCCTATTCGTGTTGATGGTAGTGAGCTTGATGCGCGTATGAAGAGGCTAAAGGGTAGTGACGTTCAAAACCAGGGTGGTGGTAACCCTAGTCCCCCACCTACGGGTATTTCTGCTACTGTTGGTATCAAGGCTATGGGATCAGATTTTGGTACTAAGGTCTCGACACTTGCGGACACTAATGTTGCTATACCTGTGCAAGTGAAGCCGGTTTCACTTGATCATGATAAGGTTGTTGATTCGAGTTCATTTGATGAAAAGATCCGCGACATGGAACGGAAAATTGTCGAAGGCAAACTTGTGTTCGTGGATGATGATGGGGTTCCATTACCTCCGAATGATGGGACTCCTGTCGCTGTTACTGCTGCTAAAGGTGATGCTAATGGTAATGCTATGGTGAATAAACCTCAAGTGGCGAAGGAGTCTACTAATGAACCTGTAGTTGCTCCTAATGTTGAACAGTTATTGTTAAGTGCGCGTAAGAATTTTGATGCTACTATGAATCAAGTTCAACATGAGATTGCTGCTAATACGGGTGGTTTGGATCAGCCTTCTAATACAAGTGGTACGGGGGAGAAGTCGGTCTATGCAACTTCTGGTCCTAGTACTCCCATGGATGCTACTAGTGGTAATGGAGTGAAGTCGGCTTCTTATGCGGGTGCTACCTCATACGAACCTCAAAAACACGTGTCTAACTTTCGTAGGTTGGAATGTAGCACCAAGAAGGCTAATGTTGACCTTTCTGTCCCGATGAAAGTTGTGGAAGAGGTGAATCTCCGATTTGAGAATACTCTATATGGGTATTTCCTTTTGTCAACGCCTTGCGTTCCCTGTTGTTGATTACTATGTACGTAATGCGTGGGCTAAGTTTGGCATACATAAGGTAATGATGAATACAAAGGGGTTCTTTTTCTTTAAGTTCACTTCTAAGAAAGGTGTTGATGATGTTCTTGAAAATGGACCATCATGGTTGATTCGGAATGTGCCTATTATTCTAAAACCATGGACATTGAACACCAATTTACTTAAAGAGGATTTGACTAACATCCCGGTGTGGGTTAAATTCCATGATGTTCCTCTTGCTATGTTCTCTGATGATGGTCTTAGTCTCCTTGCTACATTGATTGGTACGCCCAAAAGATTAGATGCTTATACCAGCCAAATGTGCAAGGATTCTTGGGGCCGAAGTAGTTTTGCTAGATGCATGATTGATGTGAATTCGGATGAAGTGCTTCGGGATAGTATCACTGTTGAGATACCTCTACTTGATGGTTCGGGTTCGACTATTGAGAAGATACGGGTTGAATACGAATGGAAACCACCTCGTTGTGATAATTGTAAGATCTTTGGTCATACTCTTGTTGATTGTCCTAAATTTGTCCCACCTACTACTCAACCTACTCCGAGTGTTACTGATGGCTTCCAAATGGTCAATAATAAGAAGAAGAGTAATAGTGGTGGTCAATCTGGTCCTAATAAAGGAGGTTTCACAAAGCCTAGTATGGGAAAGAAGGTACAATATAGACCCAAAGCGCCTCCTTCTGAACCCAATAAAGTGGATGTCAACAGGAAGAAGAATGCTGATGTGCCTAGTACTAGTGGAACGGAGATTGTTACATCTAATCAGTTTGATGCACTTAAGATGGCTGATACTGATGAGTATGGTATTCCTACTAAGGAAGTGACTTTGGATGTGTCGTCTGGAAGAACTGAGGAAGCTAAACAGGATGAGTCTGTTAACACTGCTACTACAACACAAGAATCTCTTGTGCGTGATCTGAATGAAAAGGAAAAGGTTGGGACTTCTAAGCCTAGTTCATTTTCTTCTCCATCTACTTCTTCTACTAAGCGGATTAACCCATTTTCTAAAGTAGGAGATGTCGTTGTGTCTGATAGTGATGATGAGGAGGTTGTTAACACGTTTGATGAGTCCGCTAATCTATTTGGTGGGGGTCACGAGCGTGAATATGACTATGATGTATATGATTACGATGACTATGCGTAGCATGTTTATGATCTTCCGGGGAATTTGGATGCTTTTAATGCCATGTACGGCACTAAGCTTCAAGGTCTTAGGAAGTAATTTATTTTGTCATTGTCTTTTGTTATCATTTGTGTAGTGGTTTATTTTCCTTTTGGAAAATAGGTAGTATCTTGTTATGTAAGTTGTCGCCTATGTAACGGGCTGAGATATGGGACTCACCCATATCCTTTGTACTTAAATGTTTTTTGGAGTAATATATTTACCGGGTCTTTTGACCTTTTATCCAAAAAAAATACAAAAACTTGCTAAAACATGTCACATTATGGTTTTATAACTTATTTATCACAAAAACAAATTTTTCGGTGAAGTAAAAATATTTTTTTTGTTTGATAAGAGGGTGTTTGGATCATGTCCAAATAGTGTCGAAAATTATCCAATATAACCTTTGCAATACATCATCATGAATATAAGTATAAAACTAGCATTTTAGAGTTGTCAAGATATATAATTCATATATATATTGACATTTTGGTAGTAAATTTTCTAGATAAGGAAGCGTTTGGGTTAACTAGAAAAATGGTATTTTCGTGTCAAAATATAAACCATCTCTTTCAAAACAAATCACTTGCATATGAAACTCGTTGGAAATAGCTAGTTATACAATCTAATGTACATCTAGCAAATTTTCATGATATATTAAGATGTTTAAAGGGGCGTTTGGATTATCCCATGACAACTTGATAAACATCGTAAAATATATCTAACACAAGTTAAAAATAAAATAAGGAACATGGTAAACTACTTCTTAAGTTAAAGATCTTTAGAGTCGAAGTACATTTACGTTCCACATATGTCATAAAAATATAAACATCATATTTTAACGTTGACTTTATTTTAATTTTATTTTGTTGTTATTGTGTTTAGGTGAAAATGCCCAAAGTTATTACTGAAGATATTTCCTTAACCAAAAACTATATTCCCAAAGTTTCACAACTTCCCACCACCTCTCCTTCCATTGCTCATTTCTATCGTCAAATTGAAGATAGAAATATTCATGAAGGTCGTATCGTACATCCCACTTACTATCAATCCGATTTCATCGATCGTATGTTCACAAATATCCGTTTTGAATGTCTCTTCCAAATAAATGAACCAATTATTCCTTGCTTCATTCTCGAATTCTATAGCCAAGTCAAGATCCAAACCGATGATTTTGGTTCCATTCTCATCTCATTCATGATCCAACATGAATTCATTACTCTAACTCTTGCACAATTCGGTCAAATCCTCCAAATTCCTTTCACCGGTCAATCCGTTTTCTCAAACGAATGGGATCTTGGTTCTCTTCAATATTCTCGTCAAGCTTTTGGTCCTTATTTCTCCGAAATTCCTTCTCTACAAGAAATTCGTCAAATGCTTGGGTTAACCCGTGAAACCACCACTCGAAAAATCAAATCCAAAAATGTCGATATTACCAAAAACCAAATTCTACTCAAAGAATTAAGCCCCGACATGAAGCGTTGGGAAGAACTCATTCGTGAGAATGCGTTTTGTACCGGAGGCCACCGTGATCATCTCTCGGCTAGCCTCGCTCATATGTTGTATTGTATTGTTGCCGAACAACATTACAATTTGGCTTATTTCTTTATCAAGCGCATTGAACGTGCAAGAGCTACTCCTAAAGCCAATCTTCCGTATGGAATGTTCCTCACTCGTCTCTATCGTCATGTTATCCAACATTATCCCGATCTTGATGGTAGCATCTATGAGTCCATCTATCTGACCTTACATCCTCTTGTTCTTAAACAAACCCGTAAACCTCGTAGTGATAAGGGTAAATCTCGTCCTCACAGTTTCCATGGCTCATCATCTCGTCGAGAGGATGAATTTATTCATCGTGCTCCCTCTCCTGATACATTTCTTGAAGACTTGGAAGAACTTGAAGAAGACAATTACCTAGTGCCATCTCCTTCCTCTCAAACTAACCAAGTACTATTTGAGCGACAAACCGATTTGCTCAATCAAAACCGAAGGATACGCGAGGAGATGCGAGGAGGCTTCAAGTCCATTGCTAAGACGATTGGAGGATTATTCAAGAAGAAGAAGTGATGGGGTCTTATTATTTTCTTTGGTTGATCATGGTTGTTGAACTATTAGTGTTCTACTTTTATTGAATAATTGTTTCTTGTGTGCTATATTTCCGAAATATATTCGAAAATTAATATTTGTTGCTATGATTTTAGATACATTTAAACTATGGTATTAGTTAACTTATTGTTATTAGTTGCTCTACATGTATGCATGTTTTTATACTTGTTTTTAATCTATGCATGCATAATTTGTGTATATATTTCTCTAATAGACCAAAACTAAAATAAAATGTTCCAATAGAGCTTGCTGCAAACACAAAACCAAAATAACCACTTTTAAAAAAAATTTGAAATTTGATCGTCTGGGAATTCACCAGATGGGCGGCCCCCATAATTAACACGGGCGGCCCCTTTAATTTTAAGGGGGTCGGCCATGAATTAAGGGGACCGGCCATCTGGAACAGTTTTTGTACACTGTTTTCTTTTGCAACTTGTGACTTCTTTTGCTAGTTCCAGCTACCATTTCCATTAAAAACTAAACTGATTTTGGAATCTAACAGTGCAATTTCAAATTAATACCATTTCTAAACATGATTTCTTGCTATATAACCCTTTACACCTTCATCCACACTCCATTATCATCATCAACCTCAACCAATTCATCATGTCATCACCAAAAACCACCACCTCCAACAAAGCCAAGAAACAAAAACTTGTTATCATTCCACCAAAACAACTCTTTATTGATCTCACTAATGAAGACAATACCACTCCATCACCACCATCTCAATGTTCATCTCCTAGTGCTCCAAATGCACCATCCAAAACACCATCAACACATAGAACCTCCACCTCTTCCATACCATCATCATCATCCATCAATGACTACATCAACACTCATCTATCACCTCCACCAAGAATTCCACTACCACCACCTCTTGAAAATGCAACCTTAGACATCACCCTTTCATTATCACCCATCATACCTCTTGATGCACAATTTTCACCATCACCACTCAATCCACCAAATTACAATCCCATCCCATGGAGCTTACTTGAAGCCCATGGTGATACTTGCCTTTGTTGCAACCATAACCGAACAATCACCTTTGGATTAAGAGATGAAATCCATTACATGTTTTCATACCTTGAAAGCTTGTTCCCTCAACCTCAACCAACAACATCCACACCTCCACCATCACCAACATCAACCACACCTCCACCTCCATCAAACACACCTCCATCAACCCCATCATCTCCACCTACAACTTTGCTCCTCCCAAACTAAGCATGGCTCATGGTTGGAAAATAAAATTGTTTTAACCATTTTGATGAACAAGCTCTAGGAAAAACATTTATATTAGAGTTTTGGTTGAATGTAAGCCCTTAAGGCTTTAGTTTATTAGTTGTATTGTTCATGCATCTTGGATGTATGATGTTTGTATTTTTATCTATTTAATGAAGTCTTTTCTTCCATGCTTATGTTGCTTGCCTTATCTTTATATATATAATTGTCGCATGCATATATATTGTATGTTCTAAATATTTTTGCAAGCATTCCATATCTCGACTTGTCTTGTAACCTTTAAACGAGGGGGAGTACACATAAAGGGGGAGCTCATCCAACTTTGGGACAACCTTTTTGATGTTTACAAAAATGGGGAGAAGTGATACAAAACTCACAAAATACTTGCATATATAATATTTTTTTATTTAATGAGTTTAGATTTTGTAATCATTAAAAAGGGGGAGATTGTTGATATAAATAATGCGTAAAAACCTTATTAATATTTTTCGATATCCCTATGTTATGACGATCATAAAATATAAAATCATTAAACGTAAAATCATTACGTAAATAAGTATTTAGTAACAAAATATCATTATATCCAACTAATTCACTTAAGGTATGAATAAACAAGTGCCTAACACATTTTATGATCAAAGGAAGGTTTATTTACTAATTACAAATTATATAAAATGGTATAAACATTTTATATATTTAAGCAAAACACTTTTGGTAATTAAAGGAAAATGTTTATTTCATAATAAATAAATGAATTCAAATTTTTAACCAAATTCAGTTAAATTTTCACCAAATAAACTTTCCCCAGAAAAGACAAAGAAAAAAGGCCGTTACTCTGGGCGGCCCCCTTAATTATAATGGGCGGCCCCCTTAATTTTAAGGGGGCCGACACACAATTAAGGGGGCCGGCATACGCTTTTGTGTCAGATTTCTTTGCCTATAAATACTGGTTTAAATCTGAATTTTTACCTCACCTTTTGCACTAAAACTTTCTGTTCTAGTTCTCTCAAATCATCTTCCTAAAATCTTTGATCAGAAACATATTAGTTCTTGTTTTCAAGTGATTCTATCCATCCTCATTCAAAGTGCAAGAGAAGAATACTCATTTCATCTTAAAACAAGAAGTATTGAAGATTAGTTGTGTAGCTTGTAATTATTGTAAAGGTGTGTAGTGATTGTAATTGGTAGATCTAGGTGGGTTTGTAAATCTTGTATTGAAGTAGTTGTGGTGTGAAGTAGAAGTAGTGTGTAGTTGTGAAGTAGTAGTGTGTAGTTGTGAAGTAGTGGTGTGCATAAGTTGTGAAGAATGCGTGTAGTAGTGTGAGATTGGTTCTAGCTACTATTAGGACTCGACATCTAGCTTTGTGTCGTTAATTGGTGTAAGCGAAAGTTGTGTAAGGTTTCTCCGCCAAAAAGGGAGTTTGTTGACATAATGAAGAAAACTCTCGAGTAGGTGATTCGAGTAGTAGAGTAGGGCAAAGAGGTGCTTCGTAGCCGAACCACTATAAATATCGTGTGTTGTGGTTTGATCTCTCTATCTCTATCTTTTCATTACTTTCATATTTACGTTATAATTATTTAGTTAGTTAGATTAAATTGTTTGAGTTGTGCAAGTGTTGAAATTCACATAAATAAGAATCGAAGTTTTTATCAAACAAAGTTTTTAAAATATAAATTGACGTAAAACTATTCAACCCCTTCTAGTTTTCCACAATTTTCACCAGTGACTTGTTTGACTGGCCACAATGGTAATTTGATGATTTCATAATTCTTCATATTGTTCGCCTATTTTCTCCTAACTCCGGCCAAACAACATTCTTTCCCGCAAACATAATTTGTTTTTGAATTTTGCTTTTGCTTTTACAAAAATGGAAGTAAAATTGCATAGAAAAACTTGAATCATTTTAATGAAAATGACCTAGGAAAACGCTAGTAACCATTAACAATCAAGAAAGGGAAAATCTTGGCCAATTATGCAAGCAACCAACTCATACTTTCAGAGACACTGTAAGTTTGAAGCACGGGCGGATCTAGATTTATAAGTTACCACGTTCACTAATATTTTTAGACTAACTAAACAAGGCATGTGACACAAAATTTGGGACCAGATTCATTAAGGAAAAAAAAAAGGTTTTTGACAAAATTTTACGCTATGGGGAAAAGTTCACGGGTTCCCGAGAACCAGGTCCGGTTCGGAGTTTCTTGTTGCCCTGAGCAAGGCGATCGAAGAATGCCTTTACAAAATGTCGTAAACAAATAACATACCATCTTTTTTGAGTTTATACGCAAACAAGATCCGCATATTAACTTAATGGAACGTGTTTACTTAATGTAATTTGTTTTACTTTTTTTTGGCGAAAAACCAGAAAATATATAAACATAAAGGATTCGTATCAACAAAAGTTTGAACTGGCCCGATAATACAGTTGCAGTGACTGAGAGATTGTCCAACTATTGTATTTATTTCACCTTTTTAACCTCTTTTACCAATATTAATTTGATCTACTCTCTTCTTTGTTTAGCCTTTTCACTTAGATTGACAATATAGTTTAGACAGTTTCAATAGCAACTTGTCAATTTTGTTTTCAACGCTTGAGACATCATATAATTTTCCAAAATAATAAGCCATTATGTTTTCAAAGCCATTAGACAAAGTTCGGAGTTCAAACTACAATTTTCGGTAAGAGGCAATGTCGTACTTCATACGGCAATCTTAATCTTAACTACTTATAATGGAAAAATGGTCAAGAGTGAAAAAGTGAAAAAGTGAAGTTTCAGTCAATCCCCATTTTGCCCTTATCCCAACTTCTTTCACACAATTTTTCATCTCAATCAACAGCTTCTTTCATACGCTTCAACTGTGTTTATTGCCGATCAAAACACCTACTCGAAACATCAGTTAACAATTCAAAAACACAAGTTATCAATTCAATTCATTCTATGACTATGCCCGGTTCAAAATCACTACACAAAATATTTGTACACTATCCATATGGACGAATTGGTATGTATCCATTTTATTACTGTATAATATTTCTGTGAATAATTACTTGATGAATTAATTTTAATATTTGTGTTAATCAGAACCCTAAAAAGAATTTTGGAGAAATCACCTTGATATATATCGATTGATTATGCTATAATTTATTTTTATAGGTAGAATGTGATTGATGAATATTACGCAGGTTTGACACGTTTTAGCTCTTTTCATTCTTCAATTTAATTTTTAGTAGATGATATGGATTGCTGAAAATGATTATTTGTAGTTTATGTTCCATGTGTATTTTTAATGCACACCAACTGTTTAGTGAATTGCGTTTGTGTAATTGTCAATTGTAGGACAAAAATGGAGCACATGATGATTCATCCGTTGAATGTGTTGAATAAGCGGGTTAGCAGGATTCGAGTTAGGTGCTTCCTAGAGCTATATGCTTGCAAGTTGTTGCATGAAAATGTTGACCACACATTCGGTATGTAATTTTTTATTGTGGTTAATTCTAATCTTCTTGCATTGTGGTTAATTTAAATAAAACTTTTTATTCATTTATTAAGTAGTTAAGCTACAACAAAAATCATGTCTATGAACTGCTTGAAACACACCTTTAATGTATAATATTTGGAGTAGATAAAGTACTAATTAAAAATATGCTTATGAAGTGTTGTAGTAAGTTTTAGTAACCTGTATATATGTAGTAGATATATATTCTTGTTGAATCTCATTCCTCACCTGGTTAATGTTTAATGTTCCTTTTTTAGTCGATTAAAAGTTGTTTGTTCTCATTAACTGTTTCCTATGGCCCTATGGGTTTGTTTCATTCTTTAGTAAGCTAATTGTTTTCGTATTTCTTCTTAGATGTATCAAGAACATGAAGAACATGTGAATGTAGAGAATGTGGTGGACTTGGAAAGCAATAAAGAAGAGAAATCAAAGAACTAGGACAACACGCAAACGGTATTTGGTATGGGGTCATTATGATTCATTTGTTAATGACCATTTCCACGGTTGATTCTGAATCTGTGTTTAGGACCTGTATAAGTAATCACCTTTGTCGTACCAATTTGGTCAGCTGCACTGCTTCTATCGACCAGGTTGGATCACTGGTCAACACGGATAGGCTTTAGTACAGGTATGGTCCAAGTTTTAATGAATTTTTCTTGAATATCATATAACACTACATTCTTTAAATAATACACATTTGACATTTTGTGGTTCTTCTATCTAAATATTATAATTGGTCTTTAGTCTAGGGTATGAAAAGTAATTAGTGTTCCCCATTTAGGTCTAAAGCCGACACCCATCCATTTGTTTCTAGAAATAGTTTTTCAATCTTGAATGTACTTCCTGGTTAAAATATAAATGCCATGTATTTGTTTGGTAGATTTGATTTGGTACCAAACTTGTTTTTGTCCTAGAATTGGTCTAATATCATGTAACTATTTTGTCCATAGATAGCTAATGATTTTAAATTTATTGACTTATGCTGGATCTAATGGTGCTCATGTATTTTTTTTATTGAAGGTTGTATTTTTTTGGTGACAATGTACCAAAGAATGGAGCTAATGTGGCAATGGAAGCTATTAAAGGGTGTGATGCTTTACTTGTCCTTGGTTCATCTGTAACTACCATGTCTACTTTTCGCCTTGTAGGTACTAATCTTCATTTATGTTGGATTTTCATGTCACGCTCTGACTTGGAGAAATAGAGATAGATGATTGTTGTCACTTTTTAGTTGATGCAAGGAGAATTAGAACCAACCAAACATAAATATACAATAGGCGCATTTGGAAGCTAGACTACTAAAACATCTGGATCACCTATGAAACTTTTAGCACCATCTCAAATATAGCAAAATGATCAGGGCGGTACGTTGGGTAGTGAGAAAAACAACCCATTTATAGTACAGGTTATAATGGTCTGGGTTGGGTTGATCTATAAATAGTTTTTGTTCTGTTAGATAAAGATCACAACTTAACTGTAGAGGTGGCAAAATGGGTCAAATTGGGGCATTTAGTAGTACTGGTCAAAATGTATTGGCTTTTATAGATAAGTAGCAAACAACAGGGATCATTTTCCAAAGATCTATATAATGATAATTAGAATCAGGAATTCCGAAATAAAATGCTTTAGTAGGTTTGATGAATTTCAGACACTTTGGGCGACTTTCAACCTTTTAATCCCTTGACCTTTAAAAGAGATAATACAACCCAAACTAACCCGTTTCACCCTTTAATGGATTGAAATTTCCACATCTAAGAATGTGTCCAGTTGTGTTATTTCTCTGTTTTGTTCAGTTAATTTAAGATTAAGAGCTTACGAAATTTTGTGATCGGGATGGAAACTGGGATACAATCAAGCGGGGTTTAACTTTCATTAGGGACTTTACGGATGTATGTTTGTATTCATACTTCTCAATGCTCGATAATCTCCGGAAACAAGACCCTCCAGGAGGTCGAATTGAGATAAAGTTAGATACATTTCCTTCTTTGATCTGAAAACACGGGCCACTTAGGCTTGATTTCATGCTGTATAGCTCATTTTTGTGTTGTTATGCAGGGTAGTTTTGTTCCTGTGGCCACTTTGGTGGGTTTGCTAGGTTTCGTGGTTGACTTTCCGGTGACCACAGTTCTTGTAGTCATGAAAAGCCCATACATGTAGCTAAAGGGATGGCACCGTCTATCTCATGATTGTATAGGTCAAGTAGGCCCTTTTTTGGAGAGTATATGTGTCCATTTGCAAGTCTCGCAATCTTATTATGGCCTTTTGCTGTTGCTGGAGCATTGTTGGGGTCCATGTTGGCTAGATTTTTTTTTTTAGTTTTTATGCAGCTGTTGTTGCATATCAGGTCAATATTTACGTTGAATTATATCTCTTATAGTTGAATTTTAGAGTCGAGCTTATCAGTTATTGATAAAGTGATACATCTTCAAAATTTTGTCCTTAATGTTTAGTAACAGGAGTCAACAAGTGAGACCTTATAAGTCCAATTTGTACATTTTGGGTTAGTTCCTAACTTTGTGTGTGAGTAACAGGAGTCATCTTTCTATTTCAGGCTCTGTTATATTGTGGCCGCATTATCGATCTACGATGAATACAACAACTTCTGGACATGCATGAAGGATCTTGCTTTCCAAGGTACAATCACCACTCCTGACTTGTCTTTCTATACTCTATAGCTTACCAAACTTGGTAACTGTTTTCATGCATAACATTTTCATATGAACAGACATAAATACCGATGTAATGCTAGCTCACAATCTAGCTCAAGAACACCTCATCTTTAAAGTCCGCAGAAGCTGAAAGTCCTTTTTATTGAAGGGTATATGTCCCTTACTTTAGTGCTAAGCAAAAAAATCCATTTTTATGTAATCTTAGTTTGTTTCCTTTGCCTAAGCTGTGTTATCCATGGATATTATGTATGACCAAATTTATAAATTTAAACAAAAATAAGACCTTTTCAAGAGGAGATGACTAATTTTCATGATGTGTAAGACATGAAGGTGTCTTAAGTGGATGATTGTTTTTCTCATGAACACCATGTCCTTCCATTTCAACTCACGTACTTTTTGAGATAAAGTACAAAGTATTCAAATTACACCCAAATCTATCACATATTTACAAAACACAACTAAAAACTAACATAATCTTTCATCTCATTTTTATTAAAATTGAAATACACCACATAAGTACTAAGCTTTTGGACGGTGAAAACAAAAGCCATTTCAGCTATTCTCAGTAAAATAATTGTATGAAGCTTTTAGCTCATAACCACACCAACTGAATGAAGCTTTTAGCTCATAACCACACCAACTGAATTAATAAAACAGAGAAACTTAAGCTTTATGTAAGACACAAAACTCGGTATGATAGTAATATATGGTACAAAATCAATGATAGTAATATATGATACACAACTCCACGGGCTTTAAAATATCAGATTACATGAAGCAAATCAAATCACATCCAAATTTGATTCATTTTAAACCCGATGCTAACAAATACCACCTCCGTTCTTACACAAGAATATTACTTCAATATTGAAGCTGTTTTCTCTTATTTATAATCATTATCACATAGGAGTTTTCCATTGTTACATACATTTGAGATTATGCCATGGTTAAGATAACACATGAAGCTCGCCCGCTCATCAAGCGAGTCAAAGAGGAGTCTACACCTCAAATATCGTATACCAAGAAGTTTTATCCAACGAGTAACGTGCATCGTTATTTATTATCTCATAATTGATGTAATATTTTATTTTCGCTTTCACTAAATGTTTTTATATGTTCTTGAGTTGAATTATCGCATGTTATAACCGTTTGCAATTATATTTTGATACTTTCACATTCAATTTTGAATGTTACATGAAACACTTACCACAATACCGCATATCGTTAATTGTATGCCGCTAGGAACCTCCGTTGCTATGCACGGGTACTCGCCTAGTTTATTTAAATTACTAAACTAACTGACAATTTTCCAATATTATTTTAGGAAAATCTGTAGATTCTTTTTCTGGAATATGGGTGGTGTTTTGGCATTTACAAGTAAGAACACTAGAACTGGAATTATAAACTTATAAAGTAAAAGGTCTAAAGTAGAACACTACATAATAATAGGATCATACTTATAAACTTATAAAGTAAAAGGTCTAAAGTAGAACACTACATAATAATAGGATCATAATTTATTTATTTATTTTTACTATTTTTATCTTCTTTATTTATTTATTTATTTTTTAAAAAGAAGCTTTAAGTGGTACGACTACGGGTCATCTTCTCAGATTTCATCTTCCTCGTATGAAACCCCCCACTCCATTAAAATACCAACAAAGCTCTAATTTTGTATGGCTTCAATTCTTAGTCCACAGGCAAACAAAATGTATGTTTTCATAATAAACACCACACCACTTAATAAGATCAAATAATTGAATTTGAGTTTCTGCAAAAATCTTGGCCTAAAAACCGTTAACAACAAATTATTTGATGGCCCATCTTCGTTTGATGCCCTCGGCAGTCATCCGGTCCGCCCATGCACAGGGCCGGCCCTGGTTTGAAGTGCCCCGCCAATGTTTATTTATTTTGTGGGCGACTTAGAATAAGATGGGCTTTTCTTAATTAAAATCAAGAGGCAAAGACTTTCTATATTTGATACCGAACACAAATAGTCAACATATATATCCATTTATAGAGATTTGGGATAAACACATCTGTAAGACATATTTTCTGAATTTGGACACTTGTGACATATAATTATTTATATAGGTTCAAGAAAGGTAAACAAGGTAGTAGGAGGTGCAAGGGAGGTAGAGGCTTAGGTGGACTCGCCATACAAATGTGGCAACAATCTTGGGGCAACAAGGAGCTCAAGCGGAGTGGCTTTAGGAGTTGTGAATCCAGGGCTTTCGGTCATGTCAATCAGCTCATTTGATGGATTTTGCAACTCAAATCCATGTATTATGCTCGCTAGTATGTACTGTAACGCTTCAAGAGCAAAGGAGATTCCCACGCACATTCTTCTACCACTTCCAAACGGAAAAAACTCGAAATGCTGACCTTTGACATCGATTTCTTTTTTGCTTGCTAAGAATCTTTCAGGTTCAAATTTGAATGGATCAGTCCATATTTTCGAATCATGGTGAATGTTCCAAATATTTACCAAAAGAAGAGTGCCTTTCGGGACAGCGTAGCCGCCTACCACGCATTCTTCGGTGGACTCATGAGGAGCAGAAAGTGGTGCAATCGGATAAAGTCTCAAAGTTTCTTTAATAATGGCTTGAATATAGACCAAGTTCTTTAAGTCCGAATCTTCAACCTCTCTATCTCTTCCAACATGGTGTTCAAGCTCTTGTTGGGCTTTTATTAACACGAGAGGATTGTTGACTAGTAAAGATATAGCCCATGTAAGAGTCACAGTTGTCGTGTGGCTAGCTGCTGCAAAAATTGCCTAAGAAAATAGAAGAATCATATTGAGCTTACAACTATTTATAAACGATTGGCAAGTACTAAGACTAATTAACGACAAAATCACAAAAATCATACCAGGCATGTAGATTTAACAATAGCATCAACGCTAAAGCTATGAAGATTATGCTTTAGTTCTTCCTTAACACGAGATAACAATGTCGCCATGAACACTTTGTCTTCGCTCCCATCTACCTGCGGTGTGAATTTCATATTCTTTTTGTGCACTTGTAACCATTCATCGACTATATCATCTATCTCTTTGGCCGTCTTCTTCATCTTCTTCTCATACCCTCCCAAATCTAACCATTTCAAGCATGGAACAATATCTGATGGCACAAATGCACCTAATAGTTCCAAAAACCGCCTGATGGAATTTTTAAATTGATCTGCATTTCTTATTTCGGAAGAATTTGGACTCCCAAATAGCATCCTCAAAACCATATTCAGGATAAAGTTTTCCAACCATTCTTTCATGTCAACCATTACCTTATCCGATGAGCCTTTATTTTTCAACCAAAATCTATACATGTCTAGCATGCATGATTTCACTTCAGAGACTCGGATAGTTGCTAGTATTTGATGGTGAGACGCAAGTTCAAGAACACTTATCTTGCGCATCTCACGCCAGTATGATCCATGCGGTGCAAATGCAAACATAGCATAGCTGTAGCCCATCAGCTCAACTGCCGTGGCTTTTGGTCGGCTAGCAAAGACTCTATCATTGGTAGTTAAGCACTCTTTAGCCATCTCTGAATTGCTCACAATTAGAACACGATAGACACCAAGTTTGATAGTGAAAATTGGTCCTAACTTTTCAGCCATAGAGCCCAATAACCTGTGAGGAATTTGGGAACCAGAAAAAAGAGGCAAGTGACCAATTATCGGCCATGAGCCTGCAGCTTCAGGAATTGTCACACCTAGTCCATTCTTAACTCTATTTCTCATCCATGCCAGATGACCACGGAGGAGAAAACAGAATAGACAGGCTAATAATATTATAAGTGACAAAAATAAATCCATAGCAATCTTTTTGGTGCAAGAGAAGCTTTACTGAAGAGGAGGTTTATGTTTATCATCACCTTGAACAGACAATTCTACGTAATATACATATATATAGAAGCGTGTACAACTTTTCACTTAACTAACTAACTGATTGATTCTAACTTTTTTGCCAGATTATCTCATTAAATTTTTACCATTTCATGAAATAACGTGTCTGGTTATGCATAGGGTCTACCAGCCCGGTACTTGAAAAGTGCAACCTGTGCAAAGGCAGAGGACCACCAATTATGTAGGGCAACATTTCGTATTTGATAAAGATTGTGTATAGTTGAGACATATGGTTAAAGATTTACCTAAGAGAAGATAAGTAGTTCTTCTATCGTTCAAGGACAAGGGGAGCACATGTTTTACAAGTGATAGTCACTTCATCAGAATAAATTTGATGTCCTTGTTGTAGTGGTTTTTTTTAGTTTTTATTTTCTTTTATTTTGATTTAATGCTTCAACTATGTTACTTAAAAAGTTAAATCTTTATACTTAGTATCATACTGAACGACACATCTAACTTACAATGTTTATTGGTTTTTGGGTAAGTTTGTTTATGACATTGTAGCCTATTTTTTGTATTCATTGACTTTACATATATTTATGAGGGCCTCATATTTACTTGTGGCACAGGGCTATCGAAAACTACGAAATGACCCTGAGTCTACGTAAAGTGACATGAAAGAAAAGTAGGTGCAAACCCAAAACTAGTCGACTAGAAATCTAATTTACGCGTGCTTAATTATAAGCAAGCTCATGAGACCAAACCCAAAACTTAGCACGTAAGACTAGTCCTAACAAGATTTCACGTTAAGGGGCCAAACTAATGATATGATCCGACTAGTGACATTGATAAAAAAAATTAATAATAATAATAATAATAATAATAATAATAATAATAATAATAATAATAATAATAATAATAATAATAATAACAATAAATTGACTTATAACTTTATTTTTGTACCAAAAGTAAACTCATAAAAGGTTGTATGACATAACTGTTTCATTAATTTTATAATCAACTATTATTGTTTAGAATTTTCAAGTAAACTTTTGATCATGGCCGATGTTTAAAAATGTAAATTAGCAGGTCTAGTGGTATGTGAGTTGTCCACTAACTTAAAAGTTATGGGTTTAAGGCTCGCTTGAGGCATTTATGCGATATTGTGATATATAGGTGGCCGGTATATGTGTGAAAAAAATTATCTATCTCAAAAAAATAAAGAAAAGTGTTAACCGTTTGTCTTCTTTCATGCTTCTGACTATAATATAAAACATAAGTTACAAAATCACCATATACGCTAGAAGATTGAATAAGAAAAGCAAAGACCTTAAACAATTAGTATGTATTTAACTGTGATCATAGTGAAAAGTTAATAATAATAATAATAATAATAATAATAATAATAATAATAATAATAAGGGAAGAGATCCAGTAAGAAGAAAAACTAAAATAAGAAGAATAAAAATGATTTCTAACCATACAATTCAAATAAGGGAGAGAATTTAAAGGAGAGATGCATCTACTTTTTTAGATGTATCTGAAATGTGTCGTTCTGGTTTCTTCTTACCATTCTTATTTTAATTTTTCTTCTTATTTGATCCTAACTCATAATAATAATAATAATAATAATAATAATAATAATAATAATCAGAGATGGCTGAAAAGTTAGTATGTATTTAACTTGCTGAAAAGTTAAACAACATACTCTATCATTGAGAACATACATTAGGATCAAGCCATTAGAGGGTCCATAACTAGAGGTGTAAACGAGCCGAGTCGAGCCAAGTACTGCCAAGCTCGAACTTGTGCTCGGCTGAGCTTTGGATTTCAAGCTCGAGCTCAGCTCGTCATCTTAAACTCGAGCTAGATTATTTCTAGATTTAAAGCTCGAACTCGATGAAAAATCAGCATATCAAGCTCGACTCAACTCGATTGTATGACAATTACGTAACTACATTTATAGAGACTTGGAATAGACACATATGTAAGACATATTTTCTGATTCTAGACGCTTGTGACAGATAATTATTTATATATATATAGGTTCAAGAAACGTAAACAAGCTAGCAGGAAGTGCAAGGGAGGTAGAGGCTTAGGTGGAGTCTCCATACAAATGTGGCAACAATCTCGGTGCAACAAGGACCTCAAGCGGAGTGGCTTTAGGAGTTGTGAATCCAGGGCTTTCAGTCATCTTAATCAGCTCTTTTCATGGATTTTTCAACTCAAATACATGTATTATGCTCGCTAGTATGTACTGTAAAGCTTCAAGAGCAAAGGAGATTCCCACGCACATTCTTCTGCCACTTCCAAACGGAAAAAACTCAAAATGTTGACCTTTGACATCGATTTCTTTTTTGCTTGTTAAGAATCTTTCAAGTTCAAATTTGAATGGATCAGTCCATATTTGCGAATCATGGTGAATGTTCCAAATATTTACCAAAAGAAGAGTTCCTTTAGGGACAGTGTAGCCGCCTACCACTCAGTCTTTGGTGGATTCATGAGGAGCAGAAAGTGGTGCAATCGGATAAAGTCTCAAAGTTTCTTTAATAATGGCTTGAATATAGACCAAGTTCTTTAAGTCCGAATCTTCAACTTCTCTATCTCTTCCAACTTGGTGTTCAAGCTCTTGTTGGGCTTTTTCTAACACGGGAGGATTGTTGACTAGTAAAGCTATAGCCCATGTAAGAGTCACAGTTGTCGTGTGGCTAGCTGCTAAAAAAATTGACTAAGAAAAAAAAAAAAGAATCGTATTGAGCTTACAACTAGTTTATAAACGATTGGCAAGTACTAACACTAGTTAATGACAAAATCCCAAAAATCATACCAGGCATGTAGATTTAACAATAGCATCAACGCTAAAGCTATGAAGATTATGCTTTAGTTCTTCCTTAACACGAGATAACAATGTCGCCATGAAAACTTTGTCTTCGCTCCCATCTACGAGCGGAGTGAATTTCATATTCTTTTTGTGCACTTGTAACCATTCATCGACTATATCATCTATCTCTTTGGCTGTCTTCTTCATCTTCTTCTCATACCCTCCCAAATCTAAGCATTTCAAGCATGGAACAATATCTGATGGCACAAATGCACCTAATAGTTCCAAAATTAAACTGCCTGATGGCATTTTTAAATTGACCTGCATTTTGTATTTCAGAAGAATTTGGACTCCCGAATAGCATCCTCAAAACCATATTCAGGATAAAGTTTTCCAACCATTCTTTCATGTCAACCATTACCTTATCCGATGACCCTTTAGTTTTCAACCAAAATTTATACATGTCTATCATGCATGATTTGACTTCAGAGACTCGGATACTTGCTAGTGTTTGATGGTGAGACGCAAGTTCAAGAACACTTATCTTGCGCATCTCACGCCAGTATGATCCCTGCGGAGCAAATGCAAACACATAGCATAGTTGTAGCCCATCAGCTCGACTGCCGTGGCTTTTGGTCGGCTAGCAAAGACTCTATCATTGGTAGTTAAGCACTCTTTCGCCATCTCTAAATCGTTCACAATTAGAACACGATAGACACCAAGTTTGATAGTGAAAATTGGTCCTAACTTTTCTGCCATAGAGCCCAATAGCCTGTGAGGAATTTGGGAACCAAAAAAAAGATGCAAGTGACCAATTATCGGCCATGAGCCTGCAGCTTCAGGAATTGTCACACCTAGTCCATTCTTAACTCTATTTCTTATCCATGCCAGATGACCACGGAGGAGAAAACAGATTTGACAGGCTAACAAGGTTATAAGTGAAAAAAATACATCCATAACAATCTTTTTGGTGCAAGAGAAGCTTTACAGAAACTAAATATGATGTTTGGTAGAGGAGGTTAATGTTTATCATCACCTTGAACTGACAATACTACTAATATATACTATATAGAAGCGTGTACAACTTTTCAAATTTAGCTAACTAAATGGTTGATTCTAGCTTCTCTTTGCTAAATTATTTCATTAAATAGTTACCATTTCATGATAAATGATCACGTGTGTGGCTATGTAGGTGCAAACGTGCTCTCATGTGATTGCATACTCATAACTTCATAAGTACGACTAATCGACTAGAAATCTAATTCACACATGCTTAATTATAAGCAAGCTCATGCATGTGACCATACTCAAAACTTAGTACATAAAGATAATGACATAGCTAGCATAGTAGCATTATCGACATATGTTATACTATTATAACTTAACACATACAATGTATTTAATATTCGCCCATGAGTGTTCCACAGGTTGTGTGAGAAGATTCCAGGATCGAATGATCATAACAACAACATGTATTCATCATAGAATAAATAAGAAATAGGAAAATGGGTTTGAACCCTATAACTGATATTGAATAAATGAAAAGGGTTGATGTTTACAGCAAATTCTAAACCTATATATACAAGATGAATCGATGCTTTTGAAGAGGCATACCGACTCAATAAAAAGTAAACGTCACATTGTTTCTAACCGTTATAACCCTAAAAGAAAACGTTATAATGTTTCATAAATAACTGCCTTCTATTGGGTTTGATGGCTTGCAGATTTGCAGCCCATGACATAAAATATGCGGCCTTTTTCTTGTAAACAAAGATTAATGGATTATTTTTCCAACAATGAGCATGGCAAGACGCCTCAATGATAAATCAACCTCATCAACTTTTCCCACTCTTTACAAACGCCTGTGGCAATACCCAACCAAAACCTCAAGACCATAATCATCCGAACTTGATGCATCAAACTATTAACTTTCGATAAACTCGTATTTAATTTCCCGCCATTGAACTAATTGACAAATTGTTACTGATCCATAGTATTACACATTTTCTGTAAATTACCGCTAACTAAAGTCGATTCTAACAAATTGATGTCTTTTTTGCTTGTGTCTCGAGTATACATTATAAGGTAATTTATTTGTTCATTAAATTACAGATGCGTAAATACGTGATCCGTCCATGTTTGATTTTTCTATCGGTTTTACGGATTTTTATCTTTTTTTTGTGGTTGAAGGTTTTGGCTGTTAATTTGTGTTGCATTATTTGGTGCAGTGTTTCGATTGCCCATTATTTTTAGTTGTAGGGAAATTTGGTGTTTGAAGGTGAAGGAGGGAGATGTAATTTGGTAGAAGTTGATAGGGATGTTGCCACCTCTTGTGACACTGTTAGTAACAAGGAAAATGTGAATGCTAAAAAAAACAAAAAAGTTGATATGAATGAAGAGGAAAGTAACATTTTCATGATTGATGATAATAATGAAACTTTGAATTTTATGGCATCTAATCATCCTAAGGTTGCTTGTTCCTCGAAAGGAGGAGGTGGTAGTTGGAAATATGAGTGTCAGAGAGAGGACTATAATGATAACCCATATGATGAGGATACATGCAAAAACTTAGCCGAAGATCAACTAGCATTCTGTAACGTTTACGATATTAGACTTCCTAGATATATTAGATGTTAGTTTATGTTTAATTTTGAATCAAATGTATTCTAGAGTGTAGTGGTTTATTTCCATTGTTTAGAAATTGTAATGCTTTGTTATGTAAGCTTATCACTTATGTAACTGATACGTGATTTACACGCATCATATGTATTTAAACGCTTTTTTAACGTAATATTTTTATCGGGAAAAACCTTTACCCAAAATAGATTTGGTAGAAGTTGAGGAAAAAGGAGAATAAGAGCATTCAACATTCAAATAGTTTTATAAAAGACGTTTTCATAAAAATAGTTATTTATTAAAACAACACTAATGCAAAAAAAAATCCGCATAGCCTTTTTTGGTAATTTAATTTCTCAATATGATGAATATACATAGTTTTTCTAATTTATACCTTTAAGGCACAAGTTAAATACACCAAAAGTACATAGGGGCCCACATAAAAGTACATTTGTCTGTACTTTTATGTAAATCCCTATGTACTTTTTCATGGGCTCTTGTATACTTATGATGTGCTTACAAGTTAGAAAAACCCAAATATATATAATGTTAGGAGGTAATCTCGTCAAATAACTTAGGAACTTCAACTCATGGATAATAAAAAATAATGATCAAGTGTCAATTAGCTACTAAATGATTTTGTTAAGAAAACAAAAGCTAACCGTCAATCTTTCATTAGGATGCCTTAACGGGCTATGACTAGTTTAAGCATTGACGAGTTGAAGAATATCTTTAGGCTTTTTGAAATTAATTCAATTTGGTGATTACCAATTATATCGTACAACTATTCAGAGTTGATACAACACCCCACTATGAGGACAACAAAAGAACAACCAAACCAAGTACAACCAAGGTTGTAAACAAGTTGCAACCAAACACTATCACACAAAAAACATTGACCCATCACTAAACTAAAGCACCATGCCTAGACCTACTAAGCAAAAAGCCATAACAGACCTTTTAAACAGACAGCCTAAGACAGACATAAATAGCTATCCAAACACATCTTAAACAACATCATCAGTTGATCCACATGACCAATATGCAGACTAACATAATTGAGCACAGATCCAATTATTGCAGGCGACATTTTATTGGATCATACAACCACATGACAAATATGCAGACTAACATAACTGAGCACAGATCTTCGATCTTCTCACAATCCACTCGTAACTTTTAAGTTTAATATCTTGGATAATTTTATTTATACTTGCGACTTTCTTTTTAAAAACCCGTGCATTTCTCTCTTTCCAAATGTAATACACAGAAGTCCATATAACCGCTTGCCAAAGATGGACCGAATGATTTGGAACATCAACGTTTTCACTGGAGGAGGACAATTCACCAATAGAGAACGCATTAACATTTCCAAACTTCCACAAATAAAGACCTGTTCCCACACACTCATAGCAAAGTTACATAAAACCAAGCAAAGAGCACATGATTCTACAACGCTATCACAACACGGGCATAAACTTGAATCCATATCAATACCCCTTTTGTCTAACTCCTCTCAAACCGGTAGCCAACCTTTTAAAGCTCTCCGAACAAAGATGTTAACCTTCTTAGGTACCAATTTGTTCCATATAGTTTATTGCCCACCATTCTCGATCCTTAAAGTCTTCTCCTCCACCATCTTTGTTAAAGCTTTAACCGTGAAAACCCCGTCTGCTTGAAGCGTACATTCCCATCAATCCATGCAATCATTAGAAAGCACAACATTTTGTAACAACATTACGAGCTCATTAAAATCCCTACCCACCCTACCTCTAAGCTCTCTAACCAACTCCCATTCCTAACACCACCCGTTGTTCTCCTATCTCCCTCTATCCGCCACCCTAGCATCCTTTCTCCTATCCAAATGATACAACCTAGGAAACCTATCACAAAGTCTCATGTCGCCAAGCCATCTATCTACCCAAAATCCAATGTCCCTACCACTTATTTCAAAGACAAAGAGTATTCTAAACATGTCCCCTCTAATTCCTCCCCAATTTTGACAATTTCCCTCCACAACCCCACCCCCACCATACATGTCCGCCTAACCCTATCACCCCACCAAGCCCCTCACATTCACCATGTATGCTTTTAATAACCTTAACCCATACCATACTTTTTTTTCTTTTTTTTTTTTTCAAATCTCCACCACCATTTCCCTAAAAACGCCCAGTTTTTTTTCACAAAGAGACCTAATGTTTAACCCCCCATCCCCATGTGATGCTAGCAACATATCCCATTTAACCCATGCAAATTTTTTGCATTCACCCACCCACCCCAAAAGAAGTATTTTCGAATACATTGAAGCTGTTTTAACACAATCAAGGGCACACAGAACATTGAAAAATAATACAGTGGTAAGCTACTAAGTATTATAACATATGGAATCCATTGTATGATGAGTATAATGCGTTAGTTAAAAATGGTGCTTGGATTCTTGTACCAAAACCCACAAGTGTTAATATTATCAGATCTATGGAATCCATTGTATTGTGTAGAATGTCTTTCTTCCCATTCATGTAACGTAGTAATACATATATATACCCATTCTAAGATTCCTATGTAGGGTAAATTACAATCACTTTTAATTACAAGATCAATCACAAACAACTACAGCTAATACAATTAAATGTGTGCTTATCTCTTGTTGACTAGTAGAGCTTATCTTTTGTTGATTAATACTCCCCCACAGTTGGAGCGGGAGGAAGCCGGACGCTCAAACTGGATCTAAAATCTTCAAATAGGGCTAAAGGAAGACCATTGGTGAAGATATCTGCGTACTGATAACGAGAGGGTACATGGAGAACATGGACCTGACCAGCTGTAACCATGTCACGGACAAAGTGAATATCAATCTCAATATGTTTGGTCCGTTGATGTTGAATAGGATTGGCGGACAAGTAGATGGCACTGACATTATCACAGTAGACAAGAGTGGTTGTAGTAAGAGGAGAATGTAGCTCACGAAGAAGGTTGCGAAGCCATGCAGTCTCAGCTACAACATTAGCAACACCCCGGTACTCTGCTTCGGCACTAGAACGGGAGATGGTGTTTTGTCGTTTTGAAGACCACGAAAGTAGATAATCGCCCAGAAAAACACAATATCCTGAAGTAGACCGGCGTGTGGACGGGCAACCCGCCCAATCTGCATCTGTATATCCAACAAGAGAAGTAGTAGATGATGAATATAGGTGTAGACCAAAATCCAAAGTCCCTCGAACGTATCTTAGAATACGTTTAAGAGCAGCTAAATGTGGCTCACGAGGGTCATGCATGTAAAGACAAATCTGTTGAACAGCGTAAGAGAGGTCCGGTCTGGTAAATGTGAGATACTAAAGACCACCTGCAAGACTGCGATATAAAGTAGGATCCTGAACAGAAACACCTTCTGGACCCAATTTGGATTCTGTATCAACTGGTGTTCGAGAAGGGTTGCACTTGGTCATGTGAGCACGCTCAAGAAGTTCAGCAGCATACTTCCATTGAGATAGAAAGAGACCTGTAGAGTGCCTAGTAGCAGAAATGCCCAGAAAATAATTTAGTGTCCCAAGGTCAGTCATGTCAAACTCACTGTGCAGGGAGGTAATAATCTGCTGTAGGAGGGCAGGAGAGGATGCTGTAAGAATGATGTCATCCACGTAGATAAGTAAATAAGCAACTTGGGAGCCCTGTCTAAGAATAAACAATGAAGAGTCGCACCGACTGTGATAAAACCCAACCCTAGTAGCATAACCTGCAAATCTCTTAAACCATGCACGAGGTGCCTATTTTAGTCCATATAGGGATTTCTGCAAAAGGCAGACATGATGAGGATACTGGGGGTCGACAAACCCTAACGGTTGGTGCATATATACGGTCTCTGATAGATCTCCGTTAAGAAACGCGTTCTTAACGTCAAGCTGATAAATAGGCCACTTGCGGGATACTGCAAGACTTAGAACAGTGCGAATGGTGGCCGGTTTGACAACCGGACTAAAGGTTTCATCACAATCAATACCCGGTTGTTGACTGCTGCCATTAGCAACTAAACGATCCTTATAACGGCTCAATGTCCCGTCAGCATGAAACTTATGCTTAAATAACCACATAGATCTGATAATATTAACACTTGTGGGTATTGGTACAAGAATCCAAGCACCATTTTTAACTAACGCATTATACTCATCATACATAGCATGTTTCCAATGAGGGTTTTGAAGAGCTAGGAAGGGAGATTTAGGTAAGGGAGAGATAGAAGATGTATGAAGCGAGAGACGTTCAACGGGTTTGACAATACCTAATTGAGATCGAGTGACCATGCGGTGAGTACGGGGTGGTTCAGTGGGGGATTGTGTAGATGGAGTCGAGGTGTTGTTATTTGTTGTATGGGGAGGAGGTTGTTGAGCTGGAGATGGTTGAGGTTGTGATGTGGTTTGATTGTGTGTTGTAGTTGGTGGGCTATTGGGTGATTGTTGAGGTGCGGGCAGCGGGCTGTTGGGTGAATTCGTGTGAGTATTGGGTGTAGTGGGTTCATGGTGTGTATGAGGGACTTCTGGTGGTGGAGTTGGTGTTGGGGGGTTAGTGAGGATTTAGGTTAGTAGAGGGGATGGTGAGGAGTCTAAAAAATTGTAGGCAGGTGGAGATTCGGGTGTCATTGATCGGTAAGGGAATTGAGTTTCATCAAAGGTGACATGACGGGAAAGTAATATTTTGTTTGTTTCAAGATCTAGGCATCGAAAGCCACGGTCGTAGGTGGGATAGCCCAAGAAAATGCATGGTGTTGCGCGTGGGGCAAGTTTGTGAGGGGAGTGCAGGTGGGGATAGCATAGACACCCGAATATGCGTAAGTTAGAGTAGTCGGGTGTTTTGTGAAAAAGTTTTGTGTAGGGTATTTCATTGTTGATTGCAGTAGAGGGCAAGAGGTTAAGGAGATAGGCTGCCATGTGTAGGGCCTCGACCCAAAAGGTGAGGGGAAGGTGGGCTTGAAACAAGAGGGTACGGATTACATTGTTGATTGTTCGAATCATGCGTTCTGCTTTGCCATTCTGTTGTGAAGTTTTAGGGCAGGAGAATCGAAATTGTATACCGTGATTAGCAAAAAGTGTATGCAAGCGGTTATTGTCGAACTCACCACCATGATCACATTGGAAACTTTTTATTTCGCATTTAAATTGGTTTTTGACATAATTACGAAAGTGCAAAAATTTATCAAGCATATCAGATTTGTTACGAAGAGGGTAAATCCACAAATAATGGGAGAAGTGTTGGTCCCTTTTACTTGGTTATCAGTAACTAGAAAGCTAAAGTAACCAAGTTGTATGACTTGAACACAGATGTATGAAAATGATTAACAATAAAGTAACGTAAAAATAAGAGACAATATTTTCCAATGTTTAATTCTTTATTAGAAGTTAATCACAAAGAATCGTACCCAAGTGTTTGCGGAATAACACTTGGGGTTGAATTGACAAGTATTGTATGGACTCCTCACTAAACTCAACTATGTTGAGTGACAACTTAAATTACCCACTGAGCTATCTCAAGGGCTTGTGTTGTTCTTTGGAGGAGTAAAGTGGTTTGTGAATGCTTTGCATTAATTGCACAAACTTGTCAACTTTTACTCCTCACATTTGCTTCCTATTTATACATAAGTATAGAACAACTAAATATACATTGGACCTAAAGCTTCCTTAACAATATCTTGAAAGATATTATTCTTCTGGCAAGGAACCTTCATTGAGTTAGATCCAAAAGGCACTTTCTGATGATAGACTGGTTTTAACCATTTGGGGAAAGTTTGACATTAAAGTGATAAAGCACTTTAATAAAGCAGCTCAGACTTTCCCGCCCAGTCCCGCCAAAACTTCAGTCTTCATGTCATCAGTCTTCAGTACGATTAAGTTGTTGAGGAGTCGTTGGGGTTCAGTGAGTTATTGTCATCCTCACTGAACCCATCACCTTCTTCTTGGCTTAGATCACACTTCACTGAGTTCCGCCTCACTGAATGGAGAACCTTTCTTCTTAGGCTCGGTCTTAGCATCCTGAAGGTGACTCACTGAGTTACTGTTCACTCAGTGACTTGTTTACACTTAGGGGATTTTACGTTCAAATCCTTGTTAGAAGATTTGGGGAATTCAGTGACCCAACAATCTCCCCCTATTTGAACATACAAATAGCCTAAGTGATACTTGATTCAGCATGAGTTGTCAGGGTACATCTTCTCTTGCTGAATGTTTGTTGTAATTGTAAGTAGGACATAACTATTTAAACAAAAACATCAGTTTATTCATAGCTATTATATTTTCCTACAAATTACAAACAAAATAAAGATAGTTGTTGCAGATCAGATGTTCAGATGATAGCCAAGTCCCTCAATCTTAGCTTTCTTTGATCTCAGCAGGTGTTTCTCAGGATGCTTCTCAATCTTGGTCCTAAGGTCCTTACAGAACCTTTGGTTTGCACCACTTTGTATAGGAGAAATTAACATCAGGTACGATACCATTGCCGTGACCCCTGCCTTGTCTATATCAGACCACCTTTGGAAGGCAAGGTCTCCATATTCATCCGTAAAGCATAGACCTCGTTCAGGGGTTTCAAGCACAGTATTGTTCACGAAGGTGATTCCTTCAGGAACGGACCTATCACAATCCAATCCTGGGACCTTGACCTCAGGCTCGGATTCAATGTGCTTCCTTTTTCTTTTGGTAGCTGTTGATGATGCAGTTCCTGTTGTTGGAGCAGGAAGAAGGGAGGGAATGTTGAGGGCTTCAGGCATTGCTCTCAGTCTGTCATACCTTTCACTCAGTGACTTGAGAAGTTGATCAACAACGGCACCATTTTTCTTGGCGATGATGGGACGGAGTTCATCAAGTTCAGTGATCCCAAAGTCAGCGAATTTGAATGGGTTATGAGTGTCCATGATTCTTTTATCAGCCCCCTGAAGACAGTGACCATTGTGGGTTTGGTATTCCTGTGGATTTTGATGTCAGTGATGGTTTCAGGCTTCAATCTTTCCTTCATCACCCAATGATATCTTTCAACCCTGGTCTTTCTGATTTGAGCTTGCCTTTTCAGCTTTTCTTCCCTTTCCCTTTTCAGAGCAATCATCTGTTCTTCCTGAGCCTTTTTAAAGGCTGCACCAGCTTGCTCAGAAGCTAGTGCCTCAGTATCCAGACCAATCTTTTCAGCCTCCTCATGAACAACCTGTATCAGTTCAGGCTTGCTCAATTTCTCTTCTTCAGCTGCCTTTGCCGCTTTCTCAACTCTTTCCATGTAGTCTTGTATTTGGTCATGGGTGAGTTGATAGATTTTACCATTAATTTCATACGGGACCCTGATAGGTTCATCAGGGTCAACTCTGACAATTTTGGAGGCAGGCTGGAGTCTTACTTCAGGTTCTGAGGTGGTGGCTATGCTTTTTCCTCTGTCCCGAAAGATAGTGGAGGAGACTGGTTCCTCTTGTGGGGGAACTTGAGTGATTGGTGTGGCTTCAGTGACATGCTCCCCCTCAGTGTGAGAGGGCTGTCCAGCTTCTTGTTCATCAGTAACAGGGGTTTCAGGAACATTCTCCCCCTCAACAATTGCCGGAGCTGCAGTGATGGCAAGTGTTGGAGTTACTGAAGATGAAGTAGAAGTACCCTTGAAGGCTTGAAACATTTCCGTCATCATGGACTTGATCACCGCAGTATCCTGATGAATGAGAGATACCTTGGAGTCAAGTGAAGCCTGAGAATTTTCAAGGGCAGTCATCCTGGATCCCATTGTCCATGCCAGAGATGTAGACTTCAGGGATTAAGCTGTCACTAATGCTTCCAACTGAGTGAAGGAAGACCTGAGGGACTCCACCGTGGAGCTGAGATTCTGAACATTTGAATCCCTTATCAAACCAAGTAACTCAGTAAGAGCCGCCGAGTTGACCTGGTACGTCTCAGATGCCTGAAGAATTCTCTTGTTGAGCTCAGGATCATCCTTGACTGATTCTTGAACTGACTTAACCCCTGTAGCCAGCTCCTTTAGGGATTCCAAAAACTGATTGATGTGCGAAGCCATTTGTGTCAGGGAGTAAGAGACAGTGGAATTTTGATCCCTGACATCATCAGTGTATTCTTCAACAGCATCTTTGAGGAGGTGATAGTGGACTGCTTGCTCAATATGCAGGTCAAACACCTCTTCAGTGACCCCCCTGTACAAAACATTGGTCATTTTCTTGATGAACTTTTTGAAGGCTCTTTCAGTGAGTGGAGTTGAAGCGTCTTCTGAGGTTTTCGGCTCGGAATGTTGTTCATCTTCGTCATGGTTAGAGGTTTGAGGAGACTGAGTAACAGGTTCAGGGACTGTCTCCTCATCCTCCATATCATCTCCGGCCGTGAAGACTTCCTCGTCACTGTGAAATTCATCATCAGAAAATAAGAACGCCTGAGCATCAGCCAGGGAGGTAATCTGCAACAAATGGAGGTTATCCGGCTCCTCTTCATAAGAAGATTTGCCTTCGTTTTGGCCAGGTCCTGACCTCTCAAATCCGGTAGGTTGGGTTTTACCTACCTGGTCTTTAAGGCCAGTTCCCAAGTTTTGCGCACCTCCGGGAGTGGTTTTGGGTTCCATATCAGCGGGTGGTTTATATCCCTCTGAATCTTTGTCCCCCGTGACCCCTTCAGACACTGATGGGTGTTTCTCAGTGCCATCATTAGGAGCCGTGAATGTTGTGTCCCTATCAGCGGGTTGTATGTTTCCCACTGAGTCTTGGGGATGAGTAGGGGTGCCCTCAGACAAAAGCTTTGATTTGCGAATGTCCTCATCAGGCAGATGAGTGGTTGAGTCCCCCTTTCCAACAGGCTTGTTCTGGCCTGTCGAAGGTTTAGGGACATGAACTCCCTGATGCTTGGGTTTTGATCTACCCGAGCCTTTAGCAGGATGTGATTATTTGTGGACCCCCTTCTCAGTGGAGTAGTGCTGCCCCACCGAGGATTTAGGATCCCTTACTCCCTGAGACTCTGGTTGTGATTTACCAGAGCCTTTAGCAGGATGTGAAGGTTTGGTTTGTTTCAGCTCAACCGTCTTGTTTATGACAGTAGAGTCTTTGGAAACGGGTATGCCCGAGGACACTGAGTGTGATGTCTCAGTACCCTCCGATGGCTTTTGTAACCTGGATAGCGGTACGCATATATTGGGTCAGGGTGACTGGTGTAACCTCTATAGGGTCACAAGAGTAATTAGCCTTGTGTAACACTTCAGGCTCAAAACCTACTGCATCAGGCTTTGCATACTCAGACCCAAGCAAGTCTTGTAGGGCACAGGAAATGAATCTAGGGTATGACATGAGTTTTTGCCTAGACTTCCCCCCTAACTTTGCTATGAGGTCCTTGAAGATTAATTCTCCAAGGTCAATGAATCTACCCTCAATGAGACTGAACAATATCATTGCTTGAGTATTGTTTAATTGCTCATTAGAGGATTTATTTCCCCCAAGGACCTGAATGACAAAGGTCATTATTATCCTCCAGGGAGCTGGGAACCAGGTCTTGATAATTGGGGCTTTGGACAGTAGGGCCCCTGGTGACACTTCAGGGTGAAGTTTGTCATAAGGCCCTAGCGTCAGTAAGACCTCCTTCACATCTTTATCAGATGGTGGGACAACGAAGGTCTGTGTGTAATCAAGCCCAGTGGCTTTGGCAAAAGTTTTATAGTCAAGAGTTAGGAACTTAGTTCCATTCTTGACTGTAAACTTAATTTTGGCCTCTTTGGGCACATCAGGGCTTTTAACCACTGCTGTGCACCAAAATTCCCTCAAGTATTCTGGGTAGATGACTGAGGGGGTTTTTGTGAATGCGGTGGTCAGGAAGCAGTTCTGAAGGAACTTCACCACTTCCCTGTATTCAGGGAACCCTTCAGGGTAGGCAAAGTTCCCCACCACATTATTCTTGGTGAGGTCTACGCTTTCCATTTGGAAATCCACATTGGGTGCGTATTTTACGACCTTTGAAGAAGCCATTTGGTTTAGATTAAAAGGCCTGGTTTTGAAAAAAATGGTATTGGTGAGGGAAACACACGCAGTTTTGAAAACAATTTTCAAGAGTTTAGTTATGATTTTAAAAACGTATGTGTTTTTCCCTTTTTGTGGGGGTATTTATAGTGGGAATTAGGGTAGTGATGTTGCAGATATCAAAAACTTATAATATTCAACCGAAACGGCATAATAATATAGGTTTGAGATCCGCATTAAATATCACGATTCCCATTACCCTATTTTCTCTTACATCGTGGATGAACAGTTGTGCGGCTCTGCAAATAATGCACTTTTGCAGAGAGAAATTATCACAACTTTTGTGTGTGAGGGAGCATTTAATGCTCAGTGATGTTTGGTGAGAGGGATGTGGGGGCCCAAGGAGTGGATGCCAGTTGTGTAAGTGACATATATTCCTATATTTAATAGGATTCAGTTACCTACCTGGGACATTAAGTGACTAAATACTTAGAGCATTTAGTTAGGGTATTCAATGCCAATTTTCATCCTGAGCCCCCTGAATGATTTTTCATTCAATAAAAATGAGTTTTCAGGAAGGGTGTGATCAGGGACCTAGAGAATTTACATCAGGTTGGAACACTTTTGATCAGTTTCCTGATTCTATGTCCAACATGCCCAATTCAGCTTTCAATCTTGTGAAAGTGGGTTCATCCAAAGGTTTTGTGAAGATGTCAGCTAGTTGATACTCAGTGGGGATGAAATGTAGTTCAATTTCTCCATTTGATATATGGTCCCTGATGAAGTGGTATCTGATGTCAATGTGTTTGGTTCTTTGATGAAGCACTGGATTGTTTGAGATGGCTATGGCACTTGTATTATCACAAAAGATAGGTACCATCTTATACTGAATGCCATAGTCACTCAGTTGGCTTTTTATCCATAGTACATTTGCACAACATCCTGCAGCAGCCATATATTCAGCTTCAGCTGAGGACATGGCCACTAATTGTTGTTTCTTTGTACTCCAACACACAAGTTTACCACCAAGAAATTGGCAGGATCCTGAAGTACTTTTCCTATCCATGTTACATCCTGCATAGTCAGAGTCAGTGTACCATTTGAGATCAAATCCTGAACATTTTGGGTAATACAAACCAAGGTTTGGAGTACCCTTCAGGTACCTGATGATTCTCTTGACAGCAGTGAGATGTGATTCTTTTGGGTCAGCCTGGTATCTTGCACACAAGCAGACTTAGAATTGGATATCAGGCCTTGAGGCAAGTAAGTACATCAGGGAGCCAATCATTCCTCTATATTGGGTTTGATTCACTGATTTTCCAGTGAGATCAGGGCCAAGGTTATTTGGAGGAACCACAGGAGTTTTTACTGAAGAGCAGTCAGTGAGCTCATACTTCTTCAGTAGGTTCCTGAGGTATTTCTCTTGTCAAATGGATATTCCTTTTTCAGTTTGTTTAATTTGTAGTCCAAGAAAGTATGTGAGTTCACCCAACATGCTCATTTCAAACTTTGTGGTCATAAGTTTTTCAAATTGTTTGCAAAGTTTGTAACTTGTTGAGCCAAAGATGATATCATCAACATACACTTGGACAAGAATGACATCATCCTTTGTTCTGTAGATGAACAGTGTGTTGTCAATTCTACCTCTGACAAACTTGTTTTGGATCAGGAAGGCTGAAAGAGTTTCATACCATGCCCTGGGTGCTTGTTTCAGTCCATAGAGGGCTTTGTTCAGCTTGTAGACATGGTTAGGGTATTCATTACTTTCGAAACCAGGAGGCTGTTGCACATAAACATCTTCTTTGATGTTACCATTCAGGAATGCACTTTTAACATCCATTTAGTAAAATTTAAAGTTCATGTAAGTTGCATAGGCAAGGAAGATCCTGATGGCTTCCATTCTAGCAACAGGTGCAAAGGTTTCCTCATAGTCTATACCTTCCTGTTGATTATATCCTTTGGCAACCAGTCTTGCTTTGTTTTTGATGACTGTGCCATTCTCATCAGTCTTGTTCTTAAAGACCCATTTCATACCAATGATTAAAACACCCTGGGGGCATTCAACAAGGGTCATGACATCATTTCTGTCAAATTGTTCCAATTCATCTCTCTTGGCCTGAACCCAACTTTCATAAGTCAGGGCTTCTTTGACATTTTTAGGCTCAATTTCTGAGAGATAGTCAGCATAAAGACATATATTGGCAGTGGCAGCCTTGAGTTTGGCAGCCTTGCTTCTTGTGAGCATGCCTTCAGTGGGTTCACCAATGATGTTCACAAGCTCAATGATTTTGGATCTAGTCCAGCTATCCTGGGGTTTGGGATAGGAATTTGAGCTTGTAGGAGCCTGATTAGATTCAGACTCAGGAACATGAGGTAACTCATCAATATGTACTTCAGTGACAACTGTAGGAACAATTTGTTCTGTGGGTTCCTGAACATTTTGTTCAGTGGTGTCAGTCTCATTTGAGACAGGCTGAGTTTCTATGAACTCACTGATAGGTGGTTGGGGTAGGTTGTGAGGGATGATGTAATAGGAGACATCAGCATCAGCTTGGTATTGAGTTGAGGGATTGTTCTCAGGATGATACTCATCAGGAGGATATCTTGATGAGTCATCAATACCAATCTCTTCTACTGAGGAATTTGAGAACCTGATGGATTCAGTGCTCTCATCAACAGTAATGTGATAAGTTTCCTCAGTTTGCTGTCTCCTTGTGTTGAACACCCTGAAGGCTTTGGAGACCAAGGAATATCCCAGGAAGTATCCATCATCAGCTTTGGCATCAAATTTACCTAAGTGATCCTTCTTATTATGTATAAACACAGGACACCCAAATACATGAAAATAGCTGATGTCAGGAATCCTTCCTTTGAATATCTCATAAGGTGTCTTATTATGCCTTTTCACAATGATTGACCTGTTTTGAGTGTAGCAGGCTGTTTTAACTGCCTCAGTCCAAAAATGTTTTGAGAGGACTGAGCCATTCAGCATTGTTCTTGCTGCCTCAATGAGTGTTCTATTTCTCCTTTCAGCTACTCCATTTTGTTCAGGAGTATAGGGAGAAGTGAAATTTTGAGAAATTCCTTTCTCATCACAAAAACACTCAAGGTCTTGGTTTTTGAATTCAGTGCCATTGTCAGTCCTGATCTGTTTAACTTTGACATCATTTTGATTTTCAATGTTCCTGACAAATGACATGATGGTTTCAGCTGCCTGACTCTTTTTGGTCAGGAAGTAAACCCAAGTATATCTTGAGTATTCATCCACTATGACCAGAGTGTACTTCTCATGGTGTATGGACATTGGACTGACAGGTCCAAAAAGGTCCATATGAAGAAGATGCAGGCAGCTTTTGATGGAAAAGGTTTGTTTGGTTTTGAATGATGCCCTGTGGTGTTTTCCTTTTTCACAAGCAGAACAAGGCTTGTCTTTGGTATACACCAGGGATGGAAGGCCCAGAACTTTGTTCTGTTTGGCCAGGTTGTTGATGTTTTTGAAGTTGAGATGAGAGAGTCTCCTATGCCATAGCCAGTTGATTGTCTCACTTGCCTTTGAGAATAGGCAAGTCCCATTTTGAGTCAGGGATGACATGTCAAGGACATATACATCATCCCTCCTGGGGGCAATCAACACAACTTCCTTATTGGCATTAAAGATGGTCCCTCTCTTGTCATCAAACTGAACTATGTATTTGGCATCACATAGTTGGGAAACACTTATCAGGTTGTACTTCAGACCATTAACATAGGCTATTCTTGTAAAAACTATACCATTGCAGTTTACTGAACCATAACCCTCAGTGGGAGCTGATGAGTTATCACCAAATACTACTTTGGGTCCTGGTTCTTCCACATATTTGTGCAGAAAACTTTTCACACCAGTCATACTTCTGGAGCATCCACTGTCTAGATGCCAGGTAGGATCCTTGATGTGTTTCTACACAAACAGTAAACTGGGTTAGTTTTGCTTGTTGACCCACCTTCTAGTGGGCTTAGTCCTCAGGGACTTTTTGAACTCAGTTAGTGATTCATGGTCTGAAGTTGTGTGACCTGAGCTTCCACATGTTTTACATTTTGTGGATGTTGATGCATCAGGTGACTGAGAAGTGTTGGTTTGGTTTTTCCTTCTGGACTGAATCACTTTGTCATGCCCCCTGGTTTCATGGGAGGGATCTCCACAGATGTCACAGCTTTCTTTCATCATACAATCATCAGGAATATGATCATTGAAACCACAGTGAGGACAAGGTGAGAAAGGCTTGGCCTTCAGTCTTTGTTTGGAAGGTGTGGCATACTGATAGCCTTGGGTTTTGTATAGACCCCTTGCCTTTAAAGAGGCAATGTGGGGGATGTGATCACAAGTTCTGTGGTCCTCTTGTTTGCATATCATACAAAACAGGACTCTGTAGCATTTATCAGTGCTGTGATTTGGATAATTGCACAGTTCACATCTCCCTGGGGGTCTGGGTGTGGTTTTTGGTTTGGAAGAACCTGAGGATACTGAGGGCTTTGTTGATTTTGAGTCAGAGTTTTTCTCAGTAGACTCAATTTTCTCACTCAGCATCCTTACAAGTTCAGCAAGCTGATCAACCTTTGAGTCAGTGCTTTCAGGCTTCACTTCAGTAGTTACTGAAGGTTTTTGGTGTTCAGTGGGTGCAGGAGTAGGTCTTTTCAGTATAGTCCTTCCTATCCCTGATTTCTCTTTAGGAGAATGTGGTTGAAAGACTAATGGTGCAGGTCAGAATTGGGTTCTGCTCCCTGAAGTTGTTTCAGTGGAGGGAGTGGTGAATCAGACTTAGACTCAGTGATGGACTCAGTAGGACTAAGTTCATCAGTGACTCCTAGCAGCTCCTTTATAGCCTGACTTTCAGGCTCCAGAATTCTTCCAGTGTTAAAATTTGGCAATTTACTATCAGGATTGTTTCTTTCAATCCAATCACTGGGTTTGGGAGCTAGTTCTTTGCTAGAGAGTATGTTGGTTAATAGAAAAGTTGTAGAATGGCTACTCTCCCCAGAAACTTCAGTGAGTTGATCATCACCTAGACCAGCCTTATTGGGACTTGGTGAGAGACTCAGTGTTTCATAAAGTTTGGGGTTTTTCTGAGTCCATTTCCAAATAATTTCCTTTTCTTTCTTAAGATCTTCCTGAAGAGCTTGATTTTGTTTTACAAGTTCAGAGTTTTGAATTTGAAGTGTGACACTTTCAAGCTTGGCTTGTTTTAATGTAAGTAATTCATCTCTACAATGATTTAATTCAAAACTCAGTTTGTTAAATTTTGAAAATAAATTAAGTCTTTGCTCTTCAACATACTTAAGATCAACATTTATATAGTCTAAGTAAGATTTCCAATCATCATTATCATCCATAGAAAGTAAAAGATTTACCTTCCTCATTGTGATGTTGACCCATTCACCATTTCTTGCATGACTCTTCCCCACAGCAAGTTTGTTGTCTTCTGACAGAGCCATCAGGGCACTGATGTGAACTTCATCATCATTAGAGGACACTTCAACCTCATTCCAGTCACATGTTTCAGCAACAAGCCCTTTGTTCTTGGCTTGAGTAGGCTTTGGAGCTTGTGGAGGCTGAGAGACTGTTGAGGATGATTCAAGAAGGGCAAGCTTAGCTTTTGCCTTTCTGTACTTTGCTTCAAAGTCAATTTGAGGGACTTTTTCAAATCTTTGACTAGACTGAAGCATTTTTGGTTGAAATTTGCTGGGGCCTGAAAAAGAGTTATTTCCTGAAAATTTGAAAGATGGTTCTGAGGTTGTTTTTGAAAAACAATCTTTAGCAAAATGCCCAATTTTTCCACATTTAAAGCATTCAGTATTGTCATTTGCTTTAGAAGGAAATTTGTTTTTCTTAAAAAACCTTTTTGAATTAGCAAGGAGTGCTCTTTCATGAAATTCAATTTGAAGATCATTAAGATACTCCTCACTGGTTCTTTGGTCAACCTCATCATCAGATCCATCCTGAAAATCCTGCACAACACCTTTTGAATAGAAAGCAGTTGATATGGGTGTAATTGTCAAGGCCTTTTTGGTCTCCTGAGCTTTACCAGGGTATCTCCTGGTGATAAGATTGTCTTCATAGACAAACTTCCCATAAATGGCAGGGAGCTCAAGGTTCTGAATGTGGTTTGTGTTTCTCAATCCCTGAGAGAAGTTTAACCACTTCTCAGGGAGACTGTTGACAAAACCAACATTGATTTCATGCTTTGACAGTATAACACCATCATTGGTCAGCTCATTCAGGAGGGTCTTATACCGAGTATAAGTCTCAGAGAGACTTTCAGAATCCTTGGCCCTGAAGGTATTGAATTCAAGCTTCAGGTCCATGATTCTATTCTCTTTGGTATCAGAAAGCCCTTCATAGCTATGAACCAGGTCAGTCCATGTCTGCTGGGCAGTGGGACAGTTGATCACTGATTCCATTATATCATCAGGAAGGCATGATATAATGATGCTTTTCAGGCGCTGGTCTTGATTGACCACCCTCCTTTCATCTGGGGTCCACTGAGCTTCAGGTTTGATTAAACCTTGGGCAGTTGTTGGGACATATGGACCCTCATTAATCAATTTGATGTAATAAGGTTCCATCCCAGTTAAGTAGCAAAGCATTCGCTTTTTCCACTTATTAAATTTGCCAGCTTCAAGTCGAGGGGCAGTTGCTGAATAACTTCCACCCTTTTTATCAACAAGCTGGGGAACATCTATGTCAGTCATAGTGGGATCTTGATTTTAAAAACTTGAGCACTCTTATGTTTTGAAAACAAGTTTAAGTTTTACAAATCAGAGGCTCTGATACCACTTGTTGGTCCCTTTTACTTGGTTATTAGTAACTAGAAAGCTAAAGTAACCAAGTTGTATGACTTGAACACAGATGTATGAAAATGATTAACAATAAAGTAACGTAAAAATAAGAGACAATATTTTCCAACGTTTAATTCTTTATTAGAAGTTAATCACAAAGAATCGTACCCAAGTGTTTGCGGAATAACACTTGGGGTTGAATTGACAAGTATTGTATGGACTCCTCACTAAACTCAACTATGTTGAGTGACAACTTAAATTACCCACTGAGCTATCTCAGGGGCTTGTGTTGTTCTTTGGAGGAGTAAAGTGGTTTGTGAATGCTTTGCATTAATTGCACAAACTTGTCAACTTTTACTCCTCACATTTGCTTCCAATTTATACACAAGTATTGAACAACTAAATATACATTGGACCTAAAGCTTCCTTAACAATATCTTGAAAGATATTATTCTTCTGGCAAGGAACCTTCATTGAGTTAGATCCAAAAGGCACTTTCTGATGACAGACTGGTTTTAACCATTTGGGGAAAGTTTGACATTAAAGTGATAAAGCACTTTAATAAAGCAGCTCAGACTTTCCCGCCCAGTCCCGCCAAAACTTCAGTCTTCATGTCATCAGTATTCAGTACGATTAAGTTGTTGAGGAGTCATTGGGGTTCAGTGAGTTATTGTCATCCTCACTGAACCCATCACCTTCTTCTTGGCTTAGATCACACTTCACTGAGTTCCGCTTCACTGAATGGAGAACCTTTCTTCTTAGGCTCGGTCTTAGCATCCTGAAGGTGACTCACTGAGTTACTGTTCACTCAGTGACTTGTTTACACTTAGAGGATTTTACGTTCAAATCCTTGTTAGAAGATTTGGGGAATTCAGTGACCCAACAAGAAGTGATCAAGAAACAAGACATAGTATTTAAAACCACTTTTACTACTAATTGGAGATGTCCATAAGTCTGAATGGATAATATCAAAGCAGTGTTCAACAATAGTGGTAGAACTATGAAAAGGAAGCTTCACATGTTTGCCAAGTTGGCATGCATGACATACATGTGGAGACTTTTCTTTATTACACGAAATAAACTGATGAGACACAAGAGACCGTAGCACTTCATCACCTGGATAACCGAGGCGTTGGTGCCACGTGGAGGAACTTGTTGAGAGAAGAGCGGTAGGGGTGATTGATGGATTGGTCACAGGATAGAGATCTCCCGAACTATCACATCGAAGGAGGATGTGACGAGTCAAGAAATCTTTCACAGAAAAACCAAAAGCGTCAAATTCAATAGTGCAATGATTATCCCTAGTAAATTGACAAACAGAAATAAGGTTTTTGATGATATTAGGGGTGACAAGTATATTATGAAGGTGAAGAGGGCGATGAAGAGTGGGAATAAAGCTATGTCCAGTATTGGTAATGGGAATAGAATTACCGTCACCAACATGTACAGATGGGAATAAACGTTTATTAAAAATAGTACTTAAATTACTTGCATTAGAATTTAAATGGGAGGAGGCACCTGTATCCATATTCCATGTCGGGTCGTGCACGTTCATATTGCTAAACACACTAGGAAGTGATGTAGGCTGTGAGTGGTACACGATAGGAGCAGGACCAAGAATTCCATTTGACTGGGCTGTTGGTGGCTGTTGGGCCTGGTATATTTGAAGTGGTGTTGGAGTCTGGTTATGTAGAACGAGGGGTGTAGGGTTGTATTCGGTTGTTAAGTAAGCTTGGTGAGTGGGCTGTGGTTGGGGCATTCGAGGTGTAGTAATGGGCTGGTGATATTGGTGAGCCTGTCGAGAGTGATAAAAGCCAGGAGGCACATACGGAACAGTGTGTTGGTGAATCTGGGAGTTACCATGTACACGACTATACCTATTACCAGTGTTATTTGTTGATTGTAATCCTGCCCTATTTCGGTAATCATGGATGAACTTGCAACGATCACCAAAAGTACACGTCCCTTTATTAAAGAGATTACACAATTGAGGGAGACTTTTATTATCGCGAGATTTGTGGTTACCTTTGGAGTCGGACAAGTGAGAGGCCACAAGAACGGTGGGCGAGGAGGATGGAGTAGGGATGTTATTACCAGCCATTGTTGCCGATGTGGATGTCGATTTATGAGATTATGGTTAGTGGGGATTGTATTATGTTTTAAGAGAGTAACAACTGGGATGTTTAGGGTGTTTGAGACAGAAGATGAGGATTGGTATTATTTTTGAGGATGGAGGAGCGATATTATTTTTGAGACAGAAGATGGGGTAGGAGGATTTTTAGGATCGGTAGTCTGATACCATATTAGAACATATGGAATCCATTGTATTGTGTAGAATGTCTTTCTTCCCATTCATGTAACATAGTAATACATATATATACCCATTCTAAGAGTCCTATGTAGGGTAAATTACAATCACTTTTAATTACAAGATCAATCACAAACAACTACAGCTAATACAATTAAATGTGTGTTTATCTCTTGTTGACTAGTAGATCTTATTTTTTGTTGATTAATACTAAGCACCGACCTCACCAATGTTAGACGACCCCAAAAGACATCGTTTTTTCTTTCCAATCGGCTAAACGCTTCTTAAATTTATCTATAACGGGATTCCAAGAGACTTGCGCCATACTTAGTTAAAAGGTAGATATTGTAGATATTAAATGAAGAGCTTTGCGTGAACTTTAGACGCGAACTTTGTGTCATATAAAAATAATAAGCTTTGTTATTTTTATCATTATATAACAAAGCTTATTATTTTTATATGACGAAAATTTCATTTCAAAAGAACTTATAAATAATTTGAATGGGTATTTTTAACATAAGGCGGTGCGAGTCTCCAGTAATGTGTGGGCTAAAAATAGAAAGCAGTAAACTTTGATAGCAACACAACACAACACACTTGAGTGAAATGCTTAATATGTTTAAAAGTAATATATACAAAGGTATGTTCTACTAGCTTTTTGAATTGTTTAACGTTTATATTATAATGATTGTATGCCAATAAGCGTTTAACTTTGAGATTTTGTCTAAACGTCCATATCTGAAACGATAGCCATTTTTTTTTTTTTTTTTTTTAATTGTTACTGATTAGCTTTGATGTCATTTACACATAACAGTTACAATTATAAAAATATGTTATCAGACACTTTTATAAAGTAGATAACCACTGCTGATTTGGTAATTAAAAGTGCTTGCAGTTCTAATTTGACAAATATATCCAAACAATAAAACCGAAAATTATTGGTTCAAAAAATGACAATAAACGAGTAAACGGAGAACGATTTATTTTCAGAGCTAGCTAAAACAAACCAAGGTGTGTGACTTGACCGGTATAAATGTTTAACAACTAAAGATAGCTTATTAAGACACTAATAACAGTAATTAAAAATGATTGTAGTGTAGTATTATTATTATTTTTTATTTTTTTTAATGTGGACTATATTATTAATTCAGGGAGAATATTATTTAAATTAATTAATTTTTTTTTTTTTTTTTTTTTAAACTTAAATTAAATTTGTGGTTAAGGCTTTATAAATTGCGTGTCATTTAAAAGAGAGTTAAAAGTAGGGGTGTTCATCGGTTCGGTTATCGGTTAATCGGTTTATTCGGTTCGGTTTGTTCGGTTAAAAAATTTTTTTGGGTCATAACCGAAAACCGAACCGAACCAAAAATATCTATAACCGAACCGAACCGAGAACCGAACCGAAGTTCGGTTCGGTTATGGGTCAAAACCGAAAACCGAATTTTTTACTTAAATTACACTATTTATATATTTTTTTTTAATTTAATTATATATACTTTTGGCAAAAAAAAATATTTCAAGCATAAAAAAGTGTTTTTTTATATTAGTATAAAATTTTAATGGATATTTTTTATATTTAAAATAATATAAATATATAAAAAATATATATATTTATATAAATTCGGTTTTCGGTTCAGAAAGCTAAACCCATATCTAAACCGAAAACCGAATTTTTAATTCGGTTCGGTTCGGTTTTAACAAGTTCGGTTCGGTTATATGTTCGGTTCAATTTTATTTCGGTTCGATTCGGTTCGGTTTTTGGTTTATTCGGTTAATTAACCGAACCGTGAACACCCCTAGTTAAAAGACAAACATTCTCGTCGAGAATTGGCCCAAAATGTCAGATAAAAGCCATTGGGTCAAGTTATTTCCTGGGCTAAATAATTATATAATCGACCCACTATTACAGTGGCATCTAGGAACGCAAACCACGTTTAAAGGAAAACGTCTATATTTCACTACGAAAAATACAACAATAAAGTCAAACCCAGTGATAACTTGATTTTTTTTTTTTTTTTTTTTTTTTTTTTTCTTTTGGAGTTATCTGAAACGAAAACATCTATATTTTATTATTTCACTACAAAAAATACAGCAAATAAATATAAAGCGTTTGAGTGCGTGTATGATAGTTACATACAACGTGTCCATCGGGTATAACATGATTGTGACAAATCAATGATACGAGTAATTCGTTGTGTTGTAGATCGAAAACACCATTTTCCCGAAAATGCATGTTCTTTAATAGCACCTTGTGTGGTCGAAAACTATATGCTCGTGTTATAGCAAAAAACGCTGACATGTCAACTTTCCACCTTATAACTCAAAATTTATGATTCATAACATATAGATATGCCCAAAAACACATTCACTGTTCACTCAATTTATGATATCCTCGGGCCTCATAAGTTTTCAATATATTCAAATAAAAAAACGCATTTTTTTTTATATATTCAAATTAAAAGATACACTAAATAAAAATAATAATAATAAAAAAGTTGCAGAAAAGAAAGAAAAAAAAAAAAAAAAAAAAAAAAAAGGAAAGAAAAAGAAAAGGTAACCAAACAAAATCTTGAAAACTTATTAACAGGACTAACATTGCAAAACAGTGAAAAATACTATTAAAGACTAACTATAAAATAAAATAAAAACTACAAAGTTAAAAAAAAAAAAAAAAAAATTGTTTGATCTTTTTCCTGCAAAAAGAAAAAAAATATATAATAATAATAATAACAACACAATACACACAAACGCCCATTACCTTTAAAAATTCAAAAAAGTGGCGCCACACGCTATAACGTGACAACGGTATGGTGGCTCGCGTCATAGGTTGTCGTTATGCCGTATAACGTACCTTCACCAGGTGCTCTAATCATTTTGTTGTCATTATATGTTACTTCCTCCATCTCAAATCAAAATGTTTGATTTGACTTTGCACATAGTTTAAGAAAAGTGAGACCATTGTAAAATCAATCAATAAAATTTTACGTTCACCCGCTTAAAAACAATTTGATTGGTTGTTTCGAAAGTGGACATTTTTTTCAGGTATCCAAAATAGTAATATGAAGATATATATCACAATGTTTGTTTTTAGGAGTTTCGAGCTAAACCATTTTACTGTATATTTTATAAAGCAGTGTGGGCTTCATTCACATACATATGTTCGTCAAAATTTGTTATACATTTCCAACGTCGCCGTTGTTATACTACTAATTGGATGAGATCGTGGTAGCGAATATGTTAATGTATTCGAATAATTGATGGTAAACTAATAAAAGACTTATTTTACAAATTAAAAGACAGGTTTGGGCATAGCTTAGAAGTCCAAGAGATGGCATAGAAAGGCACAATTCGATGATTTTGTGAATCTACTAGTGGGCTTCAAACCTACTGATGTGAGGGACTCATGGACTTGTTCCCTTAATTCCCTCAACACATACACTGTTTCCTCCAAGCGATATCTTATTAATTCTTCGACATTAGTTTCCACCATTGATAAGGTGACGTGGAATAAAACTCTCCCTGTTAAGATAAACATCCATTCATGGAGGTTTCGCTAAGACCGATTGCCTACTCGCTTGAACTCGGATGCTCGTGCGATTGATATAGATTATCTTCAACACCACACCTCTTTGTTGAGTGCAGTTTTTGCTATAGATATTTGGTCTAGGATTAAAGGTGGTGGGGCTGGTTTGCACCCCAAATAATCTCGATGGCATTCTTTTTTGGCATGAATCAGCGCATCTCAACAGAAAGGAAAACATTTGCTTGGATGTCGTTGTCAACACCTCCACATGAGTCATTTAGCGCTTTCGAAATAGAGTTTGCTTGACTTGAAATCCTCTCGTCCGGACACTTTCATGGAAGAAATCATGACTCTTTCACACCTTTGGATTACTCATATAAGTAAAAACATCCGGTTGAATTGGCTTGAATGGATCAACACCCCTAGAGTGGTTTGCACTTCATTTTAATTTTGTTCTAGCTTTTTGCTAGATTTTAATACAAATCGATGATTAAAAAAAAAGTAAAAGACGTAATGCGTATTGTTTGACAGTAGATATTTCAGGTCCATGTTTGGGTGGGATAGATTTCAGCAATGAATTCACCTCATTTAAGTGAAAAGGACACTTATGCAACAATTTAATGTCTTCCCTGTCAATTTTATACACTCATTCTGTTTTTAAATAAATGTTCACTATTTACTTTTAAAATCTGTCACTACAAAATAAATGACATTCTGTGACTGATGTCTATATGGACTGACAATGAAATTGTAAGTATAGATATTAAAAAGATAAAAATGTAAAAAAAAAATAAAAAAATAAATAAAAAGACTAAAACACATATTTCACTGAAAATGAAATTGTAAGTATAGATATTAAAAAGATAAAAAGTAAAAAAAAAACAAAGAGACTAAAACACATATTTCTTTCACCAATTTTACGTTTCTACACTTCATTCACCAAAACACAAATTAACCACTTCATTTACTCTCACTCTCTCCGATCACACCGTCTCCGATCATCTTCACCGTCACCGTCACCGTTATCATGATTGTCTCTGATCATCTAACCGTCGGCGATCATTCTCACCGTCACCAATCTTATTAACGATTCATCGGCACCGATCATTTCACGTTGCGCTCATCCTCACCGTCGCCGATCATGATTACCGTCATCGTCTCCGATCATCCTCACCGTTGATTAGATTTGCAAATTATTGCAGGTATTACTCGAATTTTGATCAAATAATTCAATAATTATCTAGTTATTATGCTTATGTGTTTTATTTTTTGATTTGATTCACTTGTTAAATTTTATTGACCTAAATATTTTTTAATTTGTGGTTGTGATGTTGATTTGCATAAATTTTTGGTAGATTAGAAAATTATTAATAATTTGCTTACCATAATTATGTATAAATTATCATGTGTTGATTTTGATGGTTATGAATCTGCGATTTCGAAGTTGTTAAGTGGAAGTTACATATCAAGTTTGTAAATATAATTTTAGGTACATTTGTATTGTATAAAAGCAGATAAGTTTGGTGATCAAAACGGTAGGTATGAGTCATTTGTGATCGTAATATTGTGCTAATAAGTACTTTGAGTATAATTTGTTGGAAAATGGAAGGATCAAGTATCGGCCAATATATGAGTTGTTGTAGTTGTCTTGTTTGCGTACTAGCAGGTTATGCGCTTCTTGTTACATGTTTGTAGGTTGACCCATTCGTTGTAGTTGTATGAGATTGAGGTCAAGTGATACTTCTCAGTTTCTATTATTATTGGAACTTTTCGATAATCTATGCATCTTTCCCATTAAGTTGTATTCGTGCAATAATACATGTTAATTTGTGATGTTAGTTTAGAGCTTATCAAAAGCTTGACTCAGATAGTAATTAACTTTTAGTTCTTACTTCGATGGTTAATTTATACTTGAACTGCAATCTGTATCAGTTTTATGCGTGATGACAATGTGAAGCGGGTGCTACTTGCATTGAGTTTATGTTATGTTAAGTATTAAGTTTGAATATGTTGAGAGCCGATTTACATAAGGATGGTTCTTTGATTATGTGCTTTGTTTTGTGGTTTATGCTATGTTGTAAATGAAGGTAGCATACAGGCCAAGCGGAAATTTGAGTCTGCGTGATTTTCATCATGCTGTAAATAACTTGCCTGCTGATGCATTTGTGCCAGAATTCAACAATAACATAATTGTCTCCTGTTGTGATAAGTGGTTCACTCTGTTATCAGATACAGATAATTTATGGAATGCTCGTCCTTTATTTATTGTGTTGCTTATGGTTTTGTTCGCTCGTCTTTTATAAAGTTAATATCTGTTGTGCAGATGTCCACCTTGCAAGTGTCCTTAGCAATAAAGTTTTGTACTCGTGGGGTGATAATGAAGATGTTGGAAGATAAGTGATTGTTATTAGTTCATGTCTGCTCGAAGATAGACTCTGTAACAAAGATGGCCTTAATGGTGAGCAAGTTCAATTACTTATTTATTGTAATTTTACTTGACACAGGCTTTCTGATGTAAATATTGTATAACTTTCTGACAGGATGCAGCAGATAAATGTGTGTCAGTGGAATTTGTATTGTTGCAGAAGTGTCAAACGGTCTTGGTGCTCTATCAGAAAGTATCGACAACTTCAATTGGAATATATGCGATCTTGAGAATTGTTCTTTCCGTAATCATCTTTCAGGTAGTAATTTGCTTATAGTGTAACCAAATTTCATATATGAGTCTAATATAGAACACGTCCTTTAAAATGGTAATAAACTACTAATTTTTGTGGATTTGTTATAGTTTTAGCCATATGATGTTTGTTAGTGGTAAATAAATGATATTAAAGGACATGGAAAGATTATTAAATGAACAGAAATTGCATAAGACATGCCCTTTACATTTAATATGTTGCAGATGCAAAGGTGTTGTATGCGCTGGTAAGAGAGTGGCTAAAGGATTTGAGAGATGAAGCAGAACAACTGCAGGCTCGTCTAACAATTACATTATTAAGCTTACCATAGGTTTATATAAGCTGTAAGGACTTTAGGTTTATAAAAGGTGTAAGGAGTTTAAGTTTATACAATAATAGCCTACACTTCTCATACCAAAATGAAAGTAAATATTATAACTGATTGTGCATTTTCTACTGCCGAAACTGCAGTTTTGGTTTATTTGGAAAGTTGCAGCGCGTAATGCACCACGAGAAGGAAAGGGATACATACTTTTTGAACAAGTTACCCAATGAAGATATGTACAAGCTTTATTGCAGTGAGAATCTTTTTACGTTGCACAAATTTACAGTAGCAAGTACTATAAGAAATAGTCCCCTGTTTTATGGTTGAGAAACCATCATAACATCTAACAAGGTCTTTCTAACAATTGCATCTGCAGGATGCTCTTTTGATTGGTTGTAAATTAAGATAGGACACGATGAGAGGTTACTGCTTTTCATTTCAGGTATGTTACTATTTGCTCCTAAGTCTAATATGTATTACTTCTACTAGTAGAAGTTAGTTCTGATCAAGGAAGAATGTCTCGGTTGCCAGGAATCAGATGGTGTCCTTGTTATGTATATCGTGGCAAGCAAGCATTCCTTGTTTTTTTTTTCAAATTTTATTTGAACTTTTATTAGTTTGACTTCAAATAGTCTTTTGCCAGAAATCAAAAGATATCATGTTCTTAGGCTCATCATTTCTTTTTCTAGTTTCTAGTTTTCAGGGTATTACTACTGCCAAAGTCTCATTTGCTCTTGTTATATCTGCTTTACTTACTTTTAATAATTTACTTTTCTACTGTCTTTTGCAGATGTTGTAGATGTGCAGCTATTTGATGGAGTTCTTATACATTTATCTATATTTTTTTTCTCTGTTATCCTTGTTTGCTGTTGGTCATATATGAGACCTTAAGGTTCTTAACACTTTGTGCTCGGTTTAACATGTGAGAGCCATTTGATTCATATGTAGACATGTATATTTTGGAAATGAGTAAATTTGAGTTGTTTCGACTTGTTTTTGGCAATAAAGTTGCTTTGTGGTTTAATGTATGTGAATTTCTTATAAATTCATGTTAGATATATAGTTTGTAAGCAAATAATAGCATATAAAATGCAGTAGAAATGGGAAAAATGCAGTAGAAATGAAAAAACGATTGTTCAAGTCTTTTAGTGACTGAATAATTTCAATCACTAATAAATTGTGTTAAGTTTTTCTTTCGGAACCTATATTGACACATAACCATCAGACATAAAATCTAAAAGACCTTTTGTGACTGATATTAAGCTTCAAATAAGACTTTTAGTGATGACTCCTCTAGTGTCTCTTTTTCTTTTAGTGGGAGAAGACCAAAATGTCTATAGTGACTGATTTTATGCTTTTTCTAACACTTTTTATCAGTCACTAGTTGTCAATTATCTTGTAGTGTGTCTTTTCTAACTTTTAATTTAAATTATTTTATTTATGTTATTTAATACTTGAATGCAAAATATATAAACGGATTAAGTTTTAAATGTATTATCATCGGTATATTTTTTTATCAAGGATTATATAATACAAATGAAATAATTTAAATTTAAAGTTGGAAAAAAAATGACTTTGAAAATCAATAATGAACATTTATTTAAAAACTAGTATATAAGAAAACACATATTATTAAAACTTAAAAATAGTAAATATGTTCAATTAAAATACTTTTACTTCAAAAGATAATACAATTGTTAAATGTTCGAAAAGCCTTTACATTTATATCCTTGCAAACTTTTAAAATTACATTAATATCCTTCCAAATTTTATAATTACTTCAATATCCTTTTAAAATTTTAAAATACATTTATATATTCAAAAATACATTTACCGTATTTAAATTAAAATCTTTTATAGGAAAATTATTTAACATGTTAGTTTACAGTTTTACCCTTCTTTAATTAAACACGCAAAGTTCGGCAGGAGTGCTGTTGAGATTCCGATTAAAAAACCCCCCAAAATAATTGGGAATGCTATTTACGTAACATTTTATTTTGCAATTCGTAAATGTACAGGGCAGCCCGATGAATCAATTTTGTTGAGCAATATGAAAGCACACAGGAAAAGAAAGTGAAACGAAGGTACATGTGACGTTGTGTGAGGTTTATGTGACTAATGATATATAGAAGACAACTATATTCAGACATCTAAATTCACCATTTACCAAGTACTAAGGCTACGTTTGAACTTTTAAAAACCTCCACTACTACTTTCAAGTTCTAGATGTTTTGAAAGTCTATATTAAGCTTCAACTTCCACTTTTGAGTTGCTAAAATAAAAGTAACAAATAAGGTCTGTTACTAGGAGATCCAGAGCAAGTTTTGAACTCAAATGGGGCGTTTTTATGTCCATTTCCGACCTTTTTCTTTTTTAAGAAACTTGAAACCAGTGAATTATAACATGATTGAAGTAAAAAGGTATACGATGACAAAACAATTTTAAACGACGTTATATCTTACAAGATTTTATTTGATATAGGAAAAATGTGATCGACACTCAGGTCGGAAAATGGACGAGTATCGAATAGTCAAAGAATGTGGTCGTAGCTCCCAACAAACATAATTAATCGAACAAATAATAGTTTATCTTAATGAACAAGTTTATGTAACTATCAAAAACTTAAACCAACCGATACTAAAGACCTAATTCATTTATTTTGTCTTGTACATGAAGGATCATCAATGCAATAGCTAGCTCAGAGACAACTAATAACTTGTAACGAATTTTATATCTATTCATTCTATTGTTGAGTAAATTAAAAAAAATGGTCCTTATAGTTGGCGTTGATTTGCATATATAGTCCTTTGACTTCTTATGTAACTTGGATAATCTCTAACTCCAAAACCCTTAACAATCATAGTCCTTTAATTAAACGATCATCTATTTTAACGTTTAAACACATGAGGTTGTTATAGTCATTTTATCTATTTAATCAACTTTTTCTTAAACAAAGATGTAC